>CAJQZJ010005020.1:2629673-2645968 GCA_907164525.1 Lophiomys imhausi | reverse complement strand
ACACACACACACACACACACACACACACACACACACACACACACACAACTGAACCTAAAATTTAATAACCAATACATTTGTGCTATACTCCAGTCCCTTATTCTATTCCATTTTACTCTGAAGTGTTTCCTTTCATTATTCCTTTCCATCCTGATTTTTAAAAATACTTGAAGTCAACTAAATTGATATCATGACCCTTTACTGGGGCAACCCTCATTTTTGGAAAGAACCAATTTAGGACAGAAAGAGCACTGCTTATTTACACAGTGTTAGTGCTGGGAATAAAAGTGGGCAGTGGCCAATCATTCTGCATGGTGTGCTTGATTCCAGGCCCTACCAGGAGTAAGCATCTATATCTGTTAAATTTCTGTTGCTGTGATAAAACACCAGGACCAGACACAAGGTAGGGAAGGAGTTTATTTTGGCTCATAATTCCAGTGAAATGAATCCTTTGTGACAAGGAAGTGTAGCAGCAAATGACAGGCAGGGCAGTAGGAATAGGGAGCCGAAAGACCACATCTTTCACCACAAGCAAAGTAGAAGCAAAGTAGAGAGAGTGAATGGGAAGTGAGAAAGTGAGGCTATGAAATCCGAAAGGTTACCGCTCAATAACCTGCTTCCTCTAGCACAGCCACACGTCCTCAACCTCCCCCAACAGTATCACCACCAGGAGACCAAATGTTCAAATACCTGAGCCTAGAGAGACCATTTCTCACTCCAACAACCACAGAGTGAATCCTGGCAACGCTGAAAAGAAAGCAAAAGGTCGTTTTTCTGAAGTTCCTCATGGAGTATGTTCCAGAGGCCAGGAGCTGCAGTGCACTTCTGCCTACTTAGTTTCCAGGGTCAAGAGCAAGCGATCACTCTGCTGACAAATACAGGATGGCTCAGCCAAGCTGGACGAGAAAGAGGTAGAGACCTATGCTTTGATGAAAGTGGGGAACAACCGCTAGATTCTATTATGATAAACTTTACAGTAAATTACACAACTCATCCAAAAATGCAATGCTTTCCCCAGAATGTTGGATTCTGTCTTATTTACAGAGACACAAAGATTTGGCTGGGGGATAGAGAAATCTTGGGATCTCAGGGCTGCATGAGTAGATTGTCTTCCTAACTGGAAGTGCATTCAGTAGTTAAAGTATTAGAAAGGCTTGTCATGATGTATTTTATTTTTAATAGGTGATTTGAAAATATTATGCACACAATCTGAACCTTAACCCATGGGAAATGATTTTCCATAAATAGGAATGTAATGCATTTGCTACAATGGTGTGAAATTTAGTTGGCCATCAAAGAACCTTTGTTAATAAAACTCTTCAGCAGGAATCTGGTTGCAGGGACTATTTGTAAGCATACCTTTTTTGCATATTAGAATTTAGAAGTGAAACACATTAACAGTTAATGAGTACCTGATATATATAAGTGATTTTATAAATGTCATGAATAAAGATGCACTCAGCCCATTTTCATTTATCTAATTTGATAAATTAATGGGGTTCCCATTGTTTTGATAACTCTATTGACCGGTATCTAAAGCATCAAAAACATTAATGAATAGGAGAATTCTCTTTAAGAAGCTCTGAAAATGTTGAAGGTTTTCTCTCACTTGTGGATGTTAGCATTGAATGTTCAAATATGTCTGCTTCATTTGGAATACCCAGTGAGGTCAGAAAATTACATAGGGGCCATTGGAAAGGCCTTTCAATGGAAGTCATATACAGCCAACTGGTATGAAAGGTTAAAAAGGAATAATGGATAGGAAGGGTAAAAATGGGGTTGGGAGCTGAGGACAGGTTACAGGAGGGAATCCAAGGACAGATAACCAATGCTAAAGACTTTGAAAAGGTTGTATGAAAATGGACGACTGTAAAGCTTCCTATCCACCCACATAAGACAGTTAAAATTGAATTACCCTATAAAGGGACAAAAATACTTGTAGTAGACACCAGAAACTAACAAATAAAGGCCCAATGCCAGTGAGGTCCCAAAGGTTTTCGAAAATTATGGCCTATTGCCTGTGCTCTTGGTTACCCTGCAGAACTTAACAGTAATGCCCTATTGCTGAAGACATAACAACCTGAGCCATAGAACATGGATAAGCTGGTACTGATCTGGAAGTTTCATCCCTACTGACTAACTTTCATGGTACTAAGAGGTGCTATGTATGTAACCAGAGGAGAAAAGTCATCATCAGTATTAATCAGCAGTGAGCCCTACCAGCTACAATAATGGCTGACTTGGCTAAGACGTGTTCACTGGTGCAATTGTGTGTTAACACCATAGGACTAGCCAAACACTTTCTGATTATATTTAAATCCTGCTCCACAAGGTAAAGCTGATATCTGGTACCATTACTGGGCCAAGAACCTATAACCAAACAAATCAGAGACCATAAGAGAGAACCTACTACTATCATTGTGTTAAATGAACGAAGCATTAAGCTCCTATAACTTTTCTTATGCCCACAGATTAGTACATCTCTCAGTCCTTATCAGAGAAGCTTCTATTTGCAGTGAATGTTGATTAACACAGAGACCCACAACTGTCACTGGTACAGAAAATAAGAAACTGCAGGATTCTCAGGCATAAATGGCCTCTCCCCTCAAGACTTAGGGATCAAGGTAGAAGAGTAGGTAGAGAGAGTACAAGAACCAGATGCTGTGGTGATTACCAGAAATGTGTCCCCTGGACACAGCGGAGAAACCACATATATGAACGTACAATAGCTGTGACAGCCTGCAAGCCCAAGCCAGATAAAATGCAAGCATGGAAAGGGGAGACAGGCACAAATTCCACCCGTACCTGTGGAGCTATTGACAATTGTTAGCTCCTGAGAGAGAGAGAGAGAGAGAGAGAGAGAGAGAGAGAGAGAGAATCAATTTCAAGAGTGTAACACCTGGCTGGTAAGTCAATCACACTCAAGTGGAAGGCTACAAGAATCCTTGAGCAGCACAAATTGGCTGCCTCTGATCCCCCTGGGGTGGTAGCTTCAGAGTAACCTGAGTCCGTACAAGTCAGCTTGGTGTTGCCAGGTCTGGAGATGTGCCAAAGAGAGGGCTGTATTGCCTCCTATGATGTGTCATTTCATACCTTTGCCATATAATCTACTTTTGAGAGCTTTATGAATGGGAATCCAGCCTTAAGAAGAAGGAATGTGGAATGTACCTCACATGGAAGGATGATGGTGCCACATTTTAAAAAGAGCATGTGGATTCTTTTGGTTTGTTTCGGGTTTTGGTCATTTTTTTTTTGAAAATCCTATCTCCCCATACATGGACTTATTTTTAATCAACTGTGTATGGATCATGATATTATTGAATAATTTTAAATATAACTCATTCAATTCTTACAACAATCTTCTCGATTTATCTCATAGCAGTTCTTCTAGGGAGAGGAAGCTAGGTTCTAAGAAGTTGTGACAAATTCTTGTCATCTTCCCATTAACACCAGAGCCTCTCATCTCACAGGGATTTGCCATGCAAATTTTCTATTTCTTCTCTGTCCATTTCAACACAAGGCCTAGAAACCTTCACAGTAGCTGGAACATCAAGGACTAGGAGGGATGTCAGGAGCATCTCTGTTCTACTATGCACTGGAGTCCAGGCCTAATGATGATTTGTGGATCATCAGCTTTGCTGGCCAGCAGAATGACCTGAAACATCTGCATAGAAATCCCCTTGACAAAATCATACTCCTTACCCATGATGTCATAATATCTGAGGATGGGAGCCAAAACTCATGACATTTTAATACCCAGGCGGTGCAAATATGAAACAAAAATAGGCAGCTGTGGCCTACATTCTTCCTGATCTCCATTTTGAATTACCTCTACTGTCAGTCAGTCTATCTCCCCAACTTATCTAGTTTTTCTCTTAACTTCTTCACTCAAAAGATTTTCCTCATATAGATTCTTCTACTCAAGCACAAACTCCACACTATAGCAAAGAGAAATCTAAATGGGCTCTTTACAGTTCTTTTTTTTTTAACTACAGTGTGGTGGTGGTGGTGATAGTGGTGATGGTGATGATGATGAGGACAATGATGATGATTCCTAAATTGCCATGCTATTACAAGGATTAAAAGAAATAACATAGGCAGTGATCAGTAATCTTGTTAAAATATTTGTATAATGAATGAAAGAGTCTGAATCATCTTTTATATTATGAACAAATTTTATACTTTATGACCAAATTAAGTCAACACACATCTGGCTTCAGGTATTAAACACAGATTAAATATTAATTTTTAGGATACATTTGTTTTAAGTTTAACACATGATTCATGAATAACACTATGAAGAATCTATTATTTGAAATATTAATATGAATATCTATGCAGGGGGGAAATAATTGGGGAATTTTATCTTCCATGACAAAGGGGGAAATGGCCATTTAAAAATATCACTTTCTCCCCTTCAGACATAGTGTGGAGGTGAGTCACAAGAAGTCCGAGTTCACATGAAAGAGCCACAATGAAAAATGCAAGTGCTGTGAAACATTTATAAGGCCGAGCAGAAAGCAGTATGTAGGGCTGAATGGGAAATGACATTTTTGGCATAAGACAGGTCTCCCACAGGCAGCTTTGAAATTTTCAGAAAAGTCTTGAAATGATATCTTTCAAAATGAACAATCATCAAATATGCCCAAGTTATTACCTCAAAGTACATTGCTAATGAGACAGGCTGAAGGAATAGCTAAAAATAATTGAGCCCAGCTTTACAGTTGAAAATTGTAAATAAATAAATAAAAGGGAAAATTCCAAAAGGGAGGAAAAAGCTACTAGAGTGTACAAGCCTAGAATTAGGCATTGGCAACCATTTAGCATATTAAATGCAAACATTAGGACATGTCTCACTCAGCATAGAAAAACTGCCAACAGCTTTTTATTCACAATTTCAAATTGCTTTACAAATGACTTGTTGTCACAGTCCCTCCTGTAAATCTTATTCTACTTGTACAATACTGCGGTTTAAAAAAAAAATCACATTTACCCCAAATACCTAATGAGATGTTTGTCCTGAGACCTCATTAGATCTTGGCACAATCCTGTAAATTAATAAAGGCAGGTTTTTTGTTTTGTTTGGTTTGGTGGTTATAAGTTTTTGCTTGTTTGTTTGTTTTTGTTTTTGGGTCCCATCTTGTAGATAAAGACATTGAGGTCTGGAAATGTTAATAATGTGCTCATTCACCCTTGTCCTTGTATTATACTATCTCACTAAACAAAACAAAGAACAATGAATACACTTATGCAAGAGCAGCCAGGAAGGAAATCAAGATGGAAAAAAGAAGTGGATGTTTATTTGAACAGAGATCATGTTAGATATGGGACACAATGGAAAGAATTGTTTATGGATGTTGAATCTTACAGAGGGCTAATATCCAAAATTTATAAAGAACTCAAAAAATTAAACACCAAGAAACCAAATAATCCAATCAAAAAATGAGAAACAGAGTGAGGATCCAAGATGTCGCCGACCATAGAGCAGTGCATCTGAGTAGTAGGTGAATGAGATTAGTCATTGTGGAGTGAATGTGAGGTCCCCTAGCCTACAGTGAAGCACAGACGGTGTCTGAATGCCCACAGCGAACATTGAGACCGGTCACCAGGTAAAAGATGCAGATGGAATCTACCCACTTATAATTGGATTTTAGCCATATAGTACAGGATAACTGTCCTACAACCAAAACATCAGAAAGATCAGGAACATAGAGTTTGCTACCAATCAAGGGGACAATTTGCCCTAGGGACACTACCATGTAGGCCCCCAGTGCAAGAGGAAGCTCTTAGCCCTCATAAGACTGTTGAACTGAAGGGGGCTGATATGTAGGGACCCTCCACATAGGAGGAATGGGATGGGAGTGAGAGGGTGGGAAGGTGGAACCAGGAGGGGTGGAAAGAGGGCACTATGATGGAGATGTAACTTGATGTAATAAATAAACATTATAATAAAAAACAACAAAAAAACCCAAAACCAAAACAAAACAAAAAAACAAAAAAAAAACAAAACAACAACAAAAAAAGGGGATATAGCTGGGCATGGTGATGTACACCTTTAATCCCAGCACTCCGGAGGAGGTGGAGGTGGAGCCAGGCGGATCTCTGTGAGCTCGAGGCCAGCCTGGTCTACAAAAAGAGTCCAGGACAGTCAGGGGTGTTACATAGAGAAATCCTGTCTAAAAAAAAAAAAAAAAAAGGAGGAATACAAATTGAGTTTATTGAGTCATTTAGGCTTAAAAAATGCATAGGAAAAGATGCAAAAGAAATATAACTAAATGTACATTTTTAGCATTATTTCCCAGCTTTTTGCTATAGCCATGTACTACTTTGGTAATTGATGATGATGGCTAAATTATTAATTCAACTTTTCTATTGACCATTACTACTATGCTGCCCATTGTTCAAACACTGAGATTGGACTGCAAAGAAACCAGGGAAGTGCGGAGAAACACCCTCCCCACCCTCTGGGCATGGGACATCGCTCTCTTAAAGTGACTTTCTGCTGATTTGGGTCGTAGTAGACCTGTTTGGGGCCCCAACCCAAATGGGAAAAATGATTAAAAATGTTAGTACAATCCTTTTATGTTCAGTCCTTCTGTTCTCAGCTGTTTAGATGACCTAATATATTTATCCCTCTCAGGTCTCTGAGGTGGTTGAAGAATAGACAGATAGAATCTTATAGTTAAATTTTGAACTGTTTAGGAATCAAGAGGGTGCTATAGATCTAAGAAGATACTCTTAAAAGTGTGTTGCGAGGGGGCGGAAGATGGCGGCGACCTACACTGACGCATTCTGAACGCGGGGAAAAAAGAGCCATAAAAAACACAGAGTTACTGGGCACTGTGCAAAAACCGGAGGGGCTAGACCCCCCCCCGGGAACGCTCACAGCTCCCAAGGGACTGTTAAAAGTCCCAGGGTAAGGCTCTCCCCATCTCTCACAGACACGGAGGCCACGAAACCGGGGACTCGGGAACTCCCATTTGGAGAGGCGCCTGGTAAGATCGTTCCCAACTTACAGCAGGCAGAATCAGGGTCCACTTGGCCATAGATCGCTGTCCTATTGGGCTCCCCACACATCAGGTTGAACTTATACCCACTTAGAAAAGGTTGTGAGATAGTGGAAGCCTTAGCAAGGAACAAAGAGGGGGCTCAGCGGGTGGTCCGCAGCAGCCGCTTGTGAAACGGAGGACGGGAGGTTCCGAGAGAACGCAGGAAGCGGGGAACACAAAAGCAGGCGGGAGCGGCCAAATCTCCCACACTCAGGATAGCGCAGCTGGGGAGAGAGCACTGCTGGCAGGGCCAAATTCCCGCCAGTCCACGGCAGGTCATCTGGGGAGAGAGACAGGCGTGGGTGGGACCAGGGGTCCGTGCACCCACGGCGGAGCTGCTGGGACGAGAGGTGCACTCAGGCAGCCGGAGGATCTGGGGCTTGGGGTACCCACGGGACCGTGGCGGCGCAGACAGGAAGGAAATCAGGCACAGGGCCCAGCACTGTGGCGAGAAGACTAGAGAGAAACCAGAAATCGGGACCATAGCTGTATCCTGGAAAATCCAGACATATCAGGTGTGGAGCCAGACCCTGTCAGCCTCCGGGTCGGCAAACAAAGCCCACAGAATCTGTGCCTGGGCAAACAGGCCCATATCATCAGAACCATTACAGGCTGATAACTCAGAGTGCAACATAGAGAAGTCTGAATTGGGAGCAGTGAAACAATACTGGTCCATTACTCACAACCTGGGAATACGCTGCACCAGATCACAGTGCCTCTGGACATTAAAATCACAGTGACCTTGAAATCCCCCTGTAAGCAACGACAGATAGCCAAGTAACTCGTCCCCTGCACCAAATCATCCACTGTAGTTCCAAGCACAGAAAACAGACAGCTAAATGCATCCAATGGTGAAAGGTCAAAAAAAAAATAGAAATCAAGGAATTATGACTCCATCAAAGCAGAACCACCCTAGCTCATCCAATTCGGATGATCACACACCAACAGAAACACAAGAAAACATTGACAATTCTGCAGTATGGAAAGTGATAGAGTCCCTGCAAGAAGAACTTAAATCTATGAAGGAATTCAAGGAAACCACAATTCTACAAATCAAATCAAGGAACAACACCATTAAAGAGCTCCAAGCCAAGGTGATAGAGCTTGAACAGGAAAAGGAAAAAGCCATGAAAGATTTTCATACGAAAACAAGCAAGCTGGAGAAGGAAATGTACAAAACGAACAAAACCATACAAGACATGAAAATAGAAATAGAAACAATAAAGAAAACACAGTCAGAGTTAAAAGAGGAAGTGGAGAACCAAGGGAAGAGAACAGGAACTACGGATGTGAGTATCAACAATAGGATGCAAGAGATGGAAGACAGGATCTCAGGCATGGAAGATTCAGTGGAAGAAATCAGTACATCATCCAAAGAAAATGAGAAGGCTAAAAAATCTCTCACCCACAACATCCAAGAAATCAAGGACTCATTGAAAAGACGGAACCTAAGAATTATAGGTATAGAGGAAAGAGAAGACTCCCGACTCCAAGGTCCAGGAAATATCTTCAACAAAATCATAGAGGAAAACTTCCCAAACCTGAAAAAAGAGATGCCAATAAAAATCCAAGAGGCATACAGAACACCAAACAGATTAGACCAGAAAAGAAACTCCTCTCGCCACATAATAATTGAAACCCCAAATGTACAGAACAAAGAAAGAATATTAAAAGCTGTAAGAGAAAAAGGTCAAGTCACATACAATGGCAGACCCATCAGAATTACACCTGACTTCTCCCCAGAAACGATAAAAGCTAGAAGGGCCTGGTCAGATATACTACAAGTCCTAAGAGATCATAGATGCCCAGCCAGACTACTTTACCCAGCAAAACTCTCTATCAACATAGATGGAGAAAACAAGATATTCCATGACAAAATTAAATTTAAACAATATCTACCCACAAACCCAGCCCTACAGAAAATCCTAGAAGGAAAATCCCAACTCAGAGATGAAAACTCCACCCAAGAAAACAAAGGGAATAGAAAACCCATCAGCAACTAAATCAAAAGAGGAACAGAACCACCGCCTATACCAAACTAATGGGAAATAACAACCCCAGGTCACTAATATCCATCAACATCAATGGACTCAACTCCCCAATAAAAAGACATAGGTTTACAGAGTGGATACACAAGCAAGACCCTTCCATATGCTGTATACAAGAGACACATCTAACTACAAAAGATAGACACTGCCTCAGAGTAAAGGGCTGGGAAAAGGTTTTCCAAGCAAATGGACCCAGGAAGCAAGCTGGAGTAGCCATCCTAATATCAAACAAAACAGACTTCCAACTGAAGTTAATGAAGAAAGACAAAGAAGGGCACTATATACTCATTAAAGGGAATATTCATCAAGAGGAAATTTCAATACTGAACATCTATGCCCCAAATACAAAGGCACCTACTTTCGTAAAAGAAACACTTCTAAAACTTAAAGCGCACGTCGATCACAACACATTAGTAGTGGGAGACTTCAACACCCCACTCACAACAAAGGACAGATCATCAAGACAGAAGACAAACAGAGAAATATTGAGTCTAACAGAGATCATGAAACAAATGGACCTAACAGATATCTACAGAACGTTTCACCCAAACACAAAGGAATACACCTTTTTCTCAGCACCCCACGGAACCTTCTCCAAAATCGACCACATAATTGGTCACAAAGATAGTCTCAGTAGATACAAGAAAATTGAAATAACACCTTGTATCTTATCAGACCACCACGGAATAAAGCTGGTCTTCAACAGTAAAAGAATCAACAGAAAGCCTACACACACATGGAAATTGAACAGCTCCTTACTGGATGACCACTGGGTCAGGGAAGAAATAAGGAAGGAAATCAAAGACTTCTTAAAATCCAACGACAATGAAGACACAACATACCCAAACCTATGGGATACATTGAAAGCTGTGCTACGAGGAAAGTTCATAGCACTAAGTGCTTTCAAAAAGAAAATTGTGACAGCTCATATTAGTGAACTAACAGCTAAGCTGGGTGAATTGGAAAAAAAAGAAACAAACACTCCCAAGAAGAGCAGAAGACAGGAAATCATCAAACTTAGAGCTGAAATCAACAACTTAGAATCAAAAAGAACTATACAAAGAATCAATGAAACCAAGAGTTGGTTCTTTGAGAAAATCAACAAAATAGACAGACCCCTAGCCAAATTAACTAAAAGGCAAAGGGAAAGAACACAAATCAACAAAATCAGAAATGAAAAGGGAGAAATAACAACAGACATTGAGGAGATCCAGAAAATATTCGGACATTACTTTAAAAATCTATATTCCACTAAATTTGAAAACCTAAGCGAAATGGACAATTTCCTCGATAAATTCCACCTACCAAAACTAAATCAAAATCAGAATAACAGCTTAAACAGCCCAATAACACCTAAGGAAATAGAAACAGTCATTAATAATCTCCCAACCAAAAAAAGCCCAGGGCCAGATGGCTTTAGCACGGAATTCTACCGGACCTTCAAAGAGGAACTAACACCATTACTTTTCAAACTCTTCCACCACATAGAAACAGAAAGATCACTGCCAAACTCATTCTATGAGGCCACTGTCATTCTGATTCCTAAACCACACAAAGACCCAACAAAGAAAGGGAACTTCAGACCAATCTCCCTCATGAACATAGATGCAAAAATACTTAATAAAATACTAGCAAACTGAATTCAAGAACACATCAAAAGTATCATACACCATGATCAAGTAGGCTTCATCCCTGGAATGCAGGGATGGTTCAATATACGAAAGTCTATCAATGTAATTCACCACATAAACAAGATGAAAGAAAAAAACCACATGATAATCTCGCTAGATGCAGAAAAAGCATTTGACAAAATCCAACACCCCTTCATGCTAAAAGTTCTGGAGAGAACGGGCATACAAGGACCATACCTAGAAATAATAAAGGCAATATACAGCAAGCCAGTAGCCAACATCAAATTAAATGGAGAGAAGCTTGAAGCATTTCCTCTAAACTCAGGGACAAGACAAGGATGTCCACTTTCACCATATCTCTTCAATATAGTACTTGAAGTCCTTGCTAGAGCAATAAGACAACTAAAGGAGATCAAAGGGATAAAAATTGGAAATGAAGAAGTCAAATTATCCCTATTCGCAGATGATATGTTAGTATACATAAGCGACCCCAAAAACTCCACCAAAGAACTCTTACAGCTGATAAACAACTTCAGCAAGGTGGCTGGATACAAAATTAACTCAAAAAAATCAGAAGCCCTTCTTTATACAACAAACAAATATACCGAAAAAGAAATAAGGGAAACAACCCCCTTCACAATAGCCACAAACAACATAAAATACCTGGGAGTAACTCTAACCAAGCATGTAAAGGACCTATATAACAAGAACTTCAAGCCCCTGAAGAAAGAAATGGAAGAGGCCTTTAGAAGATGGAAAGATCTCCCATGCTCATGGATAGGTAGGATCAACATAATAAAAATGGCTATCCTACCAAAAGCAATATATAGATTTAATGCAATTCCTATCAAAATACCAACACAATTCTTTATAGACCTGGAAAAAGCTAGTCTCAACTTCATATGGAACAACAAAAGGCCCAGAATAGCTAAATCAATCTTGTCCAATGAAAAAACATCTGGAGGTATCACCATCCCAGATTTCAAGCTGTACTACAGAGCAACAGTAATAAAAACAGCATGGTACTGGTATAGAAACAGACCAGTGGATCAATGGAATCGAATTGAAGACCCAAACATGGATCCACACACCTATGGCCAACTAATCTTTGACAAAGAAGCCAAAAACGCACAATGGAAGAAGGACAGCATCTTCAACAAATGGTGCTGGTCCAACTGGTTGTCCACTTGCAAAAGAATGAAATTAGACCCATACCTATCACCTTGTACAAAACTTAATTCCAAGTGGATCAAAGACCTTAACATAAGGCCAGCCACACTAAAGATACTAGAAGAAAAAGTAGGAGAAACCCTCGAACTCATTGGCACAGGTGACAACTTCCTGAACAGAACACCAACAGCTCAGGACCTGAGATCAACAATCAATAAATGGGACCTCATGAAACTGAAAAGTTTCTGTAAAGCAAAGGATACTGTCATTAGAACAAAACGGCAACCAACAGACTGGGAGAAAATCTTCACCAACCCCACATCTGATAGAGGGCTATTATCTAAAATCTACAAAGAACTCAAGAAACTAAATGCCAAGAAACCAAATAATCCAATCAAAAAATGGGAGATGGAGCTAAATAGAGAATTCACAAAGGAGGAATCCCTAAGGGCTGAGAGAAACCTGAAGAAATGTTCAACATCCTTAATCATCAGAGAAATGCAACTCAAGACGACCCTGAGATTCCACCTAACACCTGTTAGAATGGCTAAAATAAAGTGCTCAAATGATAGCGCATGCTGGCGAGGGTGTGGAGAAAGGGGTACCCTACTCCATTGCTGGTGGGAGTGCAGGCTTGTGCAACCACTATGGAGGTCTGTCTGGCGATATCTTAGAAATCTAGGAATAACCTTGCCTCAAGACCCAGCCATACCACTTCTGGGTATACACCCAAAGGACCTATCACGGAGACATAGGGAAGTCTCCTCATCTATGTTCATAGCAGCCTTATTTGTAATAGCTAGAAATTGGAAACAACCCAGATGTCCCTCAACTGAAGAATGGATTAAAAAATTGTGGTACATCTATACAATGGAATATTACTCAGCTATCAGAAACAATGAAATCATGCAATTTGCAACCAAATGGATGGATCTAGAGGAGCTCATCCTGAGTGAGCTAACCCAGTCTCAGAAGGATGCACATGGCATCTATTCACTTATAGTAGGATTTTAACTATATCGTACAGGATATCTGTACTACAACCAACACATCAAAAGGAACAAGGACATAATTTTTTTTTTTTATCTTTTTATTTTTCCTTCTTTTTTTCTTTTTTTCTCTTTCCTTTTCCCTTCTCTCTTTCCTATCTTTTTTTGTTGATATTCTTTGTTTTTGTGGGTTTGTGTGTTTGTTGGTCTTTTTTTTTTTAGTATTCCCCCAGTAGCAATGAGACACCAGTCACTGGCAGTACTGCCTCTTAGGCCCCCGATGAATGAAGAGGCGCTTGGCCCTCATATGACTCCTGATCTGTGGTGAGAGACTGTTAGGCAGGGACACTCCACCCCAGAGGAACAAGAAGGAAGGGTCAGGGGGTAGAGCATGGGAGGGTGGGGCTAGGAAGTGGGGAAAGAGGACAATATGATAAGGATGTAACCTGAAGCAACAAACAAATAAATTTATCAACTAAAAAAAAAAAAAAAAAAGAAAAGAAAAAAAAAGGGCAGGGGGCAGGGCTGAAACACTGTGAATGGAACAGAGGATACAGCCATTCGGCCTGGATTTGCAGACCTCCAGGTGTAGAGAAGTTGTGGAGCTAAGGTAAAATTCAAGAGAATTGTGGTATTGGCCCATGCCTTTGACTTCAGCGGAAACGGGGGGGTGGGGGTGGGGGTGGGGTGGGGTGGGTGTGGGGGGGGAGGGGGCACCTTTAGAGTTGGTGGTCTTGTGTACTCTGGAGTCATACGGAGCGGGGTGGTGGGGGTGCATACTCTTGGTCCCACCATTCAAGAGGAGTGCACCCTTGATCCCAGCTCCCAACACACTGGAGACAGAAACGGGCAGATCCCGGAGCTCAGGGTCAGCCTGATGCAGGGCAAACTCTAAATAGAGAAAGACTTCGATCCAGGAGTGGTGGAACACATCTTTGATCCCTTCAGATGGGAAACACAGGTCCCTGATCCCAATAATTAGAGTTCAGAGACACACACATGGGATTTGGAGGGACCTAGGTTTGGAGGCTACTTACAAAAGGCCTTCTCGATGCAGGCAGATTGTCCTTTGGGATCTCAAAATATATACACTAGAGCTGGTTTAGCTCCAAGGTGACAGAATGATTTCTTCTTTAACCCGGATTGAAAGATAACGCTTTGTATGTTGTCAGAAGGCCAAATTTGCTTCAGGAGAAGTACTACCTAGCCCCCCCCATCCCCCCCCCAGAAAAAAAAAAAAAAGAGGGCAATTGTCCTAGGGTTGGGATTGGGGCAGGGCTCTGTTCTTATCGTTCCAGGAGAATCGAAGTGTCCATTAGGGGAGCCTGGGGACGGCGGACAGCGGAATCCTCAGCAGAGAGCAGAATTAGGCACCAAGGAGGATGAGTGACCCAGTTGATTCTGCCTGGCAGACTTCCTCAATAGCTGTCTCCATCGGGGGCCTGCAACCACCACTGCAATCCAGTGTCGCTGGGACCGTTCAGCTCTACACAATGCCCCAGCCGGAACCTCAGTGAAGCCTGCAAGATCAGCTTCTGCCTACAAACCCCTTAGGGCATCTAAACAGCTGAGAACAGAAGGACTGAACATAAAAGGATTGTACTAACATTTTTAATCATTTTTCCCATTTGGGTTGGGGCCCCAAACAGGTCTACTACGACCCAAATCAGCAGGAAGTCACTTTGAGAGAGCGACGTCCCATGCCCAGAGGGTGGGGGAGGGTGTTTCTCCGCCCTTCTTTTTGGTTATTCGAAGGTTAACTGAAAACTCTGTTATGTAGGGGAAGAGACTACAAGCTGATAAATGATCCTGTCTTAATGGGTTTTGGAGATTAGCCCCAGGGAATTCCTACTTTTCCTTCTCTGTATCCTTCTTCCTCTCCTATGTAGGAGTGCATGGGCTTGAGAAAAATGAGATATAGTCATAGCACAGGAAGGTCCATGAAGAAGGGGCAGATTATTGAATATGCCCTTATACCTTTGTATATTGATACAAAATTAGTAGGTTATTTGGCTAAAGTGGTATTGACCATTGTTTATTGTGCAAAAATAAGATTGTATTGGATTACATCGGTATTGATCTTTGTATATTGATACAAAATTAAGATTATAGTTGGCCACAATGGTATTGACCCTTGCATATGGACGTAATATTAAGATTATATTGGGCTACATAGGCATTGATCTTTGTATATTGATACATAATTAAGAGTATATTTAACCACAATTGAATAGATCTTTGTATATTGATACAAATTTAAAGATAATGCTTCCCAATGGTATCATACCTAGAGATACTTAAAAATAAAATGTGAAGCTCTGACCGCTTGATACCAACCGTCTAAAATGGTCTAGGATAGTTAAAACATACTCCTTGTCATGCAAACATGTCTCTTTGTTAGCTACTATGACAGTCTATCACAGATATTCTCTAAACTACCCAGTAATCAAGTTGCTAAGAGACAAGCAACATTTGCTTATCTAAATACAAGAGAGGGTTAGGGCATCTTCAAAAACCCCTAGAGATCTGCAGAATATGGCATTCAAAGATGTTATCTTAAATCAAGATTCTTTTTTTTGATATCGAGACATATCAGCGCCTGACAGCACCCCCTATTCTACTCCAAGTAGAAGATAAGCATCGAAGAACCTCCACTGTAAGATGGTTGAATTAATGGCAAGCCTTTCTCTTGGCATGAAAAAACCCCTTGCACCAACTGCAGACAGACTGCTGTCCAAAAAGGACAAAACTTGGTAGCAGGGAAGTCGACAGCCTAACTCTGCCAAGACAGGGTAGGTAAGTCCTTCATAATCCCTGCTCTACAACAAATGTCTGTCAGAGAAACAGGACCCAAAGGCTGAAGATTGATCCTGGAATGTATGGAGAGAAAATGGGAACTGTCCAGGCAGCTACTGGTATGTTCTTTCTCAGTTTTGGAAGCTGCAGGCTCTGCACTTCCTATATAAGCTAATATATTTATCCCTCTCAGGTCTCTGAGGTGGTTGAAGAGTAGACAGATAGAATCTTATAGTTAAATTTTGAACTGTTTAGGAATCAAGAGGGTGTTATAGATCTAAGAAGATACTCTTAAAAGTGTGCTACAAGATAGTATGAATGTTGAGTCACATATAGACCTTTAAACTCATGGAGTTGGGTAGATAGTAGAATGTTAAAGTCAGGGGCCAAATAGGTATAAACTGAACATTGGGAAGGTATACTGGGCCAATTTAATCTCATAAATGTGGCATATTTATATCTATTGTTCTGTATAATACTTACTGTTATAAGAGAAGGAACCAGCTGTTGGACTGAAAGGGGAAACCTCTGGAGGGAAGAGGGTGGAAGGGCGGGTTAGGAAGGGGGAATAGGGAGGGGTTTGTGACTGAGATGTAACTTGAAGAAAAAAAA
>CAJQZJ010005020.1:2581550-2609673 GCA_907164525.1 Lophiomys imhausi | reverse complement strand
TATAAACTGAACATTGGGAAGGTATACTGGGCCAATTTACTCTCATATATGTGGCATATTTATATCTATTGTTTTGTATAATACTTACTGTTATAAGAGAAGGAACCAGCTGTTGGACTGAAAGGGAAACTTCTGGAGGGAAGAGGGTGGAAGGGCGAGATAGGAAGGGGGAATAGGGAGGGGTTTGTTACTGAGATGTAACTTGAAGAAAAAAAAATAAAGTATTTAATTAAAAAAAAAAACCAACTTAAGGGGAAAGCCTTTATTTTAGCTCAAAACTCTAGGATCCAGTCTATCACTATGGGGACATCAAGAGGAACTCACAGGAAAAGGATGAATGGCTGCACGCTTACCAGTGCTCAGCTGGGTCTTTCCTGTTTACTCAGCCCAGGACCCAACTCATGAAACAGTTCCACCCACCTTCAAGGTGGGTCTTTCCACTTTAATGAGCCCAATTAAGAGACAAGCAATATTTGCTTATCTAAATATAAGAGATAGATAGGGCATCTTCAAAAACCTCAAGAGATCTGCAGAATATGGCATTCAAAGATGTTTTCTTTTTTTCTTTTTTTTTTTTTTGGTTTTTCGAGACAGGGTTTCTCTGTGTAGCCCTGGCTGTCCTGGACTCACTTTGTAGACCAGGCTGGCCTCGAACTCGCAAAGATCCACCTGCCTCTGCCTCCCAAGTGCTGGGATTAAAGGCATGCGCCACCACTGCCCGGCAAAGATGTTTTCTTAACTTAAGATTTTTTGATATCGAGACATGTCAGCTCCTGACAGCACCCCCTATTCTACTCCAAGTAGAAGATGAGCATCGAAGAATCTCCAGTGAGAGATGATTGAATTGGTGGTAAGCCTTTCTCTTGGCAAGAAAAACCCCTTGCTTCAACTGTAGACAGACTTCTGTCCAAAAGGGACAAAACTTGGAAGCAGATAAGTCGACAGCCTAGCTCTGCCAAGACAAGGTAGGTAAGTCCTTCATAATTTCTGCTCTACAATCAATGTCTGTCAGAGAAATGGGGCCAAATGGCTGAAGATCGATGCTGTAATGTATGGAGAGAAAATGGGAACTGTCCAGGCAGCCACTGGTATGTCATTTCTTAGTTTTGGAAGCTGCAGGCCCTGCACTTCCTATATAATCAGATATATTTATCCCTCTCAGGTCTCTGAGGTGGTTGAAGAATAGATAGCTAGAGTCTCATAGTTAAATTTTGAGTTGTTTAGGAATCAAGAGGGTGTTCTGGATCTAAGAGGATATTTTTAAAATTATGAGGCAAGTTAGTATGAAAGCTGAGTTAGATATAGAACTTTAAACTCATGGAGATGGTTAGATAGTAGAATGTTAAAGTCAGGTGCCAAATACATATGGACTGGACATTGGGAATGTATGCTAAGCCATATAACTCTTATAATTGTGGCCTATTTATTTCTGTTGTTTTGTATTGTATTTATAGTTATAAGAAAAAGAACCTTTTTTGGACTGAAAGGGAGAGCTGCTGGGGGGAAAAAGAAATACCTTAAACTAAAAAAAAAAAAAAAATAAGAAGGGAAGAGGATGGGGGGGTTGAAGGGGAGGAGGGTGGATGGGACTGGAGGGGGGAGTAGGGAGGGGATTGTGATTGAGATGTAACTTGAAGAAATAAAAAATTATTATAAAAAATTGTGAACTATAATGAAAGTAACAGTATGTGCTGATAAGGCAAGAATACCAGGTTATTTGTCTTCTGATATATTTCCGTCATTAAATATAAAAATCCTTGATTTACAAAAAAAAAAAAAAAAAAAAAGAAAACCCCTCACAGACAAGACCTCAGGGCAACACATAGAATCCAGACAACTGTTCATCTTCCCTGAGGACTGTAGATTATGACAAGTTGACAATTAAAGCAAGGCATCACAGTGATATATAACAGGGGCCTTTTGCACACTAAACTTCTGCACCCTCTCAGATGTCCTTATTGTTCTTTTGGGGTGATTTATGGTTGTGCAAACATAGGCTACATTTACTGAGACTTCCTGCCACTTTCCCTTCAGGGCTCTGTGACCACTGACTGCTTTTAGATTGGTACCTGACTCAGTCTCTCCTGGAAGTCTTCCCTAACTAATTGCTCCTTGTCTACTCTTTCATTTTTCAAACACTGTATTCATAGGAGTAAATTGAGATTTACAAAACAGATGTTTTGGGGTTAATTGCTCATAACACCAGAGGATCCCTCACAATTGCTTTAAAACATTCACTCCCAAAGCACAGTTAAAACATGCAATTTACAAAAATTTGGTTAACACTCAGGGGCTCTGGGACCTCACTGTTGACCACATTGAGGCCCAGGTTGGATTTGGTGAGTTTGAGTGCACAGCTGTTAACTTGTCTTCAGAGTTAGCTCTTCCCATCCACGATTCCATATTGATCCCTCAGAAGAAAAAGAATCTGACTCTTTTTGGTTTAGTTTCTTGTTTTTTTTTTCTGAGACAGGGTCTTCCTATGTCGTCATTCCTGGAATGGTAGCAAATTGTAGACAAAGAAGGGACTCTAGGAAGACTTTATTCATAGTAACAAGGAACTGTGGAAGTGAAAATGGGGGTCATTCTTTTCTTGTCTCTTCATTGCTGCCCTGATCCACAGAAGTGAGATGTAGGTGTAACAATGAAGTCCAATGCAGGGGAACATCAACCCTATCAGTGGGTAGCCTTGGGAAGGGAAGAGACCAAAAGTTGGAGGTGATAAATCTTCATGAGATAGTGTTGGGCAGAAACATAAGATAGTCTGAGTCACAGACACCCTTGGAAGGAAAAACAACAGAAGACAGACTTCTACACCTTAGGACTACATAAATGGGAGAGATGGATGGATACAGAAGGCTCCAAGAAGTTAAAGAAAGATTTTCTCAGAAGGTGTACAGACAGTGAAGATTGGCATTGCCTAGATCTAGTGTAGACACAGCCTTTAGGAGCACTCTGGTGGATACAGAACGTGGAGTGCAGGTCTGTTCTTCCTCTTCCCTGGCCTGGGATGGTATGACAGAGGACCTTGGTACATGCTCATGAACAGCATCTAGGTGGCCTTTACATGATTCGTCTTTGACCTGTCTCTACACTGCACAGCCTGTAAAGCCTGGTTCATCTCTAGGCTCTCCTGGCCTTGAAAGTGTCTGGAAACTGCCAACAGGGGCCACAGCAATCAGTCAAAGTCTTCCTACTGCTCCCAGTTCTGTTCTAGAGTTGTGGTTGCTCTCATCTGGGTGCCTCTTGTTTCTGTCTAAAAAGAGGGTCTGCTCCAGCTCTGGCAGCTGGTTTTCTTACTTGGTCTCTGACACTCAGTTGAGTTACTGATTACTGGTTGAGAGATTCAGGCTTGGCTACACTTCCTTCCACCCAATTCTGTCCTCTGGCTAAACAGCCTGCTGTTGACATTTCTTTCCACTTCTTCATTGTTTTTATTCAAACACACACACCAGTAAAAAAGTGATGGTAACACATTTATTCCTCAGCAGCTCTCCCGCATTCCCATTTAACAGAACATCATACACATTCTCCTACACCAAAGTATACACAGATATACGTGGAATGTACATCACCTTTTATCAGCTTGATTATATTCCACAATGAATTGCTGCAATGTAGTTAACATTGCTACACTGATGAGCATTCCTTTCTTTTGCTATTATAATGAAATTGTAATAAGCATCCTACAATATGTACTCACAAGATGAATATTTTAGTGTTATTTAATACATCTAGTTATCCCAATGAGTGTGTTCATGTGTAAGTATAATTAGATGGACTTGGAATGGAATCATAGTGTCAACTGGCATGTACATTACAAATTTCATAGGTACTTCACCACAAAATTACATGAGAACAACATTTACAGCTGGGCTTACTTGCTACTCACTAGGTGATGACTTTGGGAAAGGCTGTTTCTGTTTCCAATCTTCCATTTCCCAAGTCACAAAACAGAGTCTGCCTATGGTTAAGTGTAGAGTGATAAATGCATGGCTGCCTGGCACAAGGGAGAAAGTTACTGAGTCATCTTCCTTTGATTATTCTGCTCTTATGTAAACCAAATCATAAACTTATAATTAGCAAAAAACAAACAAACAAACTTCAACCTAGAGCACACAAGAAGAGCCATCTGTAATCTTTTGAAGCCCTGGTCCTCAAAATCTACAAACAGTGGAACAGGGTCAGAATAAGCTGTTCTCAGTTATTTTGTGGTCATTTTGTATCTGATGCTTTCTGTGCCTATTTATTTTACTTCTGGGGAATAGTCTGAAGGGTGTTACTGGCCTTTCCACTGTGCACAGATTATTTGCACTGAAACAGGGGCAAGACCACCAAATAAACAAGCAAACTTCTGAGGCCAGGCCCTTAATGCAGGGTGAGAAACACAGCTGGCTCAAAAAGAAAGCTCATCTCTTTGATCGCAGCTGGTGGCTGATCATCACTAGTGCTGTGTGGACTTGGCTGGCAAACTACCTTCTTACAGAGATTGGCATTAGCACCAGTTCTAGGAGACTGGAGATAGGAAAAATGAGTCTGGAATATCCTCCGGAGAGATCAAGTCTTAATCCCTTAACTACCCATGCTGACTCCATATCTCCTACCATGCCTGCAAAGCCTCTGTCACAATTAGCACATTCTGTTCTGGGCTCCAATTACAGATATGTCTGCACTTGACTTTCAGTCTTTATGTCTGACTACTGGAGTATAAGAATGTCTGGTCCAGGTACAGGCAGAAGACACTAGCTGAATGGGACAGAACTGTATAACTACGTTCTTTCTGCAGGTAAATGTATTAAACACTGTAATGAGACAAGCTTCCTCCTTTACGTAGAAGAGCTTCCCTGCAAATGTAGCTAAATTGAAGGTATGAATCAGTGGGGGAGAGATTTCTGAGAATATTCACCTAAGTTTTTATTAATGTTTGTGTCCTATCCACAAAATTGGTTTATTGAAATCTAGTCACTGATGGGATGGAATTAGGTGGGGTCTTCCTTTGAGAAATTGTTAGGTTATAAGAGTAGAGCTCTGATTCCAGCCAAGGAGCAGGAAGAAGGAAGACACACGCCATGGGTTAGGAAAAAGAACCTCATTCCATATGGCCAGGAACATCGGCATATCGTAGAGAATGGCAGTCCAAGGGGATGTATGTATATATGGGGTCATATTTGGGTAACAGAATTATGAACTAGCTTAGATGGGCTAGGATTGCACAACTCAGGCCAAGGCTTATAAAAATCCATGTGGTGTCTGTGCGCTCATTTATGATGGCTGCTTAAAGATTAACGGCTGACAAACCAATTAACAATAATGTAAATACTGTTAAATAATTTAACTAATTTTTATTAATTTTTTTTTTACATATGGCGCCCAACTACGGCAATTAGAATCCATCCTTACAGTGTGAGAAGGCCCCGGGTGAAAGCCGGTTTCCTAGCCAAAGAGCGGGAAAACAAACCCAAATGCATTTCAAAGGTGCGGCTAATTTTACAAAAGTTGTTGCCTTGCAGCAAAGGCCGAGAGCTAAGGCTTAGCTCTCCTTATGTACTAAAAAACTGGCAGCCTTCTAAACAAAATTTGAGAGTAAAATTAATCGCATAGATTAAAAATGGAGGAATTCATAATGCCTCAATTATTTTGGATTCCAATTGAGTTTTTTCCTCTTAGCATGCAAATGATTTTTACCCTGACAATTGTAGTTCTGGATTTCTTTTTTGAGAAAGTTCAGGCTAGGATAGTCTTAAAGGAAAGAATTTACAGATGGAATGCTAAATTGCCAACAATGATAATGAATGAAGGAGGGAGGCCCTTCCCGATAGATAATACAAAATTGATGGCAGCTGGAGCTAAGAGCTCCCTGGGTACTAGGTGCCTGTCAGGAATTTCTGGTATTGGCCCGCCAGTGAAATGCAGCTAAAACTAGATTCTAAGGAATAATGAACAAAGCTTTAATTGCAGCATGGGTTGGCATGGTTAGACATTCCAAGGCTTTTGGGATGTTGTTTCTTTGCTTGATTTTTGTTTAGATGTCTTTGATTTTCCTATATCGGGAGGTAGAAAGGATATTTTTCTGGTTTGGCATTGCTAAAACAAAAGAGATTTTTGAAAATTTTGGGCCAATTTCGAATTGTCATTACAGTTAAAAGTTACTCTCAAGATTACAGAGTTACTAAAATCTGGGATTTAAGTGAAATACTTGAGCAGGGTAGTCCTGGAACACACCCTTAATCCCTTAATCTCATCACGCTAGAGGAAGAAACAGGCAGACCTCTGGATTCTAGACCAGCCTGGTTTAAACAATGAAGGCAGGGCAGGAAACCTGCTGATAAAATAAGGCTGCTTACTAAAGACAGTCTAGAATTCAAAAATGACGTATTTTTTCCTTGACATTTAATAGTATCCTTACTGATCTAATGAATAAATACAGATAATCTCAAATTTACATAAAGAGAAAGGGGTCACAAACAAATCTCCTTAGGTGTGGGGCTCCCACTGGAGAACTGGTTCCCAGAGGCATTTTGCCCCTAAAAGACATATGTTAATTGCTGGGTGTGGTGCTGCACGCCTTTAATTCCAGAATTTTGGAGGTAGAAGCAGGCTAATCTCTGTGAGTTCAAGGATAGCCTGGTGTACAAACTGAGTCCAGGACGAGGATACACAGAGAAATCCTGTCTCTGGGGAAAAAAAGAGAGAGAGAAAGACATATATTCTGTTAGCCAATGTAAGAACCCAGAGTTAGGGTTGGGAAGAACATGCAAACTGCATGCCTCCCACAGCCAACAGTTAAGAAAAGCTAACGTAAAATAGCATATCATGCTATTTTACACTAATCTCCTTAAGAATGGGGTTTCCATGGGAGAATTGGAGCTCAAACTAATACAAAAAATGGCTTAATTAATGCTATTATTTAATAAGGGTAATTCAATTATTTAAATTCATACCTTGATCTCAAAACTTGGGAGACAAGGAAAAAACAGGTTCCTTGTGTATTTGAGGCCAATCTAAATCTACAGAGCTCTACAGAACAAATCAAGACAGCCCAAGCTACAAATAGAAACCCTGTCTCAATAAAGATAGATGTAACCACATAGAAATTAAATCTCCAAAGAAAGGAGAAAAGAAAAGAAAAAAATATATATAAATGCATACCTTTGATCCCCAAACATGGGAGACAAAGAGACAGATTGGTTCCTTTTGAGTTTGAGGCCATCTTAATCTACAAAAAGCCAGAACAACACAGAATAAACCTGTTTTAATCAATTAATAAATTTTTGTCAACTGTAAGGGAGAATATTTAAACTCCATACAGTCGTATGCTGTATTTTCAATTTAAAATAGATTATATATGGCATATATATGTAATACTATTACATGCCATGTTTTTATATGGCATGAATGGAGACTTACAAATGTCTTTCTGCTGTACAAAGAACAGAAAATATTCCTTAATTGATTTGTGCATCCTGCACTCCAAGGCATTTTGGTAATTGCAGAACTGTATGTTACTTGTGAGAAATTATATATTTTCAGAACAACAGGACCAGAGTCCAAAGAAGACAAGTAACCCAGATGATCCAGACTCATAGAATGTCTCAATAGCTGTTTCCTCAAAAATCTGCATCAAGAACAACTTCAAACAGCTTGCTGAGATGGCCCAGCCTCAAGGACTGAACTTTCCTACCCAAAGTCCAGACTACAAACTGTTCAGGACATTCAAATTGCTGCGCACATAGAGACTGGACAACAAACGTTACAATTTACTTACTTAACCATTTTTTTTCATTTTATTTGGGCCCCTAAACAGGTTTTCTGCGACCCAATTCAGCAGGAAGCAGTTTTAAGAGAGCGACGTCCCATTCCCAAAAAGTGGGGTGGATGATTCTTTGGTCATTTGATTTGTTATAAATGTTGTTTCGGGGTAATGGCTACAAATTGTCATATGGTCTTTTTAAGCAAGGTATAGAAAGTTACACTTGAAGATTTATTTTTCTTTTCTCTATCCTTTCTCTCTTATATAGGGGGAAAAGACTTGAAAAGAAAAAGAGGGGGATATATGTATATAATATAGAAATGATAAGATATAAGGATAGATTATTGAATCTGCTCTGAAACTCAAAACTATTGTTATTCTTAAATAAGGTTATCTTTTGATACATTGGTATAGAATTTTGTATATTGATACAAAAATAAGGTTAAATTTTGATTCATTGGTATAGAATATTATATTTTGACACATATTATGTATATTTAAACACTTATATAAGGTATTGTGCCTAGACAAATCATTTAAAATATAGGTTGACTTCAAATCCTTTTATGTGTTGCTATTGAAATATATTTAGGAGTCTGTATAATACAAGTTGACTGGCCAGTTGTGCTTCTGGTCATGTCAAATACTAGTCTTAATTTATCACAAAATAGACTTAATAGGTTAAACAGATAGTAAATGGTTAAAATATACAGTTTGTTTGTTCATAGATAGATAGAAGATAGATGATAGATTTATAAATAAAATAGTAGATGTCTTCAAAACCCTCAGAGGCATACAGAAAATGGCATTTAAAGATGTTTTTATTATTTTAAGAATTGTTTGACTTAAGACAGTCAGTTCCTGACAGCTCCCATTTGACTTGGAAGAAAATAATGAGCATCAAAAAGAAATCTCCCATCAGGAGATAAGTCTTCAAAAAGAAATCTCCCATCAGGAGACGATTCCTATTGGGTAAGAATGCCCCTGCTCTCTAAACAGACTATATACAGTCCAAAGATGGACCAGAACTTAAATACAGGTAAGTCGATGTCCTGATTCTGCAGAGACAGAATGGGAAAATCCTAATTTCCTGCTGTACAATTTAGTCTGTGAGAAATGCTTGGCCAGAAGGCTGAAGATGATGCTGCAACAATATCAAGAGATATTTGGGACTGTCTAGGCAACAAACTGTCATATTTCTTTTTGGAAGCTGTTCTTCTGTGCTTCCTACTCACTCAAATAATAACTTTATCCTTTCTTATGTCTTTGATGGGGTTGAAGACATAATAGTTATAATATTTCAATTGAACTTGAGTTGTTTAGGATTTAAAAGGATATTTTCAAGTCTAAATAAAATCTTTAGGTTTATAAATATAGGATATGATAGAAATTATTTAGGTTCAGAACTTTAGACACACCAAGATAGATGATTTTTTTCTTCTTCAAGATTGCCTGATACAAATAGGCTAAACATGATGTGTATAACTTTTATATATGGTTTTCTTGATTGTTTCATATTTGTTCTTATTGGTTTTACTATATGAGTTAAGCAATTTAGCCCTTTTTTTTTTTTAGACAAAAGGAGGGAATTGTTGGGGTAATGTAAAGCATTCTAAATGTTAATTGGTCCTGCTTGCTGTCTGTTACTTACATTGACTCTCATTGGTTAAATAAAATGCTGAGGCCTGATATTGGGCAAAGACAGAGAAAGGTAGGACTTCCTGAGATTAGAGCAGGAAGCTGGCACTTTAGACAGAGGATTCAACATTCCAGCCAGCAGCAGGAAGAAGAACATTCCAGCCAAGGAGCAAGAAGAAGGAAGACACACGCCATGGGTTAGGAAAAAGAACCTCATTCCACATGGCCAGGAACATTGGCATATCATGGAGAATGGCAGTCCAAGGGGACATATGTATATATGGGGTCATATTTAGGAAATAGAATTATGAGCTAGCTTAGATGGGCTAGGATTGCACAACTCAGGCCAAGGCTTATAAAAATCCAAAAAAAAAAAAAAAAAAAAAAAAAGAGTAGAGCTCTGCTGAATGGAGTTTGTATGCTTAAGAAGAAGTTCCAGAGAGCTACCCTGCTTCTTTTAGCATGTGAGGACACACTGGAAAAGGCATTGTCTGTGAACCAGCAAGCTGGTCTTCACCACACAGCCTACTCACTTTGATCCTGGACTTCTCAGTCAGCTGAACTGTGAGTAATATACTGTTGTTGATTAAAAGATGTTTGTGTTGATGACATTTTGTTATGGTAGCAGCCTAAGCATACTAAGATAAAACACCTCAACTTATCATTGCTGCTATTTACCCAGCAAATACTGCTCTGTTCTAAAAGATGGAGCTGGGTTGCAGGCCAGTTCAAGTTTAGCCAGATGAAGATCTCAGACCAACATCTGGACACACTTGGCTTATTATACAGTTTATTATTTATCATGTTGAATCAATAATTATAATTGGTGATCAGTTCTATATACCATAATTTCTATGTTAATATTTTAAATATATACAAATATGTGGGTTTCTTGAACATTTTACAGCTCTAGGACTTTCTGGAACTTAAAAATGAAATGTAAAATTTTATGTGATTGACTTATCCTAAACCCTTTCTTCATACAGCAGAAGGTTATACTCTTAGATTCAAGGATAGTTGCTACATAAATAATTACTGGGGATGACATCATGTTTCTGATAGAAAACATTACTCACTTGCCAAAAAGACAAACTGCACTACTTGTGTTGTGAAGATGATGTCTAAACAGTGAATTTGGATTTCAGAGCAAGGCCAGGGGTTATGCCTCTCCTAGTCTCTCAATACCACACCCACGGTGAAGAAATGATTGATTGGACAGCAATTCATAGCTCTTGGGATATCAGCTGCAATAGATGTTTAGTTAGCTTGTGTTGAGTGTAAAATAGAGTGAGAAGACTTTCAGACCTTGGGATTCTGTAGCTTTTGTAGAAGTAGAATCACTGTACTATGGAAGTTTCTCACCACATGCAAGAAAGATTTTTATTGCAACAAAGGCAAGGATATGGAGGCTCTGTATCCATATGGTCTTCTGGATTCATTGGGGTGGGGTATGGGGATGGTAAATGAATGGTACAGAACTTCTCTAGCATACACAAGGTTCTGTCTTTCATCTCCAGAGCTACCATACCCTCAAACACAGAAGGCAGATGGTTGTGGCCTCAGTCTTTGACTGTTACATCTTTATGAATGTGTTTCTCAGCTCAGCTCACTCACTGCTTTAGCAAAGTAGAGATAACAGTATCTTCTTCACAGAGCTGTTAAACAATAGCATATCATCAAAGTATGCACGTGTCCTGCACAGTTGTTGTCATAGAGCAGGAGAAAATAAATGAAGCAGAATGTGGATGAAATGAAGTCAATGAATATTATGAGAAGAACTGAGAATTGCTACTGAGGAGGCTATGTACCTCCTCAGTGGTTCAAGATGAACAAGGAGGCCTGTGTATATTCCCATTTGCACAGTACAAGGGTTACTACCAGAAGGAGGAGGAAGAGGAAGAGGATTAGGAGGAGGAAGAGGAGAGGAAGGAAGTGGGAGGAGGAGGCACATCTTGCTCTGTGTTGGCTTTCAGAAGACAGGAAAAGTCATTTTCAATTGGTGAAGGCCAGGAGAAGGAGGATCATCAGCTACAGCTTCAAAGCTATGTGGAATTCTAGTGGACAGAGAAGAGGTCTATGTTTGTCCAGAAAGGGGCACCAGGAGAGCAAAAACTGAGAGGCTGGAATGTGACTTGACATTTTGTCCTGGGAAGAGTGGATGTTGGAAGAGATTAAAGGGGGAAGAAAAAAAAAAACCCTGCAAAAAGCACTCATTCCAATTTGAGGAAGTCTCTGGTCATCAGATTAGGGCATCTGTGCTTCTTTCAGGTGATAAGGAAGAGGCACAGTCAGTGGACTTTGCTGAAGAGCACTTAATGAACAGCAAGAACAAAGAAGCCACTGAAGGCAGTGGAGATGTGGACTGAAGAGTGTTCCAGGCCTAGGCTTGAGGGGGGCGGTTCTGGAGCTCTGCTATTGCTTATGGAGGAGCTGTTCAAATCTAACTAATTATACTTCTGTTTCGTGCTTGTAGTTCAAGATGCAAGTTCTCAGCTCACACCTGCCACTAACCACCTGCTTCTGTGCTGTCTCCACCATCATGGACTCTATCCCTCTGGAGCTGTAAACCCAAAGCCCAAATAAACTCTTTCTTCCTAAGTTACCTTGGTTCTGGGGTTTTGTAACAACAGAAATGTACCTAAACCACCATGTATCCCCAAGCTCTTTGTCTGCACTTGTAGATGGACAGATTTTGCATGGGATGGACATCCATTTTTGTTCTTCAAAGTTCCTGCTAGTAGATATTGAGCTTTTATTTTTTTCTTCATGCAGGAATTTGTCATATACAGAGTCATTCTCAACTTTCATCTTCACTCTTGGGCCAGGTGTAAACTCTGTTCCCCAGTCCTGTGTTGTCACTAGCAGGGTTAATATCATCCTGTGCCTGGTTTCCTTTGTTGGGCAGCAGGTATACAGTGAGCACTCAGTAAAGAGTAGGATAAAAAACTTTTTATCACAGTAAAAAATATATATTTCACAGATGTATCATTTTAAGCATTTTGAGTGTAGTCCTATACAAGTGACTCATGTGGAAGGATCACCATCCACCCGAGAACCCTAACATTTTTTCCAAACAGAAACTCTGTACTCACCCAACACTGTCTCTCTATTCTCCTCCCATGGGCCTCCACCTTCCGACTCTAAAGGACCCTGAGAGCCTGATTGATCTAGGAACTCCATTCAAGGATACTTAGAGACTGTCTTTGTGTGACTGACTGAACTCACTGAGAATAATGTCCTGAAAGTTCATCCATGTTCAGCATGTATCAAATGCTTATCCATTGCAGACAGTAGATCACATACATCTCTGGGTATCTCTGTACATGCCACTTTGTTTATCCAGTCATCTAGCTTGCTTCCACAATTCTGCTATTATGAATTCTGGGAGCCATGGTATGGGGCTGAATTTTAAAGCATATTTTTTCCTTCACATTCTCAACACCAAGTACACAAATCCTGGAAATAAATGGAAGCAGTGAGTGTATTCAGGGGAAGGAATACGCTGAGAGGAAACAGGGAATGGGAAGAAGACAAATTGATGGCAGGCTGATACAGCCACAACTCAGACACAAACACTGCCTGTACCTTCCCACCGAAGCAGTCCACACTGGAAAAGCCAAGCTGTCACTACATCTTAGATGCATCCTCACTTAGGCATTTGTTTTTCCCAATCAGTTTTCCCTGTAGTTTTCCCTGTAGTTCTGAACAGAGGCTTTGTGTATACTTCTGCTGTTTGACTTAGATATCCCAATAACTGATCTTCAGCTTTGCCATTTTTAATTTTTAACAATAGATCATTCTTTCCCTGTATGTGCATGTGCATGCAGAAGCATGTGTGTGTGTGTGTGTGTGTGTGTGTGTGTGTGTGTGTGTGTATGCACATGTGCATGCATGTACCTGTGTTTGGTATAAAGATTAAATATAAGTATAATCTATGAAGGCTAGAGAACTGTACAAACTATAGCAATTTCAATTATTCCACAGAACTTTTCTTTCTTCCATCTTTCAATTATAATAAGTCAATTAAAATCCATAATGGAAAAAGAGGCTAGAGACTTTGGGAGGATTTTCTTTTAAATTCCATTTCCAAACCTAGAGGCAAGGACTGTCAAATTGTTAATTTTTTTCTTTTTCTTTTTTTCTTTCTTTCTTTCATTTTTTTTTTAAAACACTCTAATCACTCTCAGATTCTATTGAAGTTCTGGGTATTCTATTTGGGCTTGACACAGTCAGTGAAAATATTAAGCTTTTATAAGACCAAAAAGTGCTAACACACAACTGCAGTAATACTTTAGCCACGAGCGACATTTAAAGAATCCCCAGCTACATAATCACATTAACATTTAATGTGCCCAAGTTCAGCTTAAAGATGTTTTCCTCTCTTTTACATCTCTTTGCTGATGGGAAAATGCCAGTGGAGCTGGAGAATCCCATTTGTGCTTGTGTTAGGTCCCCATAGAAGAGGTAGTCCTTCAGTCCCTTCCCCAAACCGGCTGCTCCTTGAGGTAAACACAGCCTGTACATGTGGGCAAACATCTTTTATCATTTTACACCCTTTATAGGTCAGCCAGCTTGAGTTGGGGACACAGGAGAGTTCCTGGAGAAATTCATTACTGCCACTCACTCTGGTTTTTTGTCTCAATATAATTAAGCCTGGCTAATTGTCTATCATGATTAAAATCATGCCAATAACAACCTTGTTCTCAAGCCTGGCTATGCTCCAAACTTGCTAATCGTTCTTGTTTTAGAGTAGGTCATTCTGTACCTCACTTCAGCTGTGAAATTCCTTATAAATAACATGCTTAGATAATAAGATCATCCTTGGGTGACCAGGAGCCATCATCATGATGACACAAGTTGTGGCTAATATATGGGATTAGAAAACCGGACTTTAAGCTATTTTTCAACAATCGCGAACACTGGACTGGGTTTATCATGATGTCACTGAAACAGGAAGAAAGAAAAAGGGAAATGTGTGTGTGTGTGTGTGTGTGTGTGTGTGAGAGAGAGAGAGAGAGAGAGAGAGAGAGAGAGAGAGAGAGAGAGAGAGAGAGAAGGAGGCAGAAAGTAAAACATTCATTCCAATAATGAATGCCATAGAAATAATTTGGCAGGAGTTTAAAAACTGCTTTTTGCATGTATAAAATAAAGTGAACCCAGAGCTCAATGTGGATTAATACAGCTTCTAAGAACACAAATTTTGCCTAGATTAATTGAAATTCATCATGTTGGCCTGCTTAAGAGGCATCAGTTACAAGGTGTACTAGACTTTCACGTGCCACAAGGAAAAAAGGAAGAAGCTGTCAATGAGGAGCTATGATAATACTTTCTGGTCACTTAGTATTTTTATTTTAGACCCACTGAGAAATATCTCAGATGTGTTTTGTATCCTTTATCGGGCTGCCCTTGTTTTCCTGTGTTTCCTCCCCTCTCTGAATAGAAATAACTTTTCATTTCAAAGCAGAATCAGAGTGTAATCTTTCTTGAAGCTCTTTCAGCTGTCAGTCAAAGTGAGTGGATGGTGCGGTGGCAATGGGAATAACTCAGTTACGGCATGGTGGTGCACACAGTTCTGGCCAGCTGTGCAGTGCTAATGAGGGCAGCAACTACGGGATGTATTCTCACTTTCCAGATATTAAAATGTGGGATGACTATGCGTATTACAGTTTAGGAATCATGACACCAGACGGTGAAAATATTGCTATCCCTTGTGGTGTTAAGTCCGTGGCTTATAAATGAATCTTAGTTTTAAGTAGCATTTCCCATGCAAGGCCCTTCCTGTCCTATTAAGGTTTCCCTAAATCCTACAAAAACATTGTGTTTGATTCTGCTTACCTCAACTGTCAGACAGTGCTGTTACTGCTCCCACACCCACTTTGAAGCTGTATATTACTCAAGAAATTGTCCCATTAACAATTAGTAATACCAACACATAGGAGGTACACAGTGGTCAAGAGAACAACAAGGAATGACTACTGTACTATGATGAACTCAGAGACAATTTCTGTTATTCTTTTTTTAATAAAAATCTGAGAAATATCATTGTGATATAAACAATATTCAAATAGTCTTATTTACTGAAATAAAACATATAGTGTCCTTGTCATTGTTACAATGTCCCTGGACTTGGGACTTCAGACAGTTCCTTGTTAGCTCACCTTCTGTGCTCTTGTACCAATGGTAGACATTGCATTGTAACAAAGAAGCTTCGAGGCTGGTCAGCCTAGACTAATTCTGCCATTTGGCTGCACAAGGGTCATGAACTTTTCTTATTCTCAGATAAATGGGCCTGTATCCCGAGATATCTGTGAGGATGAAATTGACCATGTAAAGAGTCTAACATAGTACCAGGAGACTGGAAATCCTCAGTAAGTTCCAGGCACCAGTTTATAAAGCATTTTACACTTTACAAAGAGCCTTTACAATCATTCAGTCTCTTGACTGGCACACCCATCCTGAGAGAACCCTTCTGTTCTGCTTTCCTGAGCCCTGAAACAGACTGGGGGGAGAAAAGCTGCTGGCCTAACATAACAGTAGCAAACGAGAACCTTTCACGTGGTTCTTTTCAAAGCACACTCATAACAAATGGCCTTTAGATCTAGAAAGAATGTTAGAGGCAATCTAAAGAACTCTCATTCATTTGTGTAAAAAAATTAAGGCTAAAAAAAAAATTAAGGCTAACTCTTTTTAAGGTATTGTACCTCTGTAATGCTTAAAAATGCAATGAGAAGTACTAGACCTTTTGATAGCAACTATCACAAAATGTTTAGGATAATTAAGAAATGCAAACTAATGGTCACTCAAACTTGTCGTTTTGTTAGGTACTAGCATAGTTTATCACAGATGTTTTCCAAGTTAATCAGAAATCAAGTTGCTAAGAGACAAGCAACATTTAATTATCCAAATATATGTAGATAGATAGATGGTCTTCAAAAACCTCAAGAGATCTATAGAATATGGCATTTAAAGATGTTTTCTTAACTTAAGATTTTTTACATTGAGACATGTTAGTTCCTGACACACCCTCCCATTCTTCTTCAAGCAGATGATGAAGATTGAAGAATCTCCATTTGGAGATGGCTGCATTAGTGGAAAGCTTGTCACCGGGCAATAGAAAGCCCTTGCTTCAACTGTGGACAGAATGCTGTCTAAAAAGGACAAAACTTTGAAGCAGGCAAGTCAACAGCCTAGCTCTGCCAAGACAGGGTAGGCAAGTCCTTCATAATTCCTGCTTTATAATTAATGTCTATCAGAGATACTGGGCCAAAAGACTGAAGATAGATGCTCCAATGTATTGAGAGAAATTGGGGACTGTCAAGGCAGCCAGTTGTCTATCATTTCATAGTTTTAAAAGATTTTTGCTCGGCACTCCCTGTATATTCGGATATATTTACCCTTCTCAGGTCTCTGATATGGTTGAAGACTAAATAGTTACAGTCTCACAGTTAAGTTTTAAGTTGTTTAGGAATTAAAAGAATGTTCTAGGTCTAAGATGTTTTTAAGTTGGTAATGCAAGTTAGGATGGAAACTGAGTTAGGTACAGAACTTTAAACTCATCAAGATGGATAGATAATACAATATTCTTATTAGTTGCCAAATACATATGGACTGGACACTGGGAATGTATGTTATACCATACAATTTTCATAATTGTTGTCTAATTGTTCTTATTGTTTTGTATTGTATTTATTGTTATAAAAAGTAATAAAGTGAAAAGTAGAAAAAAATGGGATGGAAAGAAAAAATCATTTGCATTGAGTCTCATGTAGATGCTGGTGATGGATCTCTTAGAGCTGGAATCTGAATAAAAGGTGCTTGGTCCTGTGTATGTCATGCAAAGTGCTCTCCCACTCTGCAGTGTGAATCCTTACTCCCCACGCTGTCCTATGTGAGCTGCTGGCCCTCCTCTCCAGCCTGCTCTTCAGCAGGCAGGACTGTTCAGGCCACTCACACACACTCTTAGCTCCTGTTCATACCAAGGCCCGTTTCCCTATATGCTGGTTTCCACTCATCTCACAGAGCTCTCTGCCCAATTTCCTCCATGTTTTCTTTTCTCTTGATTCAGGTCTCTGTTCAAATGTCCGCACAGGGCAGTCTCTTTCACTTCAGAGAAATAAAATAAAAATAAAACAGCCTTTTAGATACTGAATGGATGAGCCCCACCATTTCCAATACTTCACCATGATACTTTCTTTATAGACATTATTACTTTCTAATAGTATGCGTGCATTTATTTGTTTCATTTAAACACTAGGATAGGTGCTAGGAAAACAGCAGTGGGTCACAGAGACATTCCCTGCCACCTTCATGGAGTTCCTAGTCCAGTAATGGTTACAGACACTCACCAAATAGCTATGAAAATACTCAGTAGTGGGGAGCATATAATTGCAAGAAGTGAGTTGTTCTTGAGATTCTGGGAGGTTTTCTCTAAAGAAGGATCTTTCTGTGTACACTCTGGTAGTTATGAAAGTATTTAAGACAAGTTGATGTTTCAATAGAAAGGAACACTGTTTAGGGAAGGTCTAATATCATTGCTTCTGATAGGTTGAATTCAATGCTGAAATCTGGTTACTGCCCCTTCTGAGGCATTCTTTTGATTGGTTAATAAAAGTTGATTATGGCCAATTAGGTGGGCAGAAAGAGTATAGGAAGGCAGGACTTCCTGAGATTAGACAAGAACCTTGAGCACACACAGAGAACCCCTCTCTTTCTGCTGGGACACAGGAGATAGACGTCTTGAGAACGCTGGAAGGTAATCGCAGGCACATGGTGGTTTGGGATTAGGTGATCCGGGTTAATTTAGGTAGCTAATTGAGAGACTGCCCAGCTAAGGAATAGCGTTAAAACATCAAAAGGTCTTGGTGTATTTAATTATTGGGGAAAAGACTGGGGCGGCTTATAGGCCCTCAGTCCAAGCAGTCCTGGGCCATTGGACTTCCAGACTTCCCGACTCCCCTCGAGTCTAGACAAAGCTCCCTCCAAGCTGATGGTAATTCTACTGGCCTAATATAACAACTTATATTAATTAACAGAGTTTAGGTTACAGGTGGTATAGGCCACCCTTGGTCCTGGGGGTCTTTCTCCAGGATAAGTTAGGCAACCAGTTAAGGCATGAGGGCCAGGAAGGCATGCTCCTCTGCCAAGCTGCCAGCTACTCTGCCAGGCTAATCTTACAGTTTATATTTACTAATAACTACAATAAGTAATTAATTTGCAGTTTCAGAATACTAGCCACACTTCTACAGCAAGAAGTGCTGATGGGAGGGCGAACGATCAGCAGGATGGGGAGGGGGAACATAAGTCAGACCATGTAGAGGTTATTAGGAAATCCTGAAGATGTCCTTTATCTTTCCAGCCACAGGAAGCTGTTGAGGATTTTAATCAGAGCAGAGATCAATCAGTCCAATATTTTTAAAAGATGATAGTTTTGTTATTGTAAAGAAGGTGGATTTGAAATGGGAATATCACAATGGCAGTCAAGAGACAACCACAGTGGTCCCAGAAGGGGGATGGCAATGGCTGGTGCTTGGGTGGAGATAGTAGAAGTGGAAAAAAATGGATGTATCAAAACAAATCTAGAGTGAGAATTCAGAGGATTTGCCCAGGAATTATATGAGCTTTGAGGAAAAATGTATGCCAAGAGAGCACTAAGTTTTTAATTTGTTTTTAACCTGGGAAAACAGGATCTAATGTAGTAAAAGATTGTGATTTCTAGTGGAGACCAATCGATGAGTCCTGCTTCCAATGTGCTAGATGTGAGGGGCCTTGAGACCTAAGTGAAGGAGCAGAAATGTGGGTCTCACTCAAGAAAACTGCACTGGAGATGAAATGTGAGTGCAATGTGATGAGTCTTGAGCAAGTATATTGGGAGTCTAAAGAAACCATACCAGGGCCTGGAGGGATGGCTCAGTGCTTAAGAACACTTGCTGCTCTTGCAGAAGATCCAGGTTCAGTTTCCAGCACCCACATAACAGCTCTCAGCCACCTTCCACTTCAGTCCTAGGAGAGCTGATGTCCTCTTCTAACATTCTTAGGCTATTGCACATTTGTGGTACACACAAAACACTCAGGCACATACATATATACATAAAATTATAAAACTTTTTAAATATTAAAGAAATAACACCATTCAATAGTCAATTTGAAAAGGCATGGGGAATGGGCAAAGATGAGTGGTAAACCAGGAGAATCATGTGTGGAGGAAGGAAAAGCCGGACATGACAGAGTGGTCTAGATGGGTACTGAGGCAGGCTTAAGCCATCACAAACACTTGGTGGCTTCAGTGAGGGCTGTTGGAATGAAATGATGGAAAATTAAACCAGACTAGAGTATGCCAAAGGGAGACTAGCAAGGCTTGATGTGGAGACAGAAACTGGCCTTTACCGAGGCACACAGAGCACACTCCTCCCATGTGATAGGAGAGAGTGAGGGCAGAAGGTGGACATTCAATTAGGATTGTATATTTAGTGGGAGGAGGTGAGGGAGCTCTTGGCTCATGGATTTATTTCACATATAAAAGAGAAGGCAGGAACATTTGCTGAGTCAGAGGTTAGGAAATAGTTTGGGAGGAATCAGGAATTGAGAAAAGAATGGAGATAGCTGGAAATATTTATTGTAAGGGGTGACACACTGGGCTGAACAGGGGAAGTGGGCGGGAAGCTAGAGTTTTCTAGACTAGTAGAGAGGCCACTATATCCACTGGAACAATGCTGCAGTCACCTGCACTGCCATTAACACCAAATCAGAGACAGGTTGAGCTCACCTAGGACTGCTGATTTGCTGAAGGCTGTGATTAGACCTGGGGTGGGGGTGGGGGGAAGTCTGACTAATTAACATGAAGCTTGGCAGCTGATTCCAGCTCCACTCACAAGCAGCAGGTCTATAAAGAAAGCCTTTCTCCCCAGGTGTGCTGGGTCATGCTCTTCAGAGACAGGAGGGACATCAAATATCAGCCTGGGCTGTACACTGAAGCCTTATCTCAAGAAACACAAAACCAAAAAGCAAGATGAAAAACAAAAAGACAACTCACTTGTCATTTTGCTCATTGCTTGGGGGGAAGATCGTGCTTTTTCCCCTTGTGATTTGTAAGCATTCATAAACACATTTCCAGGAGAAATACTAGGAATGGGTCAAGGTGGTCCATATCCCAAACCCCACTGTGAGCAACACTGAAGGGAGGGGTCATGACTAATGCATACGTACATTGCCAACGCCTAGCTAGATTGGTATTTTTCCCATTACAGATGCCTAATAAATGGTAAATATATGCATTATAGGAATGTATGCATCAGAGAACACTTAAACCAGGTAATTACCAGTAAGATATTTATCCATTCCATCTCTAATAAAAATAGTAATAATCACCTCTATCTTTGACAAAAATTTATAGTTTGCCTCTCAAAATAGAACAGAGTGAGTGAAAACTAGATTAGGTTCTGAATGAAACAAGGAGTCTTGATTTTATTTTTGTGCTCATTGTTAAGTAGATGCAATTTCTTCCCCTTACGGGAGAAATGGGAAAAAAATGAAGGAACCAGACTAGATGGCTTTAACATCCTTCATTAACACTCACACTGAATAAATTTCAACAACAGGAGCCTTAACACAGTTTTGCTGTATCTGATGCACAAAATACGAAGCCTGCCAATCTTGCAACATGTCTGGAGATGAAGAAGGTCAACATATCAGAAAATAAAATCAGTAGCAGAGATTTCAAAGAAATTCATCCCAAGAGTTCTTCTCAATGAATACAGGGCAAGATTGAAGAATTCAATTACACGAAAAGGAGCTCTACTTTTTTTCCCTTTTAATACCATGCCCAGCTATTAGGTTTTTTGTCATTGCTAACATGAAGGCATATTGTTAGACATCAGGAAATCTCAACAAATTCATATATTCAAATCACAAGGGATTTGTGTGGTAGATGGATCTGAAGTCTGGTCTGCCGCCAATTCCTCACTAAGATTTCATTTATGCCAAAGAGTACCTTTTTCTTAATCAGACACAGGAAAGTCCAACTCATTGCTACTAAACTGCTCTATTCTTTGAGGAAAAAAATAACCTTTCTTTTGATTTAAACAGTATTTGTTAGAGTGGGCAATCGTGGCATCCTTTGACAGCGAGGGCTTATCTGCAAGCATTTGGGAAACAAGGCCCTTTGAGTTTAGAGCCTCGGTAATACAGTCCATCTTTTACCTGACCAGTTAAGTTATTATTTGGAATTAAAATAAAATTACATCATTTCCCTCTCCTTGTTCTCCCTCCAATCTACCACCCCTTTATCCTCTTTTAAATTCAAAAAGACCACTTTTATTTAATTGGCATTACAGCTCTTTCTCTCCCCTGAATATAGAGAAACAGTCTGGTCAGGACATATAATATCACTTGTGTGTATACGATTTCAAGGCTGACCACTTGGTACTGGATAAACACTTGGGCATCCCTTCCCTGGGGCATACTATCTTTCCTGCCTTCCGTATTCCTTAGTTGTCTGTAGTTATTTGTCTAAGAATAGAGATCCATGAGTTTTTTCCTTTCCCACGTTAGCATGTGTGTTGGCAGTGTCCTTGTTCAGGTGCTGTTTAGGCCATCATGTTCCTGAGACCTCATGAGTGCAGCTTCCCTGACATTTCTAGGAAACCCAGTGTCACAGCAGACATCCTCTCCTTTTGACTCTTACAATCTCTCCAACCTGTTTCCTGATGTTCCCTCAGCCCTAGGTGCAGGAGTTGCATTGTAGTTGGGTTAGTATCTAACCCAACTATAGGTACATGATCACTTGTTTTCTTCTCTTCGAACATTTGTGGTTTTCTGTAGTGGTCTATGATTTGGTTATTATTTTTATTGGGAAATTAGGCATGGGCTAAGGAGATATGATTGTGTGTCAAGTTGACAAGGGTGGATTTGTGATGGCTAATACTGGTTGTCAACTTGACTATATCTGGAATTAACTAAAATCCAAGTAGCTGGCCATGCCTATGAGAGATTTTTCTTGGTTACATTCCTGGAATCTCTCCCTATATCTAGATCATTTGCCGTCAGAAGACCCAAGCTAAATCTGGGCCACACCTTCTGACAGCAGCCCACATAAAAGGACATGGAAGAAGGAAGCTTCGTGCCTGCTTACCCTCACTCCCATTGTCAATTTCATCCCTCGTCTGTCTGAGCCAAAGAGAAGGTTTTTTTTTTTTTTTTTGGTAAAGGCAAGAAGCACACTTACCTATGGGTGTAAGGATGAATATTTAGAATGTAGTTAGGAATGAAGTTAGGATTTAGTAAAACATTAGTTTTAAGTTCTCCTATAAGATTCATGACCTCACTAGCCCTGGGTAATTGGCTAGGTTTCTGTTATCAGGCATGGTTTAATTGTTCTTGAATAGGTCATAAGTACAGTTATGGAGCTGTTGGTTATCACCAAGAAGGACTGAAACTATTACACCCTTGGGATTGTTGTGTCATGTTGGTGATTGTTGTTGTGCCTAGGCATCACATCAGGGTAGGACTGTTGATTGCTTCCCTTCATTGGAAGCTTGCACAGTACTTTCTGGTACTATGAAAACTAGTGTGGTAGAAGTTAGGCCTTTTTATTCAATTAGTAGGCAGTTCAGATTAGCATTTGGCAGCACATAAGGAGGAGCTTGATGTTCCTTTAACCTGATGAAATGGACAAAGCCCAGTTGAGGCAGGACCATATGCCCTGTTGAGGGGGGTTGCTAAGAAATCACACAAGTCACACAGATGGCTTTGTTTGCCATGAGAAGCAACGGGACTGCTGGACATCACGAGAGAGTTGTAGACCCTCAAGATTGCCAAGGATGGTGAGATAATGTGATATATAATCCAGAAAGCACCATGAGGTACTCTTCCTCCTGCCCTCATGAATTGAGAAGTCATACTGGAGAAGTGCAGGTTTTATGCCATGCCTTTGCCTAAGGCTATCTATAAGTTCATTCAAGAAAATAATGTTTCAGACTCTGAAACAAAATTTAATTTATAAGGTGTTCATTGCAGAAGATGGGTTGTGTAACCAAGTATAGAGAGAGCACTTGCTTGGCCTTTGCAAGGTCTCAGCCACATTGAACTCTCATAATTACATAGCAAATGTTCATTGAATCATATGCGGAGTCATCCTCATCATAGACTAAAAGCTACAGATCTCTACATACTAGCGCAGACACCTCTTACTAATGAGGTTTTGAAACTCCTGCTACCCATAGGCAGATCTGTTTCTTGAAGGAGAAATTTTAGTATGCCCTTACATTTTATGCATTATTATTTAGTGTGTGCATGTGTGTGTACCTGATTGCCATGGTGCATATGTGGAGGTCAGAGGACAACATTCAGCAATCAGTTTTTGCTTTCTACCATGTGGATCCTGGGGATGGAACTCAAATTATTAGACTTGCCAGCGATCAAGTTGACCTTATGAGCCATGTTGCTAGGCCCATTTCTTCGTTTTAGAACAATCTTGTTTTCAATAGGAAAATACATCAGTGACAGAAGTGATGTTCGATCAGGAATAGAGATGAGACCTGAAGAGGTCTTATGTTCTTAGCCCTGTTGGAATGCTATCCTAAGTCCACTGGAATTGTCAGTCTAGCTCTTTGGAGAGCAGAAGGTACCATGGAGGCATCCTACACTCAGTCACCACCAGTTGGCAGCTGTATGAATAAATCCATTTCAGCCTGCCCTCTCTGATGAGCCTCTCTACCCCAAAGCAAGTGCTTGAATGATCTCTGGTTAGATAAGGGGCTCTCTAATCACGCACAGAATCATGATAAATACTAAATGCTGCTTTAAGCCATTTATTTTGAGGGAACAATACACCAAAAGATTTGGTGGAATCCAAAGAGTAGATATCTGATCAGATGGAGGACTGGAGACATCCTGAGTTGTAGAATGATTGAATAAAGATTCTATGGTCCCACAATAGAATGCAATGCACATGCCAAAAGATCATACCTCAAAGGAGGCTTTGGTGCCATAATTCTTATTGAGAGTAGCCTCATTATTTTTTCTTTTTATGTCAAATTAACTGGCAGAGAAAATGTCAAAAGACACCAAAACACTTAAAAGGCTATGTATGCATAGCAGAACCAGTCCTAAATTTTGAACTTGTTTTTGCCCTTAATTTGTTTTTAGAATTGTATTTTGGCCTCCTTCTTCTACCCAAGCCAACCATGCATAATTTTAAAGCACTCATGCTCCAACTTGAGATGGAGCTTTGTGCCTGTATTTATGCACCATCCCACCTAACTTCCTGCCCTCCCTGCTCTTCTCTCCCCTCAGTTTACACACCATCCCACCTAACTTCCTGCCCTCCCTGCTCTGCTCTCCCCTCAGTTTACACACCATCCCACCTAACTTCCTGCCCTCCCTGCTCTTCTCTCCCCTCAGTTTACACACCATCCCACCTAACTTCCTGCCCTCACTGCTCTGCTCTCCCCTCAGAACTAGTGGAGAATAGGCAGCCACCATGGTAAGTCAGTGACTTGTAAAAGAGTTAAAGCAGAATATTTCAGGCTAAACAAACAGAGACACCCCCCACATTATCAAATCCATGCACACGCAATATCCTGCTTTACATATGCTTGTTCACGTGCCTCTTCACATAGAATGTTAAGTGCATGAGGTAAACTATGTTTATCTGAGTCCTCTCTCCTGGTCATTTCTAATGCTTGCAATCAAATGGCACTTCGAACAAGTATTTATTAAATAAGAAAGGAATACAGTTGAGTAATGACTAGTTTCATGTTTCTTCTGGTTGTGTTCATGCACACTGCAACTCTACTGGAGATGGTCTGACTTTGGAGCCCAAAACCTGTTCTGACATTGCTTTATTTATTTAATTTTAATTTTTATTTTTAAAAATTTATTTATTTATTACTTCAGGTTACATCTTCATCATAGTGTCCTCTTTCCACCCCTCCCAGTCCTGCCCTCCCACCCTCCAACCCCTATCCCTTCCATCCCACTCCTCTGGAGTGGAATGTCCCTACATAACAGTCCCCCGCCCCAGTTTAGCAGTCGTATGAGCCTCCTCATACACTAGAGGCCTACAAGGCAGCACCACTAGGGCAAGGTGTCTCACTGACAGGAAAAAAGTCTATGTCCATGTTCCCTTTGGTGCGTTGGTTGTAGTATAGATATCATGTACTATATAGCTAAAATCCGATTATAAGTGAATAGATGCCATGTGCATCCTTCTGAGTCTGGGTTAGCTCACTCAGGATGAGCTTCTCTAGTTCCATCCATTTGGCTGCAAACTGCATAATTTCATTGTTTCTGATGGCTGAGTAGTATTCCATTGTGTAGATGTACCACAGTTTTTTAACACATCCTTCGGTTGAGGGACATCTGGGTTGTTTCCAGTTTCTATCAAATCCTTTCCCTTCTCCATATCTAAGTTTCTGGGTACAAAGAGGAAATGCTAAAATTTACTCCTAAAAGTAGCCTAGAAAGTAAGAAAACTTTAATGAAAAAAATACAGAACAAAACCTGGAACTGTTTGAATATGATAATAATAGGTGGTACTTATATCTGTGACAAGTGCATCAGCTCTTGTCCTTATAATTTCAAGAGCTAGGTGCTACTGTTTTTCTGACTTTGCAAAGAAGGAAACTTAAACTCGAAATAGAGCAAGCTAATTCAGCAAGGGAGAGGAAGCAGAATTAAGTGTTGTTTGGTTTGTCTCCAAATCCCATATTCATTATCCTATAATAATAATTACTTTCGATTATGCTTGCATATGAAGGCTGCTGCCCCCATATATAAATGCTGCTATGCTGCTGTCTTTGCTCCTTTTCATGGAAACTCAGTATCTGGAGACTCAGATCATAGGTTGATCATGAACTTTTCCCTAGGGCATTCTCTTGGAGTCCCATATCTTTTGTTGGATTCAGAGTATACTTTCTGGACAAAAAAAGAAATAGAAGAGTCTCATTGTTTCTTACTATCCAGGTTCTGACAAATAAGCAGGTACTAATTACTCTCATTGGAACCACCACTATCTTGGTTTAGGACCCTCAAATGGTTCTATTACCTCCTAATTTGTCTCTTTTTGGTGGGGGTCAGGAGGCTACCATACAGGGCCCTTACCCTGTAGTCCAGGTTAGCCTTGCACTGATGGCCATCCTCCTGCTGCAGCTCAGAGAATACAAATGTGAGCTGCCATATCCAGCTTCTAGCTCTTCTGCTTGTCTCTTGCTTCAAGTCTTCCATCTGTTGTTGGCACAGTGTCGAAATGATCTATATGTGATCTATAACTCTGATCTTACTCTAGTATGCCTCCCTTCCTTGCTATTTGCAGGCAGAAAGGTACAAGGTGCCTAGAAGAATAGACATGCAATTCTAGGTTAGCCTCTCTTAGTTAAGGGCTATTCTACAAGACACACTTCAAACTGGCGATGCCACCACACAAAACAAACAAACACCTCCAAAAACAAAGAAAATGTAAAAACTGTTATAACCAATATGAATAAGAAGACATGATGATGAAATGTAATGTGGTATCGTAGATAAGACCCTTGGGCACAAAAGGAAAGGAATTAGGTAAAAGCCAAAGAAAGCCAAGTAAAGTATGGGCATTGATTAGTAATAACACACCTGTATGGATTCATAATGACACATAGCACATGAATGAAAAATTTTAATGTTGAGGAAATTGGGCATGTGTTATATGGGCATTCTATAATCTTTGCTATTTTTAGTAAATGTGGAACTACTATAAAGTAGAAAGTTTATTTGAAAACAAGTATCCATTACACACCAGGCACCCTGTAGAGTGCTCTTCACTCATTAGCTAACTTAATTCTCATAACAACAAATGAGAATATTGAATCTCAGGGAAATTAAGAGATTTGCCTAAGGTCACACAGTTAATATATCTCAGAAGCAGGATTCAAACCCAAGAGAACTCTCTATCAAGTCTGAGATCTTGTGATGATACCAAGAGAGAGGTCCAGGATAAGTAGGATTCTCCCTGAGGTCAGGGAGAGAGAGGTGCTGGGGAGTCCTACAGGAAGGAACTGGTGGAGGATGGAAGTGTTTGTCACAGATGTTCATGTGGTTTGATTTTTTCTATAATTATCCAGGTGTCATGACTAACTTCCATCCTGATTTCCATGCTTTTAGCTTTAAAATGGCCAAATTTCTTAAGCAACTTCCTCTCCCCCCCGAAAAATAAGCTGTAGAACAATATTTTGTTTTCTACTCAGCTTTTGCTAGAGAGAGGCCATTCAGTTTGCCTCTGGCCTGGAAACTTTAGCTTTTTGGGAAGCCTTTTGTGATGAGCTAGAATCCTTTGGAATTCGGCATGGCTGTTGAGGTCATTTGCTTTTACACTGCACTGTTAATAAATAAAAGAAGGAACTGGAAATTGAAGAGTGGGAGAGTACTTACTCAGCTTCACCGTGACTCTCCTCTGAAGCATAGATGGGATGTTTTACAAAAATATTTAGAAATGGAACTTTGGAATGACAACAAATTGCTTTCCCAATCAGTTTTGTTTATTCTTCAGTAGACCTGTAATATTTTGTCAGTAGATGTTAGTACACCCACCCCATCTTCTAGATATGTCTTATAAACTTTTCTATATGTAGAAAAGTGAACTAACCCAATCTCCACACACACACACACATTTAAATCAAGATTGGTTCCCAATATATGTATACTGAGGAGTCTGACTGACGTGTGTGTGTGTGTGTGTGTGTGTGTGTGTGTGTGTGTGTGTGTGTG
>CAJQZJ010005020.1:2525899-2571242 GCA_907164525.1 Lophiomys imhausi | reverse complement strand
CACACACACACACACACACACACACACACACACACACACACACACACTCTCTCTCTCTCTCTCCCAGCACCACCACTTCTAGACCCAGCAAAGGACTCCTGACCTGAGGGCTTCCTTACATCAGCTCCTTTATACCTCACCCTGACAGCACAGCCACATTACACCCCTCCCCGCCCCCATTTATAGACAAGGAAGCTGAGACACAGGGAAGTGAAGACTCTATCTAAAGCTACAGGACAAAGAGCAGAATGGAGATCTGCATGCAGGTGGCTGCTCCCAGCTTATACTCCAGAAAGCTGCTGCTCTGCCCTGACTGTGGGGAGGCACTGCTCTGAGGGGTACCTGCAGCCAACTCATCTAGTTCTCTCTCAGTCTTCAAGTGAGGGCTGTGACCCCCATTTGCAGATGAGGAAACTGTAGCCTCAAAGGGATGGAAGAATCCCTAAACATAGCAAAGGCACCTTTCATGGAAGCTCCTGGAGGGCTGTGAAAGCATGAAACTGGAGGCACAGACAACTGTCACCTGTGTTAGAAACACATTATCCAGGCAGCTGGTTTGATAACTAATAACAAGAAGCTGGGGAAATTGCCCGAATCCTATCTCCGACTGCACATTAATAAGAAATAAGGATCCTTATAATTAACACTTAGCTGTTCAAAGAATAAAATCCCCTCAGCAATCCTATTGATGTAAGAGAATGACTTTTCACACACACACACAAAATGTAATTTTTTTTTTAACTGTAAAAGTAATATATGTTAACTACAGGAAACTGAGAAAACTAACAATGCCATAAATATCTCATCTTCTCCAGCATGCAGCTAAAACAGACATTTTTACAAAAGTGGAATTGTGTGAAGGAGCAGGTCTTAGAGCCATTTAGGTTAACTTGTGATCCTACCTTGTGGGTGATGGGAGCACCCCACTTTTTTCTTGAGTGTGAATACTGCATGGGATGGACCACCTGCCCAGGTGACTCATGGGAGTCTCCAAGAAGGCCCCTGTGAGGGCTCCCGGGCTCGTGGCTGAAGCATAGCAGCCCCACTGAGTGCTCATGTTCCTACCCTGAGATAGTTTTCCAATATTTCCATACATTTAGATACTGTACTCTGATCCCTGACTCTGAGGACCACACTCCCATCAATAAGCACAGAGGGAATGCTTCCTCCCTCTTACTGTGAGCATACTCTCTGATGATCTTCAGATTAAAGGAGAAATTAATGTGATAGACAGGGAGGTAGAGCTGTGTGTTCTTCTCACTCATATCAGTTCTTTAGAAAAATCAAAGGGGTATTTGTATTTTTCAAGTGTTGTTCTTGTTTTATTATAATATTAGGGCAAAAAATAAGAGTTGTGTCAAAAAACACATCTAGGGTTAACGATCATAAAGGAAATTCAGAGTGAGGATATAATTTGGAAAATGTATCCTAGATGGTTGTCAGTTGGAAGCAGAGAATATGTTCTTTTGATAAACTTAGTTTTTTATTTGCATATATGAAGGACACAAAACCAAAGTAACTAAATGAATAATTTTTGGCAGATTGTGCTATGCTAGAACTATGCTCAGAAAAGGATGGCCTCGTAGGGTGGAGAGCAAGGAAGAGCATCCTTTGGGGCCACTGGGCTGAGGTAGTTTTCCAATATTTCCATACATTTAGATACTGTACTCTGATCACATTTTCTTTCTTTATTACTCTTGCTTTTCTCCCTGCCCCTTCCATTTTCCCTTGTACTTGAGCTGAGTTCTGACATATTAAACAGGAGTCACCTAGCAGGGAGAAGAAAGAGGAGGGAAGAACATGTGGGCCAAAGAGACACTGGGAAATACGAGCACTTGACGTATGAAGCTGTCCTCAAGAAACAAGAAGTAACCACAGTCATTTAGTAGGCTTGAGTGAATAATGGTTGCCAACAGTCACTGAGTACTAACTATAAGCAATAAACCACTCTAAGCCTGGAATTCATTATACAGACACAGAGAGACTTCAGAGCTAAGGGCATAAATAAGTTTCAGAAATGAAAAAGAATCAGGCAATCACGGCTACCATCAGAATGTCTTTCTAGCTCTCCATCGACAGACTCAGGGCCATATAACAGCCTGACTTCAGTGGCTTCTCAGTGTGTAGGTTCCCAAATGTTTAGGGAGTGGCATTGGCTGGCTGTATTAGTTACCCTTCGTTGCTGTGGTAAAGCATTATGATCTGAAATAACTTATAGAAGAAAGAGTTCATTTTGGCTTACAATTCCAGAGGGAGAATTCACAATGGCAGGCAAGGCATAACAGCAGGCATGGTGGTTGGAAGCTGAAAAATCAAATTTTAAGCTATAGGCAGGAAGCAGAATAAGGGAGAAGTGGGGGCAAGGCCATAAATTCTCAAAGACCAACCCTTATGATGCATTTCCTCCAGCGAGGCTCCACCTTCTAAGGATTTCACGTTCTCCCCAGATACTACCAATACTGGGGTGAAGAGTTTAACTACAAGAGCCTAGGGAGGACATTTCTCATTCAAATCACCACACTAGTTCATCTTAGATAAATAGACAGTAATATGGAAAACAAAGACAATTTTAGGCCATCTGCCTGTGAGCCTGCATTTGGGAATATTGCAACCTCACAAAACAGGAACTATTCCTGCGGGGGAAAAAAAAGAGTAGACAGACAAGTCTACTGGCTTGGTCTGGGTGGGTGATTGGTAATTAAGCTTGAGAAGATGGTAGCTATGGTGATGAAGTGTTTTATTTGGTAAGTTAAAGCACTTTTACAGTTATGAGCAGGCTTTAAAAGATTTGGAGTAGGGAATGACACTAAGGCCAAATATTTCCAGGAAAAGTTCTTTTGTAAAGGCTTTCAAGTCCAACTAAATGCACCATGTATGGGTGCATTTGTCTTCGTTCTCTTCCCAAACACCAGCTTAAAGTGATACTGATTGTTTATATAGAGAAACAAATATAACAAGAGAAGAGGAAGCAGCTGGAAGGAAAAAGAGTAAGATTTTGGAAGACAGATTAGGAATGGGCTAACAAGGGAGAAATTGAACCCTGATTATTTGCCAAGGGAATAACAAATGAACAGATTCCACTAGGGCCAAATCCTAGAATGGGATGGGATTTGAGGACACTGGACCGCAAGAAGGACAAGCATGAAGCTAGTAATAGGAATAATAACAATAATAAATAATAATTATAATAAATAATTATTCGAGGTTTGGCTAATATTGCATATTGAATCCCCAGCCAGAGGCCCTCCCTTCCTTGTGTAGGTCAGGTGGAAGCATATAAGTCCCTCACTGACCAGCTGCTCATTTGCATTTGTTCTCTGTGTAGGGGACACCAGGCAGGGTGAGGAGCAGAGGGAGGAATACAACTCACAACACAGAATCAAGTGAGATTTGTATCCCAAGGTGTTGGACTCCATCTCTCACTCTGAGGCCCCATCTTACCAAGGTACTATAAACTGAACACCTGCCTTTCTCTGCACCACAGAAAAGTGACTCCCTCATAGAGATTAGCTTCAAAGACAATACTAATGATTGCGCATCAGTGTGCGAGAGATGAGCGTGTTACAACCAATAGGAAAGCTGGCTTTCTAGTCTACTTGTTCATAAGCTTCCCTTCTTTTCCTCCCCAACTGAACCTACCTAGTTTCCGGCAGCTTTTAGTTGTTACACAATTGTATATTAACAGACAGCTGATGAGTAGTAGATACTAAGAAAAGCCTCCAGTAAGTTAGCCTATGCCAAACAGAAAATATAATAAGAGAAAGAGATGAAATTGTGGGGAACATGGATAATAATGACTTTAAAAGAACTTTAATCACAGTGATACAAGGTAGTATCTGAAAAATAGAAACTATATATCTGTAAAAGAGTTTGAGTTTGAAATTTAGAAAGCATTATGGGAAGAGAAGCTAAAGGGCCAAGGAATGGTAATGAAAGGCAGAAGGGGGAGGGTATCAGAGGCTCAGATCAGGACTTCGTGGTCATATGGCAAGAAGGAAATGAAGGAAAAGCTAGAGGGCAAATTTCTCATAGAATTATTCTAACATCCCCAATAAATAAAGACAAGAGTTTTAAAATTAAAACTATCAACCAAATATCTAATACAATGACTTGGACAATAAAGAAAAAAGACTTGCAACAAAGTGTACTAATGTGAAAATTCAAGAAAAACTGGAATAAGACCTGAACCCTAAAAACTTAGACATGACACAACACAAAACAGACTGACCAGACAAAGCCAATAATTCACAAAGGATCCAGAAAGACCATGGCTCCACTAACACCAGCTGTCAGGTATCGATGAGACACTATTTCAAAAAAAAAAAAAATGATTTTCAACCCTGAAATCTAATATACATCTAAATGTTCAATCAAGCATAAAACTATAATAAGGTATTCCTAAACATCCCAGGACTGTTTGCAAGCTTTGATTCTTGCATATATAATCTCAGATGCAGGCATATATGCTGCTGAAAACTTAAGAAAGTGAAACAGGCATATATGTAAATATAAGAATACTTGTTCATCATATACAAAAACAAGGAAGCAGAAAGCTCTGTGTAGAAGATGGCCAATGGAAAATTTCAGAGCCCATAGCTAGGCACCAAAACTGATTCATCGAATCCTTAGTAGAACAAGAAGTGGGAGGCTTCAGGAATGAAAGCAGTAGGAACAAAAAGAGCTGAAGGAAGTTAGGAACAGTGTGTCATCACTAAAAACTGACTACAAGTGCTTGAGAGATCCTGTTGAAACATTTGGGGGAACAGGAATGAGAGACACAGAAAGCTAAACACATGGAAAAGATGAAGTACATATCAATTCCAGGAAACTACCATCTTCACTAGACATTGAAATAAATTACAGAGAAGACAAAGGTAATTAACACCCCCAATGCATAGCTTCCTTGTGTGATGACCAGCAGAACAGAAGAAAGTACTGCAAACTTGGAGAAATGTTAGTACAAATCCGAAATGAAGGCAAGAATATTTGGAAAGTAAATTAAGGAAGCCTAAGTGATCTGAGGGACAAATGAATTGGTCACTTATACTATATGCCTAGAGTTGTTGCCTTAGGGTAAGAAACAAGACTGAATTGGACAGAATTATTTTAAAAAGAATCATCAGCAACTGCATTTTCCAATTTTGAATATTTAAGAAGCCCAAGACGTCCAAGAGTTCAGCTCACTCCAATCAGAGTAATTATAAAGAAAAGTGCTCATACGCACATCTACTTAAAATATTAAAAAACAGATTGAAGAGAAAAATATTGAAATAGTAGAGGAAGTCTCATATTATGTAAATGATAAATACAGTAAGATTGACAACAGGTTTCCATGGGAAGGCAGAGGATGCAAAGGCTGGCAATCTAAAATCCTCTATTTCAGTGACTTTCAAAAGTGAGAAAAAAAAAACCACTATGATAAATAAAAAATGGAGACACTTCATTGTTAGCAGAATTACAATGTAAGTTGAGTATATTTTATCTGCAATGCTTGAGGTTAAAAAAAAGTTTCAGATTTTTGAAGTTTTTAAGCTTTGCAATATTTGCATGGACTTTTACTAGTCAATATCCTTAATTTGAAAATATGAAATTCTCTAAAATCCAAAATCTCTGTAAAATGATTTTATGCACAACATTTTCAAATTTTGTGATAGTACAGATTTAAGATTTTCAAAGTTCTTCAGGTGGAGGGAAATAATGCTACAAAGAGACATACTTGAACACACACACACACACACACACACACACACACACACACACACTTTTCTAAAGGGCTATTGACACCTTAAAGCAAAAGCAATGAGAGCATGTTATAAATTTTCTAACACGTAAAGAGGTAAAACACAGGACAACAGAGAAAGAGGAGGAGGACAAAGTATTGAGTTATAGAATTCTTATATTACTTCCCAGTTGTGTAAATATCATATTATTGAAAAGGAGACCCTATATGCAAGATGCATATGTAATTTATATAGCATGCTGAAAAAAAAAAAAAAACAAGTCAAAGGCATAGACAAGGTCAATAAGGGGTATAAAATAAGATACTGAGCAACCCAGAGGAAGTATGATGTGAAGCCATGAAAGAACAAAGAATTGTACCACAGAGAATAAGTAGCAATAGATGTAAACCGATGGCTACCTCAACTACATTAAATGTAAATAGAAAAGATTTCATTGAATGTAAGTAGCAAGTAACAGCTGAAAAGCACAGATTGCCTGCCTGGATAATTCATAAGCAAGACCAAAGTCACCTCATTAAGAAATGTACTTTTAGTTGGGCGTGGTGGTGCACATCTTTAATCCCAGCCCTCGGGAGGCAGAGGCATGTGGATCTCTGTGAGTTCAAGGCCAGCCTGGTCTACAGAGTGAGTCCAGAACAGTCAAGGATACACAGAGAAACCCTGTCTTGAAAAACCAAAAAAAAAAAAAATGTACTTTAAATATAGAGACACAGACAAATTCAAAGTAAAAGAATGGAAGAAAGCTATACAGTAAACACCTTTAAAAGAAAGAAAATTGATAGAAAATATGTAAATATCCAACAGAGTGAACTTAAGACAAGCATTACTGCCAGTGATGGAGAGAGAGACCTCTTGCAATGATGACTTCATTTTAAAAGAGTATTTCATTGGGAAGACACAGCAGTCTTGAATGAGTGCCAATGAACTAGTCCAGACACAGTGATACAGGAGTTCAACTTATTGTTCCCAAGTAAAAGTTGAAAAACAAAGTGAAACCTGTAACCTGTGCTTGTGATTATAACTCACTCTTCCTTGTTCATTAAACCGAGAGATAGAAATATTTTTGTAGATGAATGTTTGTGAACCTCTAACTCCATTTCCTCTATATGTTTCTGAGAAGCAGATATACTACTATTTACATATTCAAAACACATTTACTAGACTTATGTATGTGCATATACAGGGCATCTATTGTATAATTAAACTTGTCAGTTGCTAGGGCGTAGCGAGCAATGAACACAGTCCCTTATGTTCACAACTTTCACAGAGTATTAGAGAATGCCGTAAATTCACTCTGTTACACTCTAACATGCATGCAATAATGGAGTAATTGGAGAAGCCTTTTGGTACAAGGTTTGAGGAAAGGAACTCTGTTGGGTTCAACAAACTTGAGAGTATTATTATGTATTAAAATTGACTTTCTAAGGATCTCACTGTGTGATAGAAGATGTGTTAATGTCTCTGGGTCTCAGCTTTCTCACATATTAAAGAAGAAACAAGGAGTCTGTGTTCCTGTTTCTCTGGATTCTGCTATGTTATGAACAGTCAACTGTGGCGCATAGGGAGCTGTCTCTCTCTAGCTTTCCTGCTGCATATATTATGTTGGGCTTGTGAACCAATATAGATTTGATGGACAGAACATACACCATCTGCGCATTTAAGGAAAGAGATTCATGGAAATTTAGCTTATAATGGAACCCAGTAGGATCTTGCACATTATATAAGATATAATGCAATGGTGTGAAATTAAATATGGAATTTGTAGAAAGCTATCCATTAACCATTTCTATGCTGGAAACTAATCTACACATGACTGGAAGATAGAACCATTACATGGGGAAACAAACATTTGCATTGCAAGAATAAAGAAAAACATTATTTTACTTCTTCATTCAATCTCCTGATTTCCATCCAATGAATGACTTTCTTGGCAAACAATGACACCCAGAATGTTCATTAAGAGAGAGCCTGGCAGCTTGTGCTGAATTCCTTTCAACTGTTTAGTGTGCTGCAATCCAATTAAACGATACAGGGAAGGCATTAAAAACACCACAGAGGACTACAGAGAATGCCTTGCCACAGGAAACAGCTGAGGTAGAGGCCCTGGGGCCAGGCTCAAGTCCAAGCTCCTCTGGGCTTCTGATGCTCTGAGGATATTTCGCTGGTGTTGGTCTTGGTCACCACACCTCACACCATGAAAGCAGTGAAGTAGTTGTCCAGCCTTGTCAAATCAATCCTCCAAACCCAATAAGCTAAGTGACATGACTTTAAATCAAGGCTGGCTTATTGAGTGTCAAAGACAGTACTGGCAAAGGCTGAAAAAATGTTCTAGGCCAACAGCACAGGGCCATTGTGATGAGTTGACCAAATCCAGGGCGAAAGCATAAAGTGGTGTTAATTAAACTATCAACAGGGAGGAGCAGTTGAGATGGAGTTTACCGATCAGCTCTCTGAGCAAATTAAGGCCCTGATTTGTGATCTCTGCTTATTTCTGTATTGTGTGTAAACCCAGCACAGCTGGCTCCAGCCAACCAGCCACATGTGGGAGAGGAGAGCAAACCAAGTGCACAGAGAGCAGTCTTCACATGAGGGAGTTATGCAGTTGGGTGTTAATTACCTTGGTCATCTATGTAATTCATTTCAATGTTGTTTTATGTCATTTTGTTTTTAGTAATGGCTGTTCAACAACAGGCTTCCAAAAATTTTAGTGATATCACTGTTGGGCTCTTAGATACAAGCCATCTAGACTTAGCATGTCCGTCAGGATTCACTTAGTGTTTTCCTGAAGCAGGTGGATTCAGGAATGAGGCTGGTGTTGGGGAAATAAGGAAGGAGATTCTTAAAGCGGCAGGATTCTTGGTCCACCATCACCTGAAAACACAATCTCTTCCAAAGAGCCCAGAAGACAGGGAGTGTTCTCAACCAACTGTTGTCCTTCAGTGTCTGACTCTACATTGAATCAGATGCCCTTTCTCTGGGCTCTCTTATCACTCACTGGATCTTGATCTAGTAACTTTCACACTGTACTCCATTTTGCTTTATTTGTCGTTTCTATTAGTTTAGAAGCCACTTGAGGGCAGAGCCTATAAGGAAACTTATCTCCATCATGTGACTGATATAAAGGATTCACAGATAATTTTAGAGTGCAGGAATCACCATTGAAGCCTGCTTCTATCTGGCCTGTGATATGCATTGGTAGGGAATTTTCTATTTACTCCATTTGTTGCATGTGATACCAGTGTGAGAGCAATCTAGACTTTGGGGTGTAGAGTTCTGTGTTGAAATCCAAGCATCCTGATGCTGGAGCTCAGGCAGGGCAACAGAGTGTTAAGAAGTTCCATTTAAAGGGGGAATAACACTGTGTAGTAGTTCATTGAATTGTGTATGGGGGAGTGTAAAACAAGGACAGAGGCCAAATAATAACACTAGAAATGGCAGTTAACATCTATTGAGTGTTTAGAATACACAGATTACTGCCATACCACATTGTAAGTATTAGCTCATTTGATCCCAAATACCAATGTTACCAAAAGAAGTATCGATGCCTTCTATGGGACAGAGCTGGGATCCTAACCCAGATTCTCTGGTTCCAGAGGACAAGTTCCTTCATTAGATCCAAATACTCTCACAAGGGTTGGAGAGATGGTCTGCACTGAAGAGCATTTGGTGCTCTTGCTGAGGACCAGAATTCGGTTCCTACTATTCATGTTGGGTGGCCCACAACCACCTGCAACTCTAGCTTCAGTGAATGAAACATCCTTTTTTCACTGGTACCTGAGCACACATGGGCACATACACACACAGACATGTGTATGCACACATACATTAAAAAAAATATTCTCACCCATGTATACATACAACACACACATACATGCATACATATTCTCACTCATATATGTACATACATATGTATGAATATATGTATTATACTCATATATATATATACATATATATAAAACACTTCCCTGTGATCCACTTTCCCTCGAATATGCTTATAGTTCTGGAACCCGAACCCTCAGACCAACCCCCACTGCAACTGATATCAGAGGGTCAGCCCACCTTCCCTAAAGTGAGACCTTCAGCATTCACTATGCTCACGTAGATCCTATGGGTTCTTATACAGCATGATTCTGAAACTTGGTGTAGAATTTTCTCCATCAAGGCATGAAAATTTAATTATTACTCATTTACTTCTTAACGGTTTCCAAAAAAAAGAACTTGGGGCAACTTAAATATCAATGGCAAATTCATAATAAGACAATATAAGGAATGAAAATTAGAACTGGAGATACATGACTATGAACTTAAATTATAGTTGGGTAAGAGGGGTTATGCTTATAATCCCAGCTACTAGAATGTGTTGAGACAAGAGGATCTGGAGTTCAAGGTCAGCCTAAACAACATAACAACATAATGCCCTACTTTAATTAATAATTAATTTAAAAATGGGAAAAATTCAAAATGGGTATTTGTATATGTATATGTACAAATGAGTGCACGTATATGTGGGTCACACTCAATCAAAACAATCATCTAACCCTTATATGACAGATAACTTTCAGCTTCCTGGCAACCAGTGTGAACAATAATGTGGGTACAATACCTGAGCAGAAAAGCCTCATCAATAGCTTTATAAAGGGGAAACTAGGAATCCCCTTAGACCCTTTTAAGAGTTTAGAGATGAGAGAGAGAGAGAGAGAGAAGTCTCTGTCTTCACAAAGAGCTGTGGAGAAAACACAGCTTCAGATATGCATAGGAAGTTTCTTATCATCCCTTTAAGGTGAATGGCTTTGGAGAATGCCAACATAAAACCCAGGGAGCCAGTGGTACTGTGAATCTGGAGCACAGGGCCAGGCCACCCTTGCTTCAAAGTAGAAGAGTAAAGAATGACTTGCCTTTGCTTCCCCTCTTTGTTTGTTTGTTTTTTTTTTTGTTTGGTTTTTGTTCTGTTTTGTTTTATTTTTGAGATAGAAAAGAAGATCAAGATTCATTCTGTAGCAATGCCCAGATTTGGATAATATAATCATGCACAGCCCTCTGAAATAAAATTATAGGATTGGCCTGGACTGAAGTTTCTCTGAAGAAGTGGGTCCATGCTGAAAATTACTTGCTGCCCTTTGCAATGGTGGCAGTTAAATAACTCAATGAGAGGTCCCTCAGAGAAAATCAATACTCACCAAATTGCAAAAATGTGGATGCAATTTGTGGGGAAAGTGGGTTTGATGTGGGTCTGTGCTGGCTGCCAGTGTGGAGTCAGCTCTCAAGGTAGATTAAGGAATGGTGAGCTCCTATTCCAAGTGTGAGGCTGCTCTCTCTTTCTGGCCCTGCAGACCCTGTCTTCCAGGGCTCCAAAGAAGTACACTTGTGAACTTAATCTTGCCCTAGACTACAGGGCCAGTTTTGCCCTGTAGTAGAGCCTAGTGTGGCTTCTGTCCCACTTGACCATTATCACCAAGCTTCCCAGCTCATAGAGAGAAGAGACATCCTCCTGCATGGTGGTTCAAATCCTAAGGATTTCTGAGTTTCACCCCAGATCCCCAGTCGGAGAACAGGACCCTTTTGTGCTTCTTATTCCATATCTTGAAAAAAAAACTTATAAAAACAAAAACAAAAGCTACCTGCTAGTCTAGGAAAAGACTGCTTGCCACTGTTTTCCAACTAATGACATGTGCTACTGGAAATGGCCTTTGAAAAATGTCAGCAACATTTGACATTCTGTGCATTGTATTTAGAGAACACCATGGCTTACAGAAGGCCTTAAATAAGTGGAATTTCCCCTGTGGTACAAACTCACCTAATGGAAGCTCACTCTGTTCATGGCTTACAATCAGCTAAGTCCCCGATAATCCAAGGCATCACCCCAGCTATTTGTACCAATTGTGTTATCTTCCCAGAAAGCTGGTCCCCGAGCTGTCATCAGGGTTTAGCTTGAGGACACCTGCTAAGCCACTCTTTTCCTGAACATCCTTCCTGAAGCAGCTCTCTTCCTGCACCATTTCTGTTACTCCATCGGCTTCCTGATCTCAAGCAATAAAATTTTTATTTACTTATTTGTATCTTAGTTTCTTGTCTGACTGTTGTACAATAATTTAAATCACACGAGGATAGGGAACTTAATAACAGCTTTATTTCTAAGTACTGACATTGTATCTAGGTCATGACAAGTAGAAATATTTGAGAAATGAATAAATTAGTAATTAAGTGAAGAATATTTTAGATCCACCCCCCAATAGACCTAACTAATGACCGGTAGTTACCCCTTTATGGAATCTATTGTCTTTGTTTAGTTTTGTGTTGTGCTGTTTTGTGTTTGTGATAGGATCTTGCTATGTAGCTCATGCTAGCCTAGAACTTTCTGCCTAGCCCAATATACCTCAATAAACTCAATAAAACTCAGTTCTCTTGCCTTAGTGCTGAGGTTATAAGCATGAGCCACAATGCCAGGCTGTACTCTGTGGTCTTCATGGGACTGTTCTATTAGATGCTATTAGATACTGATGGCAATGTTTAGCTCTAACGCTGCATTGTCTACATCAGTTTCCTAAGCTTTGTGAGTGAATGGAAACCCTTTCACTAAAGTGCAATATTGTGACAAAATCTGAAGGGTAGAACTGATCACAGAGGGTCTGCTTTGTTTGGATTAGGGATGTGAAGACATAACTGAGGTACTTCTGGGAGATTTAGAATTCTGGGCTGGGAACCCGCAGTTCACCTGTTGTGCCTCCATCCTACTGCCTTCCTGCTGGACTGGGCTTTCCTGACAGGCATGACCAAACTCCAGTTCCACACGTACTTACTTCCCTCTCCTGCTCTGTTTCATCACTGCAGTCAGTTGCTCAGTGACCGGCTGCAACACAAAATACACCAACACACTGGGTGGAACAGTTGGTTTTAAATTTGATGGTAAGCCAGTGACAAGTCCCTCAACCAATCCAGTACAAATTTTGTTAGTCATCTAGTGCCAACAAAGCAGGACAGATTTCTGTGAGAGGATTTTAACAGATGGGATTATTCGAATCAGCATTATTATTGTCTTAAAAATGCATCTAAGGCACCCACAGTGAGCCTTGGAAGGATGCTGACAGAATCTGAAGTTGAAATTAAATTGGAAAAGCATATGCTGGACAGATTCTCAGTGTCGGCAAAGTCATCCCTAATTACTGTTCTGTTCCCAACAAAAAGAGGCCCACATAGTCAACCTGCCCTTAGGTGGTATCTCAATAAGCCTAGAAAGTAATGTACCCAAGAGGTTTTAGAGCTTTTGAAACAAAAACTGAGTGAATATAAAGTCCTCCCTAAGTTTTTTTAAACCCTGACGGTATGCTTATGAGACCAAAGATAAACAAACAATTCTCCAGACAACAAAAAAAACACAGGAGAGAAAAACAGGCCACTGTTGAAGAGACCTAAGCTCTTTCTTACAGTCCATGAGGCCTTACTCTTCCAAGACTGAGTCTGGCTCTTTACTGTCCCCTGCTAGACCATCACATGGACCTATGTTTCTATCCTTCTGTTGGTATAACTTTTATTATTTGCCGTGCAAACATTCAAATTAAGTTCTAAAGCAGCATCTCTGGGCCTGTGGAGATAGCTCATTTGGTACGGTGCTTTCATTACAAACATGAGGATCTTCAGCACCCAAGTAAATTCTAAGCCCCAAAGTGTCCAAGTATAACCCTGGCTCTGGGTTAAGTAAAACAGGACCATCTTAGTCAAGCACAAACTGTGAGCTCCCAGTTTAGTGAGACACCCTGTCTCAAAATATGAAGTGGGGAGTGATAGTGAAGACACCCAGAATTTACTTCTGGCCTGTAGGAGTTCATACACAAACACACACATACATGTACACGCACACAGGCATGCATGCATGCACCACATACAAACCCTTAAATAAATAAATAGCAGTACTTTTGCCATGTCTAGTCAGCAATAGAGTTGGAGAAGCAGAGGCTAGGCATACAGAATCTTTGTCTTTTCCGTCTCTTTTCTTTCTTGTGGGGTGGTAGGTATTGAATCTTGGATTGTGTGCTCACTAAGCAAATATTCCACCACTGATCTGCATCCTGAGATCAAAGATCAGAGATGACTACAATAGAGCATAGGAAAGCTAAGCAGTGGTAATATCTGCTAACCTCATGTTAAAATGATAATGTGCTGGATATACGTGCTATTGTGATGATTAATTCTGATTACCAACCTAGTTGGATTAAGAAACACCCAGGATATTGTTGAGGCACACCTTTAGGTATGTTGTGGAACATTTCCAGAGAGGGTAACTGAGGAAATAGAATCTTCCCTGAATCTGGGCAGCACCATCCTATGGTGCTAAACTGCAGGACTGAATAGAATATAAAGGAAAAACGGAAACAGGCAACTAAGTACCAACATTTATCTCCTCAGCTACCTGGCTACAGACACAATGTGACTCCTGTCTCATGTTCCCATAGCCACGCCCTCCCCACTGTGACAGACTGTATCCCTTCAAACCATGACTCACAATAAATCCTTCTTCCCTCTTGCTTTGGGCGGCTATTAAGTCATAGCAATGAGAAAACAACAAAACAAGACTAAACCTAATGCATGTGTTAAATAAAGAATATTGTTACAACCTACTGTTTTCATCTATTCCTTACTTTGTTTAATGTGACTACAATTAGATGGTTATTGTCACTAGTACATTTATGGCTCATATCATACTGTCACTGTACAGAGCTGCTCCTGTGGAGAGGTTCCCAAAACTGCCTTGTGCATCTGAAGTGCCTTGGGGGACTTTTCAGAAGAGACATTCTGGATCTCTGTGCTCTGATAATTCAGAACACTAGATTCTTATGGATTTCCACTACAGAGTTCTATTTATTATTTGTTCTGTAGTTATCCCACGGCCTTGATTACCCCAGGTGGAGATCATGGTCTCTGTCTTGTAGCAGAATTACCACTGTGTATCAGATTAAAGACAGGTTAACTTTCTATTGTCAGGGTTCAGGTTCAATTGATTTGGGTAGATCCTCGGATTTTTTAAGGCAATGCTTAAGGATAAGTCAAAGATAGAAACTGTTTCTCTACCTTGCTTATTGCTGGACATGTTGTAGCCCCCTTCTTCAATAGATGGTAAGCACCCATGAGGACATAATCTTCACCAAATCCCTGTCTCTTTAGTGCTCTCAAGAGTATGGAAGAATGAAGGAATATTGCTTTGCCTTGTATAGGTGACATCTTGGCAATGGCTTTCTTCTTCATTGGCTCTGTTTTTATCCTGTTTGTTCTTTGACCCCATGTGCCTGTTTCTGAGAAATTGGAATGGCTTTCTTCTTCATTGGCTCTGTTTTTATCCTGTTTGTTCTTTGACCCCATGTGCCTGTTTCTGAGAAATTGGAATGCTCGGCTTCTTATCTCCCTAGAGATCTTTCCCAGCAACAAGAAGAGTCCTGTGTGTCCTCCATACTCTGGTGCTCACCCCACCTTCTTTACCAGAAAGGTTGAGAAAAGAAAAGAAAGCTAAAGACAAAAGCTTCAAGCTGCCTCTGTCTTCAGCTACCAGTCATGGGCCCAAGCTCCATTACTCAACACAGGATGACAGCAGTTTTCCCAGATCCTGGGGAATTAGAAGATCTGTATTCCAGCTCACTGCTGCTAGTGACTGCCTTGGGAAGGATCTTAAACTGTTTTCTGTAGCTATAGAAAATGTTTCAGATTTTGAAAAAAATAAAACCAATGGAAGCTGACTTACAGTTTGTGGGGTTCGGAAATCCAAGATGAATGGGTTCCATCTGGTAATGACCTTCAATGTTACATCATCCCAAGGAGGAAAAAGGGTAAACACATGACACAGAGAAAGAAGGGAGGCCTGTGGCCAGAGAGGAGAGATGGCTCAGCAGTTAAGATCACTGGCTCAGTTCCATTATTAGCACCCAAGTGTTGTCCCATAACTCTCTGTAACTCCAGTTCCTCGGGGTCCGATGCTTCCTGCTGGCCTCTGTAGGCACCAGGCATGGAGAGCAAGTGGTGCAAACACACATATGCAGCCATAATACTCATACACCAAAAAAAAAATTTTTTTAAAGAATATCAACCAAATTACTTAAAAAAAAAAAACAAGACCTCACTCCTGTAAAAACTAAATTCTTCTGTTTATGAGGATGCGATCATTATGACCCAATCACCTTTCCAAAGTCCTACCTATTAACACCATCATGTTGTGGCAATTACTTTTAACAGAAGGGGCACCAAATCCTAGCATCTGGCCTCCCATCTTCAGACTCACTGAATTCATCTATAACACCAGAAGGGCAGAAAACAAACAGTGAAGAATTTACATTCACGAGGACTATGGGATTCTTTAGGGCTCAGCCCCTCTCTGACTTTCCAGTCACAGTGATTCAAGGAACATCTATCTGCCAGGCAGGGGCAGGCAGTGGGTTTGTGCTCAGGGCACATCAGGGATCAAAAAGCCAATGATCTTTGCCATGGACTTGGTTAGAAACTGCAGTGTGGCATTATAAGTATGATAACTCCCTTCTTCTGGGAACCTCCTAAAGCTCCCTCCTTTGATGCTAGTAATCTAAGACAGGAGAGGAGCCTATCTGCTTTCTGAGGAAGCAGTGAATAGAGAGAAAGATACATCAGCTCAGCCTATACAGACCAGGGGTTTCTAATTAACAACCAGAATATTGATCTCAAACTTATTTCAGAGTGATCCTTTTTCCACCCTATTGTTGACTTGCAATATTTGACGAATTAGAAAAATAAAACAAAAAATTTTTTAAAATAACATTGCAAACCTTTAAAATAGCACAATCTAAGTCAGGAGAGGGCATTCTCTTGATTTAGTATAGGGGATTCACATGTAATACTGAGAAGACTAGCAGTTATAAAGATTATTTCCATGTACCATCAAAAGCTGGGGCAAAAATAAAAACAAATTATTTCAAATTATTTTGAGTCACTGGATTTGTAACAGACAATGAAGGCAGAAAAACAGGCATCATTTGTGAGCTAAGAAATTACCTTTCTTCTATAAGTTCTCTGGGACACCAGATCAGAGAACCCTGAACTGAACTGAATGATTCTTACTGGGAGAGAAACTTTGGAGCTACTTTGCAAAATTACTTGTTTTTTTTTTTTAATGCCAAAAGAGGGGGAATCTTCTGAATGAGTGAGTAAGTAATTGAAAACATGGTAGGATTACAGAAGACAGTAAAAAAAAATGTAATTTAAAAAGGCCAAAGATCATATGTGAGTTGTACATAAATAATGAAGCTACGTGAGATGAACAATGAGGAGAAAGTCTCTCTGCATGACAAATGCAGGCACAGTGACACGGTTGTCCAAAGCTTGCCCTGACAGAAGGAGCATGTTGCTGTGATCCCAAACACTGGAGACTCAGGAATAATCAGCCCTCCAGTACAGAGGCCCATTAGTGAGGTTGTCTCTTAACACACCGATGATGGCATATTTTGGTAACCCTGGAAGTAGGCATGCAAAAGTAGTTTGTGACAAAAACAAATGGAATGTTGCATGCTTAGAAATGGCTTAACATGTTTACTGAATACCTACTGTGTTCCAAGCCCTGGCTTAGAGACTCTATTGAAATCATGGTGCTGCTTCATCTAATTCCTTAAAGACAGTTGATTCCCTCCCATTTTGTGTGTAGAAAAACAGAGGCTTGTAGAGATTGATACAAATCTTCCATCACAGTGCCATATAACAAGGGTGGCCTTTGCAAGACCTTTCCTCAGGCATGTAGGGACCAGTACATACCTCTCCCTTCAGTAACATTTCGATTGTGAGAAAAATGGTTAAATTTTTAGGCTTGGATATTTTCATAGGAGAAGGGAGATGTAACACAATAGATTTGGTAGATGGAGTGTGTTGATATGTTTGCTTTAGTCTGAAAGAAAAGAAGAAATAAATCAACATTTTTTTGTCTACTATTTGGTACTAAATATGACCCCGGGTTCTCTTGAAAACCACAGTGTCATTAGTAGTTTCGGACAGTACTAAAGTTCATTATTAGATGTTGCTATTTTTATGGCCTTAAAGAAGTTAAGCAACTTTCTTAAAGAAACCTAGCTCTTAAAGGGTAGACAGGTTAAACCCCAGAGTCATGTTTTCACAGGCTGTGAACACAGGGAATTTGGAACAATGATTCCCAGAAGAGAGAAGGTTACAGATCAAGCACAGGCAGAGAAGAGTCCAGGGATATTTGGGACATATTACCATTTTATGATCAGTTTACTAAGCTCCAATGAGATGTGATCACCGCTCAGTGATAAAGTGTATTTGAGTAAATAAGTTAATGTTTGAGAATATGCCATATGAGTGGCAGCTCTTTTTAATCCTGAAGTCATTTAGTGGATGCCCGAGCCACAGCTTCAATCCAAGTGCCATCCTTCTGCATGACCTGATGAGGAGGGTAGTTATTCTGAGACCTGTCCCTAGTCCTACTGGGGGCCATGCCCAGCAGGACACTATCTTGGGATATTGGGGAAGAAGACCTTGTGGGGTTGAGGAGAAGAGAGGAAGCCTGAAGACCAGACTGGGTGCAAGTGGAGGGAAGTGCATGAAACAGAGGCCAAGAGGCCAGTGAGTTCCAGAGGGTTAGAGCTTAGAGATCAAGGAAGGGAGGTGGAAGGGCTGGGTATCAGCAGTAACAGGGCAGTGAGGAGAAGAGAACCCTACTCAGGGCAAGGTCAGGATTCAACTTAGCATTCTGTTCTCAACTGCTGTGCTCAACATCCCTGCTGGCGGTAGCCAGTCTCCACAAGGACCAAAGGAGACATGTCTCCTTGTACTCTCATTTTCTTACACCCTCTCCCACAGTGTAGCGGGGGTTCTGTGTGATATGAGGAAGTGACAGAAAGAAGTCTGTCAATCCTGAGCCTAGGTTGTGAAGATCATTGGCCCCTCTCTCTGTCAGGCTTAGGAGTGTACTTAGGAGAAGCTATCGTGTGCAGAGAAGACCCAGTGAGAAACTGGTGTGAGGAGGAGCAAAACCAGGAGCCCTGGGACTGAGCTTGAAAGCTCATCTTCCAACAATGTTGAACTCAAGTGACCTGAGCCCCTGCTGACTCAGGACCTAACCCATAGATACCTGATGAAGCTGCTTCCCAAAATCCTGGTGTTTAGAGACTGTGGTACATAATAAATTATTGGCGTTTAGCCCTATGATTTAGCACACAGCAGCAAATGCCTAAAACACAGCCCAAAAGAGGAAGGATTAGGTGTTGTATGCAAGACCACACAGCATGGTATACCTCAGACACTAAGTTATTGTTCAGTCTGTCTGACTTCACATCTACTCTTTCCCATATTCCATGTTTGGCTAGTCTTATGTCAACTTGACACACAAACTAGAGTTATCTGAGATTAGGAAACTTCAATTGAGAAAGTGCCTCCATAGGATCTCACTGTAAATCATTTTTCTTATTTAGAGATTGATGGGGAGGGTCTAGCCCATTGTAGGTGGTCCTCTGGGTTCTATATGAAAGCAAGCTGAGCAATCCAGGGGGAGCAAAGCAGTAAGCAGCACCCCTCCAGGCTCCTGCCTTCAGGATCCTGCCCTGTTTGAGATCCTGTCCTGATTTTCATCAATGAAGAACAGGGCTGTGGGAGTGTAAGCTGAATAAACCCTTTCCTCCCTAACCTGCTGTTTGGTCATGGTGTTTCATTGTAGCAATAGAAACGCTAACTAAGGCAGTGCTGTTTCTGCTAGGTGGCTTAAAGGTAATCTGAGGTGAACATGCCTGTGCCAATCTACCAGTACTTCCTCAGCCTCCTGCTCCATGCCAGGGGTTAAGGTCCACAATAGACGGCATGCCCCGAGAAAACCCAAGGTAAATCAGTGTCTCTGCCCTTTAGTTTTTTTCTTACTTTCTTATTGGAAAAATAGTGGTATGACTTTATGAGAAAGCATATAAAATAACTATAATAAAAGCAGGCAATGTGTGCTGGAGGTAGAACTAAACATCTAGGAAGCAGCAGTAACTCTTGGAATGAAAGACCCGGCGAAGGTTCTACAGAGCAGATGAACTAGGATCTGAAGCAGAAATAGGAATGCAGTGGAGGGAACATCATTTCTGAAGAGAAGAAACTTTAGCAGTTAAACTATAATAGCACCATATGAGCTGTGATATAACTGCTAAGCCTTTGGGGGACATTATTACTGTGGTCAAAAGAAAGAGGATGGGGGCGTGCACTAAACTTTCCCTTCTGGCCATTCACTTAGATTGTATAATGCTACAAGTGAGGAACTATATGTCTGTGCTCCTAAAACCTTATAAATGATGGGTACCCAAGAATGTGTGCTGTAATGAATATTTGTGTAAGCATAGATGAAGACTCTAGAACAAACCTTTGTAAAGAACTCATTTTTGTTCATTGATAGAGTAACGTGGAATGAGTAATGAGAGTGTAACTGGGAAAGAGATGTGCAGCAACGGTACTAGGCCATTTAAGGAGAGATTGATGAGGCTGGGCAGAAGGGTGTAAGAATGAGAGAGGAGAGAAGAGAAGAGAGAAGAGTACAGTGTGCATGTATAGTATGTGTAGTGAGTATTTGTAGTGGGAATGTGTATGTGTGTAGTGTGTGTGTGTGTGTGTGTGTGTGTGTGTGTGTGTGTGTGTGTATAATGGTATTTGTTGTTTGTATAAACACATGTAGCAGGCAAAATGAAAGGATATTAATAGTGATGGAGTTACAGACTATGGATAATTTAAAGTTCTCTGTCCTTTGGATCTCTTTGAAAGCTTTAGTTTTCTCCAATAAAATCACATTAATAGTTTGTTATTTGTAATAAAAACCTAAAGAACACAAGAACAAAAGTCTGAATGGGTGTCAGGACTTGGGGTACAGAGCTAGGAGAAGAAAGAGCCAGAGCTGAGGCCAGGAGGAAATGACTAGAAGGAAAACCAGGAAGGACAGAGGTGGAGGACAGAACTCTACTTGGCCAGGTGCCCATGCTGGCTTCTCTGCTTACACACTGAAGACCACCATAGCTGAATACCACAGACAACAGCTGCCCCACTGGAGTGTGAGCTCAGAGGCATATGTGTACATTCATATTTGCATACTGAGGACTGTTTGCAAACACGCAGGAATTTGTTCCATATTCTGGGTTAAAGTTCCTTTGTAGTTTTTGTTGTTGTTTGTTTTGAGAACACCTGTAAACAAAAGCTTTTCTTTCTTTTTGAATCTCTTTAAAAATAGCACTAAATTTGAGAGACTTAATCCTTCTACAGGGAAGCATTGCAAAGCTATAGATTGGCTTAATATAGTAATTTCATTCACAGGGTAGAGTTTCGGTTGCAGGCCTGATTCTTTGCCAAGACAGTATTCCGAGGACTCCCGAGCAAAGTTGACAGCTGATGTTACCAAAGCAAAAGGCTCTAGCTGAATTCACACAGGCCTGCTCAGAGCTCAGGGCAGAGCTGACAGAAAGCACTGCAAATACATTTATTTTTCAAAAAATATGCACATAAAACATACAGAGGGTATGTATACTGTGGTATTCTGGTTTGCATTTTACAAATGAAAAACTGGTGAGATCTAAATAAAGGAGTGATTATGGAAGATAGCAACCTTAGAGGACCCAGGTGAAGGGGACATGCAAGTTTTCTATATTATCAGGAGAATATATCTGTGAATCTAAAACAATCCAAAATTGGGACAGTTTATTTAAAGCCATCTAGAAAGAAGCACACTTTTTAGTGATCTTATCTTATGTATCTTTACTTGCTAGTGTGTGTGTGCGTGTGCTGTGGTATACATACTGGTGTATGTAAGTGTGGGCTTAAGTGTGCCACAGTGCACATGTGGAGGTGAGAGGACAACCCCAGGTGTCCTGTCTAGCCTTCCATCTTGAGACAGGGTCTCTTTTTGTTATTTTCCATTATGTACTCCAGGCTAGCTGGCAGTTAACTTCAAGGGATTGCCTTGTCACTGTAGGAGCTCTGGGATTCCAGTTGCATGCTGCTGTATCCAGCTTTAGAAACCAACACACCAAAAGGAACAATTTGCCCTAGGGGTGCTACCATGTAGGCCCCCAGTGCAAGAGGAAGCTTGTAGCCATCATATGACTGTTGAACTGAGAGGGGCTGATATGTAGGGGCACTCCACATTGGAGGAGTGGGATGGGTGGGAGAGGGAGGAAAGGGTGGGAGGGTGGAACCAGGAGGGGTAGAAAGAGGGCACTATGATGGAGATGTAACTTGAAGCAATAAATAAACATAAAAAAGAAAGCATATTTAGAAATAATAGAATTTTCATGTTAAAAAAAAAAGAAAGGTTCTTGGGATCTGGACTTAGGTCCTCACTTCCTCAGCCATCACTTCACCCAGTGAGCTATCTCCCCAGCCTGTAATATTTTCTTAATTATTGAGTCTCCACTATGTGCTCAGTGTTTCCAGTTACTTTTGGCAGACCCAGTAGGTCAATACTCCCCATCAGTATCTCTCACTTGGTCACAGGGTTCTCTCCTATCCAGGTCCCCCCCCAGTGACCCTTTCCAAATGTCTTTAAATCTCTCTCAGCTGTTCTTCCTCACTTGAGGGCTACCCAACTTTGAGTGCTTCTGAGGAATCATCTGGATCTTCCTTTGTCTCACTCTAGCTTGTTTCCTTCTCCCTCCTGAGTAAGGGTTCCTTAGACTCTGAAGTACCAAATATTGGACAGGGCTACTCTTGATTGTGGAACTCTCTATTCAGTGCATTGTTGGATGGCTAGAAGCATCCCTGACCCCTGTCCACCAGATGCCCACAGTTCCTTTCCAATCATGACAATAAAAGCTGCCTTCAGACAGTGCCAAATGTCCCTTGGGGGTAAAAGTCACCCCATTGGGAATGATGATCATAAAGAATGAAGGTCAGTTCCTGGTCTTGCTTTCAAACATCACTCTTCCAGTCATCTGCTTTATCCATTCACCTTCCTGTCCTGTCCCCGGTCTTCCTCCACATACTGTCTCTTTCTGGAATTCTCTTTCCCTGATATCCTTGTCCCTCTGGTGTGATATGTGGTACAAAAGAGTCTCTGATAAATACAGAATAAAAGCAATTTTTTAATCTACCAGTGCACAACATTTGCAATCACCCAGCATCATCTTTTCAGACATGATTTCTTCCTTTTTTCTTCTGCCATGGTTGATTGTTTATCTGTTGTGTGCTTGGAACATATTTACAATTAGTTATAACCATCTGTATCCATATCTCTGCATAGCAGCCAGACTATGAATGTATAGGCTAAGCGTTAGTCTTGCATAACATTAGTTTGCAATTACTGTATTCTAAGTTATTTGCCAAATAACAAATACCATTCTGTTCTTGTCCTGTAGTAGTAACATGCCTATAATCCCAGTACCTGGAAAGTTAAGGCAGGAGGATTATGAGTTCACAATCAGTCTGGCAAGGTCTCTCTTTTAAAAAGTTCTATTTCCTGTAGTCAGACTCTGCCTCACTTATTATTATCATCTTGTTTTATAAGTCAGAAATTTGAAACTTGGTTAATTTAAGTTCGTGGTTCAAGGCTCCACACCTAACAGCTAACACAGTTGGAGTTCAAGCTGAAGTTCTGCCTTAGAGCCGACATTCTGAGCCACCATGCCAAGAAATTACTCTGTGCTCATCTTTTCAGCTCCTACTGCATCCAACCCAGACGGTTTTGCATCCTGCATCAGCTCAAGGAACATGTACATATTTAGCGATGTACTTTCATCGTCTTGAGGGACCAAGCAGTTGTCATTGGGTTTCTAGCTCCTCCCTAACACAGCTGACAATCTATACCTTACATGGTGAAGGTTCAGTAGGACTTTCTTCTGAAAAGAAGTGCCCCCTGCCCCACAACCTTTCATGACTTAAAAAAAAAATCAATTTAACCCAGAAACTTTGATTGTTTTCAGTGTCTGAGGCTGGTGAGGCCTTGGGGGATAGAATCGTACCTAATGGAGAGAAGCAACATGGGCCTTAATACACAGAGGCATTTCTTCTTTGAAGCAGTAATTACTAGTATCAATATCCATGTTAAACATGTGTTGTGTTCTGTTTTCAATATCTCATGTACATTATGTTATCTAATTCTCATAGCAACCTAATAAGACGGGTCCCTATTTTATCATCAAGAAACTGGGGAACAAAGAGCTTAAAGAAAATGGCGGAATGATGTAACCCTAGAGACAAAACCCTTAACCAGTATTTTACATTGCCTCTCAAAGAAATGGGCTGCTTGTGGGTACAGGGCATTTCCTGGTTGCAGTATAGATGGAAAGCCCAGAACATTTCTGTACTGGATAGTTTCTTCCCTCAGAGCCTTTTTGCTATTGACAGCTTTTTTTTTTTTTTTTTGTTTTTTTTGAGACAGGGTTTCTGTCTGTGTATCCTTGGCTGTCCTGGACTCACTTTGTAGACCAGGCTGGCCTCAAATTCACAAAGATCCGCCTGCCTCTGCCTCCCAAGTGTTGGGATTAAAGGCGTGCGCCACCACCGCCCGGCTATTGACAGCTTTAAGATTCTCCAGCCCGGAAAGTATATCTTAGCTTGTCCTCTTCAGTGCTTTTAATGGTGTCTGACACATAGTAGGCCTGCAATAAAAGTAAATCGAAGTCCTAAATCCCAACATCTATGCTCCGTGAAGACAGAAAGAGCAGACCTAATTCTGTAAGTCCTCTCTATCAGAGGCAAGCATTTTCTGTCTGGAGACAGTTGTGCTTGCATGGTGACATCATCCACTGCCTCTGGGTACTGAAGGTCAGATAGCAGGGCTTTTGGCGAGCTTCCCTAGTCGTCCCCCAGGCAGGCACAGAGTCTATCAAGGACCCTTTTTAAGAGTCTGATAAATCAAATTACAGTGACCCAAGTATGAAAAGTCAGTTGAATCCCTTGAACAGCTAAAGTCACCAATACATCTTTTGGAGAGGAAACGCTGGACTGTGCAATGGGACAGATAATAGAACTCTCCCAGGTTAGCCTGAATGAAATCGAGAGCAAGTCATTAAAATTGTGATTAGCTTTGGACAACTCTAATTTAAAGAAAGAACAAAGAACAAATTTATGAAACAGAAATGAAATTTACAAGGGATGGCGCGAAGTACCATATTAAAAAGAGTAAAAAGAACCAGTAAGGGCTCTGCAGACATTGGGGCTATGAAGAACTATTCTTTGGTTCGGGGAAGGCCTTTGAGAGGAGAGTCCCAAGGCTGGACAAGATTGGCACCCAGGAATTGTCTTTTTGATGCACAGAAACGTGTTCTGTAGACAGATGTAGCTTGATGGCAGACAGAACCCTAAAGACCTGGTGTAGATTCTAGGTTCCTTAATTAGCTGCAGGATCTGGCCATCTCATTTTGTTGCTTTATAAAATGAGGCTAATAACACCTTCCTTGGGGCACTTGAGAGGATTTGAGATAACGTATACAATGAGCAAATAGCAATAAACGAGAGCAGGGAGTATCAGACACTGTCCACAGAGCAGCTGACAGGAGCGGCCCATTCTCTACTGTTTGGTGAGGGACAAGGGAGGGACTTTGGTACAGGAAAACAACAGGTAGGCATTCTTAGCAAAGTATTAAGAGTTTAGGACACTGGAGGATGCTACATAGGGAACTTGAGCATTGTAATTTCTACCTCCTACCTAAAGACAAAAGAGAAGGATAGGAGATGGTAAAACAGCAAGTGAACATTGTTGCTAACAATAATCTAGGAAATGGATGATGAAGGCCATTACATCTGGGATGAAGAGAACTAGAAAATTGAGAGTGCGTAATTCCTGCTTTACAACTGATATCTGTCAGAGATACTGGGACAAAAGGCTGAAGATAGATACTCTAATATATAGAGAGAAATTGGGAACTGTCCAGGCAGCTAGTTGTCTGTCATTTCATAGTTTTGGAAGCTGCTGGCTCTGCACTTCCTGTTTATTCAGATACATTTATCCTTCTCAGGTCTCTGATGAGGTTGAAGACTAGATACAGTCTCACAGTTAAATTTTAAGTTGTTTAGGAATTAAAAGGATATTCTAGGTCTAAGAAGATGTCTTTAAGTTGGTAATGCAAGTTAGGATGGAAACTGAGTTAGGTATAGAACTTTAAATTCATAGAGATAGATGGATAATAGAACATTAATATCAGTTGCCAAATACATATGAACTGGACATTGGGAATATATGTTATACCTTATAATTTTTATAATTGCAGCCTAATTGTTCTTATTTTTTTGTATTGTATTTATTATTATGAGAAAAAGAGCCTTTTAGTGGACTAAAAGGGGGTGCTGTTGAGGCGGGGGGAAAGATACACATTAAATTTAAAAAAAAAAAGCAGATAGAAGGGTGAGGGAGAAAAAGGTAGGAGGGTGGGACCAGGATGGGGAGAGGGAGGGGACTGCAATTGAGATGTAACTTGAAGAAATAAGTAAATGTAAAAAAAGGGGGGGCTGGAGATATGGCTCAGCAGTTAAGAGCACTGTCTGCTCTCCCAGAGGTCCAGAGTTCAATTCCCAGCAACCACATGGTGGCTCACAACCATCTATACTGGAATCTGATGCACTCTTCTGGCATGTAGGGGTACATGCAGATAGAGCTCTCATCTATGTAAAATAAATAAATAAATAAACAAACAAATAAATAAATTTAAAAAAAGGGAAGGGGCTGTAATGGAGATGTAACTTGATGGAATAAATAAAGAGTGTGTAAGCTGGGCTGGCTTTTCAAGGCCCCTGGGGAAAGAGGAGGAGGACTCTGGAAAGAAGAGGACTCTGGGGTCAATCAGCTTCCAGGCTAACTTACATGACTGGCTGCTGAAGTCAATGACCACTACAGCAAGACAGCAATGACAAGAGTAGGGCTGGAATAAGGTAGGTGGGGCCAGGAGTCAGGACTGCTCCGCCGGCTCTGAGGTGCCTCTGCATCACATCTCTGCTGTTACCCAGCACACTATTCCTATCACTTTGCATTAGGAATATCAATTTTTGAAATTCAATAGAAAGAAAACAAGAAGACCCTCACATGGAGGACAGACTGCAGGAAGAAAACCTAGCAAAGGCCCTCGATAGACACTAGAATAAAAATGAGAATATCATTCAATATGGTAAATGCTCAGAGCAAGTTTAACTGTTGTTTGTTTAAGGTGAAATAGACCCGACTAAGTTTATAAACTGGAAGGAAACAGTTATCAAAAGAGGAATAAAAGAGAAGAGAAACGATGCCACAAACTCCACAGGTATAACTGAAGATGAGACTGAGCTCTTCTGAGTTTGGGCAACGCAGGTGGGAATCCCACAGAGCTTTAGAATCCCCACAAAGTCATCACAGAAGGAAAGAGAAGCGTTCAAACCTGGAGTCTATTGGCAGGCAGCGCCACACTCGCAGCCATTGAGCAGCTGCATAAGCAGAGAGAGATACCTAAAGTCCCAGAAGGTTGAATCCCTCACCCGTAGAGTAGGGTAAAAGTGTTGACCTGCAGATTACTATCTATAAAGATTCTTTGACATCAGAAATACAAAGTACTTAGCACAGTCCTGGGACATACTAGGTCAGTGGTTCTCAACCTTCCTAATGCTGTAACCCTTTAATATAGTTCCTCATATTGTTTGTGGTAACCCCCAAACATAACATTACTTTTTTCCTACTTCACAATTGTAATAATTTTTCTACTGTTATGAATCATAATGTAAATATCTGATATGCAGAATATCTGATATATGACCCTATGAAAGGGTCATTTGACCCCAGAGGAGTCACGACCCACAGGTTGAGAACCACAATACTAGGCACTCATAAGCCAATTGTTCTGTGTTGCTCTGGTCTTTGATATTGCCATTGTAGTTTCAAGTATACGTTGACATGCTTTGGTGGCCTCTGAATCAGGAAACGTAATCTTCTTAGCTTTTGTGCAAAGCTAAACAACCTTTGAACAAACACTTTTGTGGGGAACAAATGTATTTTATTAATTAAGGCCTGCCTTGTAGAACATACAGATGTATCAGGGGAAGTATTTCCTCTGCTTTTTACCTGTAGACATTCTAGCTTGTTCCATTGTATAAATTGGGTTTTTAATAAAACACTACCCTACAAAGGTTTTGACTGTTTCTTTGGAATTTATCTGGAAGCTGATTTTGAAAAGCTTCCAGAGAGACATTATAGTGCAGGAGTTCTGTGTTGGGGTTGTGAGTCAATGTGGTGCTTTAGCAGGAGGCCCTCACCTCCCTGGCCAAATGGCCATGCCTCAGATGGAACAGGGAAATCCCAGGATATGTTTAAATAAGGCCTAGGTACCTCATGAAACTGAAAAGCTTCTGTAAGGCAAAAGACACTGTCTTTTGAACAAAACGGCAGCCTACAGACTGGGAAAAAAATCTTCACCAACCCCACATCTGACAGAGGGCTAATATCCAAAATCTACAAAGAACTCAAGAAATTAAATGCTAAGAAACCAAATAATTCAATCAAAAAATGAGGAAAAGAGCTAAACAGAGAATTCACAAAGGAGGAATTCTTAAAAGCTGAGAGACACTTGAAGAAATGCTCAGTATCCTTAACCATCAGAGAAATACAACTCAAGACAACTCTAAGATTCCATCTCACATCTGTCAGAAAGGCTAAGATCAAAAGCTCAAATGACAACACATGCTGGTGAGGGTGTGGAGAAAGGGGATCCCTCCTCCATTGCTGGTGGTAGTACAAGCTGGTACAACCATTGTGGAAATCAGTCTAGCGATATCTTAGAAAACTTGGAATAACTTTGCCTCGGGACCCAGCCATACCACTTCTGGGTATACATCCAAATGACTCCTCACTGAATCACAATGAAATTTCCTCATCTATGTTCATAGCAGCCTTATTCGTAATAGCTAGAAACTGGAAACAACCCAGATGTCCCTCAACCGAAGAATGGATTAAAAAACTGTGGTACATCTACACAATGGAATACTACTCAGCCATCAGAAACAATGAAATTATGCAATTTGCAGCCAAATGGATGGAACTAGAGAAGCTCATCCTGAGTGAGCTAACCCAGACTCAGAAGGATGCACATGGCATCTATTCACTTATAGTCGGATTTTAGCTATATAGTACAGGATATCTATACTACAACCAACGCACCAAAGGGAACATAGACATAGACTTTTTCTTTTTCTCCCTGTCAATGAGACACTTTTCCCTAGTGGTGCTGCCTTGTAGGCCCCCAGTGTATGAGGAGGATCTTGGCCCTCATATGACTGCTGAACTGGGACGGGGGACTGTTATGTAGGGACACTCCACTCCAGAGGAGTGGGATGGAAGGGTTAGTGGGTACAGGGTGGGAGGGCAGTACTGGGAGGGATGGAAAGATGACACTACGATGGAGATGTAACCTGAAGCAATAAATAAATAAATTAAAAAAATAAGGCCAGATGGGAGCCTGTAATCTTAAGCATCTTTTACAGTTGTTGTCCCCCCTGTTTCTTCCTCTTCCTATCTAACTTTACTTTTAATATTTTCTTTAAAGAGAGGAACAAGTAAACTAATTCTGTTTTTTGAAAATAAACAATATAAACATAGAAGTAACATGATTCTAAGTTATTCTTTAGAGTATACACAAATCCTACCAATACACACACACAGACATGCACACATGCATGTACACATGCAGGAACATGCACACACACATTGTTGTTTACTGATCAGGATTACAGTGTCTATCTTTGCCTAGGTACTGTGGTTGCTCTGGGCTCCAAGAGAGGGAAGGACATGACTCTCATGCTTAAAAATATCCCCATATAGGGACTGGGGAAATAAATGACTCAGTGCTTACAATGCCAGCGTGAGTCTTGAATTTGAATTCCCAGCACCCATGTTAAAAATAAAATGAAATAAATCCATGCTAGGCTGCACATGCACCTGTGATCAGCACTGGGAAGGCAGGGAGCAGATACAGGAGAATGTCTGGGACTTGATGGCCATCTAGTCTAGCTCCAGGGTCAGTGATAGACTCTGTCTCAAGACAGCAATAGAGCAGGACACTAGACCTCGGTCTTTGACCCCTACATGTGTGGGTAAGCACACATGCATGGACCCCCACATACACACACCCCCTTAGACAGAAACACATTGATTTAGACATCTCTTTATCTGTGTTACTTTGCTAGTAATGTAGAGTGTGGAGCCTGACTGGAAGATTTTTGAGTTCAAATTCTGTCCCGTGTCTATACATCACTGTTGATTTTTTATGGTGATGGAATGTATAAATCCTGCCAAGCATGGTATAAAATCCATTTCCCAGCTAATAATGTTTTCTTTAGTTCCTTCATTTTCTACATAGAAATGGCCTTTCCTCATTCATACTCCCAGATAAGCTATTGACTTTATCCCACCTGTTACTTATCTGTATGACTTGGGCCGTAAGTCCCTTGTTACAGATCCCACACTGGGGTGGGAGGTGGGTAGAGGAAGTGTGTTTTCCGTGAAAATTAAGAAGGGATGATGTAGAACATGGAGTACTCTTCCCCAGAAGCAAGATAGTTTAGACTCTAAGGAAGTGGTTCTTAACCTTCCTAATGATTCAACACTTCCTTACAGTTTTTCATGCTGTGGTGATCCCCAACCATAAAATTATCTCATTGCTACTTGCTACTGTTATGAACTGGAATTTAAATATCTGATGTGCAGGATATCTGATATACTCAAAACCTCAAATGGGTTTCCACCTACAGGTTGAGAACTGCTGGGAGGATGAGGAGGATCTCAGTTGTGACATCATTTTTTTCCTGGCCTGGTCTCTGCCTCTAGTGCCATCTGTATGAACCATTTTACAAGTGAGAAAACCAAGGTTCTGTACACCAGTCCTCACCTGGCTCTTGTAGAATTTGTACCAAGGCAATGACCTTGCTCCTCAGCTTAAGAACACATAAGAATGGTGTAGAAATAGTAAGGCACATTTCTTTTCTTTCATATATATATGAAGTATGTGTGTGTGTATGTGTGTGTATGTGTGTGTGTGTGTGTGTGTGTGTGTGTGTGTGTGTGTGTGTGTATGTAAAACTGTTCTAGGAATGGGAAGGCAGTATATTAAACTCCTCCCATGACAGTATACTGGTTGCACTTAGGACTTTCCTCCTAGCTGGAATAGGCCTCTTTAAAGACCAAGGTGGACCTTTGGGTGGACTTCTAGGGGAAAGATTCTATTCATGGAGCCCTCAGATTCTTCTTGTGAAAACAGTCAGGTGCTGTCCTGCTTATCCTCATACCATGGAGAACCTCACGAGACATGCTTTGGTGATCCAATTTGAGTGTTAAAGGAGTGCTGCTACAGTTTGAGAAGACAGAACTCATAAGTCGTCCTGTAGATGAGAGGAGTGGCCAGCTGAGAGTGACATTGGTGCTAATGGGGACCAAGGGTCTAGAAAACAAAGCCTGAGACTATGGGTGGAATGCAAAAAAGGATTTAGCTGCAGACAAATCTGGGTCAAAGTCAATTGAATGATATTGTCAGATGGTATTCAATTGTTTGACTCTACAGAGACCACTTGAGTTTAAATCCTCACCTGTCATTGAGTAGCTTCGGGATATTGAACAAGCCAGTACTCATCTGTAAGATGAGAGAGCCGTACCCCACTCAGAGGTGGGGTGAGGGTGGTATAAACTAAGTTCTGTGAGCAGCCAAATATAAGCACAGAACCCATAAGAAGTGGTCTGTGGAGACAATGCATGGGCTCCAGTCTCTGCTCTGCTAAGTTTTACCATACACTACTAGGCACATAGATCATCTTTGTGCCTCAGTCTTTCTCACCCCCACCCGATACCATAGAGAGAGAGCTTGGCTTCCATCGTAGGACTATTATAAGGTTGAAGTTTACATAAAGATGTTTATTGCCTATAGATTACAACTAGTGAATGAACTTTGAGCCTAGATCAGAATCCTCAAATATTTTCCAAGCTGAACCCAAATGGAGTATTTAACCCATAGTACCCTGCCAGTAGTATAGTCTCTAGCTCATGAATGAACAGAATCTGTCTTTAGCTTTGGACATCAATGGACTTGAAATACACACCAGGATAATCTCTTAACCACGTCTTAAAAATATCCATAGTGGAAATGCTTTAAGTTTCTCTCCATTGAGTTTGATGTTGGATATTTTTAAAATTATGAGGCAAGTTAGTATGAAAGCTGAGTTAGATATAGAACTTTAAACTCATGGAGATGGTTAGATAGTAGAATGTTAAAGTCAGGTGCCAAATACATATGGACTGGACATTGGGAATGTATGCTAAGCCATATAATTCTTATAATCGTGGCCTATTTATTTCTGTTGTTTTGTATTGTATTTATAGTTATAAGAAAAAGAACCATTATTTGGACTGAAAGGGAGAGCTGTTGGGGGGAAAAATAAATACCTTAAACTAAAAAAAAAAAAAAAAGAAGGGAAGAGGATGGTGGGGCTGAGGGGGAGGAGGGTGGAAGGGTGGGACTGGAGGGGGGAGTAGGGAGGGGATTGTGATTGAGATGTAACTTGAAGAAATAAAAAATAAATTATTAAAAAAAATATCCATAGTGGCTTAATGTCACAATAAAGTGGTTCTCAAGCAATCCTTAGGATGTCAGACCTCTACAAGATCAGAGAGCCAGGAGGCTGGGGCTGTGTCCAGGGGGAGTTAGAATACCTCATTCTGTACCTGCTCGTGACAGTTCCTCCCGTACCAGTCCATAGGCACTTCCTCCCAGCATCATGCTTAGGTGGGTTCTGATGTAGGTAGAGTGTGCTCACCAAAGACCTGCTGAATTGATGAATAGGGCATAGTAAAAGGAGTGGATGAAGAATGAGTATGCTCTTTGACTATCAGGGTTGGGAGGAGGTGGTGATCCAACCCATGTGGCTTGGCCTGTGAGGCTTCAGGGTTGTTCAGTGATGGCCGAAGGGAAGAGAGAAGTGACTTTGAGGAAAGAGTGTTCTTGGAAAGATAGCAACTAGAGATGGAAGAACCCTGAACTACAGTGTCCTATAGATCTGAGACAGGTTCAAGTCAAGCAGAGGTTGCTGGAGAGAAAGCCAGGCTCACGATCAAGTGAACACACTCCTCTCCCCAGGCTACCTCCTGGGGTCAGGACGGAGGGAGTAGCATTAGAGAAAACAGAAAAGGAGATCAGGGCTGTCGAGGTCAGGTCTTCTGCTGGGTGCAGAATGGAAATCCAGGAAGAAGCAACTCCCGAATTCTTACTGTCTGGCAAGAAATAGTTGCTGTTTATACATTATCTCATTTAACTCTCATTCCCTTTGATTGTCGTCATATAGGTGAGGAAAACAAACTCCTTTCTTCTAGACCATGCAGAAGGCTGATTCTTTTTTTCAAGCCTTGGGTCCTAGGAGGTTAGGGTGGCAGACATCAGGAGGAATGTTGCAGCTGGGTAGGTAGTCTGACAGCTGGATCTCAGGCCCAAATGGCATGTCAGATGCTAGGTGTGACATGTTGATTAATGGCTTCTTCTTCCTTGGGACCACCTCTCCTGGCTTGGGAATTACCATGGCCCAGGGCCTGTGCCCCAGTGGCTTTCCAGGTAAGGTCACAAAGCCCCTATCTTCAAGGCTGGTAACCAGGGCCTTTTATTCTTATTTTCTGACTGCTTGATTCAGCTTTCTCATCATGAAAATTATTCCTTCTAGGAAAAGGCAGAAGTTGAAGCAAACTAATTAGAGATTACAAGGAACCTTCAAAAATGTACAAAATTGCTGGAGTCATTACTGTGTTATCCCAACCATCACAAGGCTGGCAGGGAACAGAAAGCAGGGTGAAGGATGCTGTAGGAACTGAATGGCTTTAACTGTTGGCCTTGCATATGGCTCTGTGATCTTATGCAAATTTCTTAACCTCTCTGGGCTTTAGTGACATAGTCTATAAAGGAATCACTGACATCAATGGAGATGAATCTCTTTGTGCCCTATGAAGAAAGAGCATAAAAACTGGATAATGTTAATAGCACCTTTAAATTGATGATAGGAAAACTGTGTCTGTTTAGTTTCCAAAATACTCCCCCTAGGTTTCTGTCTTAGTTTCTTTCCCTGTTGCTGTGATAAAATATCCTAACAAGAGCAGTTGATGGGAGAGTTTATTCCAGGTTACAGTTAATCAGTTCAGAAAACTCAAGGTGTTTGGGAACTTGAAGCAGTTAATCATCTCCACCGAGAGGAGAGACAATAAATGTATGCATGCTTCCATTCCCGTTGATTTCTCCAGTCTTATATATAAGGCAGGATTCCCTGTTTAGAGAATGGTGCCACACACAGTGGACTAGGTCTTCCTACCACAATTAATACAATCAAGATAATCTACCACAGGCCAACCTGATGTGGACAATCTCTCATTGAGACTCTCTTCCCAGGTGATTTTAGATTGTGTCAAATCAATAACCAAAATTTACCATTATAGTTGCCATGGCTCATCTCCTATTAACTCTATGACTTAGATTGAGAGAGCTATTTTCAGACCATGGTATAGATTGAGAAATTGAGCCTTTGAGGGAATATATTGTGTTCAAGGTCAAAACATTGAAAGAAAGTGGAAAAGACAGAACTGGATAATAAAGACTTGATATCCAGTGAAATAGAAAATGCATATAGTACAAGGCAAAGTTACAGCTGAAGAGCTATTCAATTACAGTAGCAATGCTTGAAATGTTACTGTGTGTGCTACAAAAGTGAAGACATAGCTGCAGAGAGGTTAAGAAGCTGGCAAAACAGAATACTGGGAAGGACAGAAGAGCCTCGTTGAGGAGTATCTGCTTAGTATGTGCAAGGCTGGGTTCCATGCTCAGCCCTGGAAAGAAGAAATGGAGAAAAAAGAAAGAAAATGAGTTTCTAGTATCAGTTATTGGGTCCCAAGGGTATGTAGGTCCCAGAAAACTTAGATCCATTCTCCTGCCCTCGCTGCAGTTTCCGAGTAGGGTTTTGATTAAACAAGTTCAGTTCTCTCATGCCAAGTGCTGATGTGGGCACCACGGAAACAGCGACCTGAGTCCCTGTTCCCTCGAAGTTTATATTCTGATCACTAATAATTAAGGAGGCAAACCTGTTACATATTTGGTGATAAGGTTCAAATTGTGTTCCCTTCTAAAAAAATCAAAACAAAACAAAAACCCCTGAGATCATAACCGCTATTATCTTAGAATGTGATCCTACTTTGTGTATAAGGCTGTGGTCGCTTATATTCAAATGTGGTTACAGTGGAGTGGTTTGGCCCCTGATCTCATATCATCACCATGTTTATGGGAAGGGTGCAAAGACCCACCTAAGGAAGGAAGAAAGCTGTATCACTATGGATTGAATATGAATGCCTCCCCTTGGGGCTCATATTCTGAATATTTGTTCTCCAGATGATGGTATTATTTTGGAAGGTAGTAGAACCTTTGAGAAGTAGGGCCTGGCTGAAGAAAGTAGGTCGCTGGGGGTGAGTCCAGGATCATGTTATCCAGATTGCTTCCTAGTTTCAGTCTTGGCTTCCTCTCTGCCACTGTGAGTTGTTCCCATGCCTTCCTTACCAGGGACTGAATCATCTAGAATCATAAGACAAAAGAAATCTGTCCCCTTTTACATTGTTCATGTCAGGTATTTTGTTACAGTGATACCAAGTTAACTAACATACCTGAGGCTGGAATGACTCATTTACTCCAGAAGAAATTCCCACAGTGACCTGCAATCACTAGAAGATGAGAAGGATAGAGGGAGAGTCTTTATAGGTTCCAGAAGTTCCAGAGGGAGTAGAGTCCTGCCCACACCAGATTTTCAGAACTCCAGAACTGTTAAATATCAGATTTCTTTGTTTTAAGGTATTTGATTTATAGTGCTTAGATAAAGAGCCCTAAATCACATAGTGAGATATTACTTAAAAGAATATATAATTTTCATACACACACACACACACACACACACACACACACACACACACACACATCAGGCTTAGTTTTATATGTAAGCTAGAGACCTCCCAAAACATTAAAGCTTGGTTGTTGTTGAGCTCCAGAGAGGACAACACATGCTGTACCTGCCTATGCCTCCTGCCTCGCAGGCTCTCATCTTCCCCACAGGCTACTGTACTGTGGCTACTTCTTTACTCCCTTCTACTGCAAAAAGTTTACTACGCAAATTAATAATGTAAACGAGATTGTGGCTTGCAACTTCCAAGCAGCCAGGAGAAGCGGTGAAGGCATATTGCACAGTAATTGTTTGCATACAAATGTATGCCACAGCTGAAAATGACGGTAATGCTCGGGGAAGCAGGCCATCAGGACTGCTGATGGGGACGCTTTGGTACCCACTCTGATCATCTCTGCTGTTATAGGAGTCACAGAGAATGTGCAAGGTGCTTCATTGCTTCTAGGCTGTTGCTCTCACCATGTCCTTTTCACTGTGACCTGGGGAGGTGGCTGTTAGGCAGGTTCCGGTTCTAAGGATGAAGAAACTGTAGCTTTGAGGGATCTGGAAACTATTCATTGATTAGGGGAATGCCAATGAGGACTTTTATCCCTGAGCTTTTGCAACAAGACATGGAAGCTTCCTGAAAAACAAACAAACAAAAACTTTATTAAATGTAGTTGTTTACAAGCTTTTTAATGATATCTAGCATAAATGGATATTAAAGATAATCTATCACTTAAGTTTTGCCCTGATCTTGGAAGTAGATCACATCCACAAAGGAGTCTCGGAGGGGTCTGTGATTTTTAAACATCACACAGTAGGTATGCTAGGAGCGGTTGGAAACCAAAGCTGGACATTTATCCATTCATGTCTTAATTTGCACCACAGGGAGAGGAGGTCCCTAAAAGAAGCTTCTGGACTCCACAGATGGTCAGAGCCAGAGTTCCAGAGGGAGACGGTGTTAGGCAGACTCCTGTGGGCTCTGATGGTCCCATTCCTGGGAATGCCATGTGCTTTTTTTAGTCCAGATTATGGTTCCTTCACTTCCTTTCTTTGAGTTCCAAGCAAGGCTACAAAAATGTCAGCCAAATTGCAGAGATTATATACACCAGCTGTCACTAAAGCCACTTCTCCTCTTGAAGTGTGAAACATGTTCCCATCTGGTTTCAACAGAGGTATCCAGATTCCATAACTGCCCCTAGGCAGCCAGGGGACCCAGGTGCCTTCAAGGAGGGAGGAAGCCCTTTGGGACCCCACTTTGGCATTTTCATTTATCATGCAAATGAAAGATGTGAAATTAGGTCAAGCCAGGGATTACAAATCAAAATCCTTCCAGAGGGCGCTTCCCAGGCCACAATGGCACTATCCATGCACTGGGATCTTCCAAGGTGTCTATTTTTGAACTTCCTATCAAATCAAGGAACTTTAGGTGCTATACCTTCTTGCTTTGATTCATAGCCAGACTTAGCTTCGGGCTGTGCCGGGTTCACACAGGGTAGTACCTAGTGCTGAGAGGTGGCCTTATGAGTTCTATGACAAAAGTTGTGTCCCTCGGGAGTCAGGGTCCTTCTTGGACTGGATCTAGCTCTTGAGCACAGCACATTACCTCAGGATATGCTTGCCCTGAGCTTATTTTCCAAGGCTCTCCTCAGAGCCTGGGCATCATCACTCACAACCTGGGAGACATCAGGCAAACCCCTCACCCACTCTGCACCCCAGTTCACCCATCCTTGACCTTTTTTTACTTTTCCTGACACATCCCAGGTGCACAGCCAGGAGAACACACTCCTCCTTCAGTCAAACTCCTGACGTCTGCCAGTGGTAGGATACGCTGGGGATGTAGACGGATAATCAAAGTTCGATGTGTAATGCTTAATTCATTAATGTGGTTACACAGGCATTTACTGCTGCCAAGCGTGTGTGTGCTTGTGTGTCTGCGCTTGCGTTTGCCCTTCCCTTGAGCCTGGACTGTATTCCTGACTCCTTTCCTAGTTCTCTAGAGCAAGACAGTCAAGCCTTTGCACACAGTCAGCATTTGCTACCTATCACTGAATCACTGCCTGAATACATGAATAATTTGCCATGACAGGAGATGGGCCTCCTTCAAAACTCCAGCTTCTTTGATGGATTGGACTTACCCAAATAAAGAAAAACTCAACACTCCCAATGGACAGGTGGTTAGCTGCAGTCACCTTCCTGTACAGAGTTACACCCCCCCCATAGTGTTCTAGAAACACAAGAGGTGGGTCCCAACTGCCACCCATGAGCCAGTGTTTACTGAGTTCAAGCAAAAAAAAAAAAAAGCAAGTGTTTACTGAGTCCAAGCAAGCTCACCACAGGAGAGCTAAGATTTAAAGTACTTGTTTTATTTTTAGCAGGTTTGTTCTCTTTTTCTTCTCCATGGTGACAAAGGCTCCCTAAATCTTGGCTTCTTTGTTCAATGACAGTGATAGCAAGCTTTGGAGATGAACTCAGTGGAGTTTAAATCTTACCCTTTTTTACTGACTTGAGACCCTGCCCAGGCAGAGGCACTTACTTTGCCTCTGAAAATCAGATAGGGAAAACAATATCTCTACCATGAAGACTGCTGGGAAAGTTAACTGGAAGGAGACCGGAAGTGCTTGGTATGACTGCATGGATCTCATTAATGTGACTATTTTTATCCCCCACTTGATCTCTATTTTCCTTTCTTCTTAATAATGACAGAATTTGGCATAGAGGAGATTAGGTTCATGGTCTCCTTTATCTGCATCAAATGGGAAGCTTGTCATATTAGGCTCTTTGGAAGCCACGGCACACCAACTGGATGGACCAGGCACGAGGGTCCTGGAGAGTAGATTGTGGCTTGCATGCCTTTGGCCTGAGAAGCACCAGTCTGGGCACCTGCCATGTACCCCCTCTGAAACACCTTGGGGGAGGCATAGTGAGACCAGATGTGGAGCAGGAGTGAGCGTGGCATACTGGAAAGGAACAGAGTCTGCCAAGCGAAGCCTCTTAGAAGCACCCGTGCTGACTGCAGGAGCATGAGAAGGCAGAGGGACACATAGTCACTGTGGTGCTTAAGGAAGAGAGATTTAAGGCAGGTTTCAGATGGGCTAGTCTACATAATCACAACATGCTCTAAGGATAAGGGCTGCCTCCGAACATCTTATTATTACTGTGGAAAGGACACTGGCCCAGAGTGTCAGAATGGAGTTAGGCAAGTAGGTGGGTTGCGGAAGGAAACAGACCAGCCTCTAACCAATATCTCTTAACCGGGTAACAATAGGCTGTAGTCTCTCACAACCAAACGGTGCTATTACACACAGCCAGTTTCCTCTGTTGTCCTGCTCCAGGAAGACATAGCTTATTGCCTGCCCTGAGGTCACGCCATCTCTCACTTGATGGAGAGACTTCACATCCTGACAATCGTCTTGCTCCAGTTCTCTTGAAACCTCTACTCCTGATTCCTAAATTTCCCCGGAGGAAGCATGGCCCAAGCCTTACCCTTTTTCCACATCATGCTGATCCTTCTAACATCTGAAGCCTGTCTCCACCCTCAGAATTTCCAATTGGTCTTCATTCAATAGCAGTTGAAATCTCCTTTACCTCTGCCTGATCACCTCCGTGGGCCATGAGAAGGAAGGAGGTACCTTGTGAAAGTGCTAAGTCCTCTCAGGTAGGAAGCCATGGAGCTGGACCAATGCTTAATGCCACAGTCCTACTCCAGAATGTCAGTAACACCCCAAACATCACATTGATGCTTTACCCCCAAATCCATACCACATACTGGCCAACAGTGATGTGGATGTTACCATATCCCAGTTCATAAGTGGGTTTATAAGGGTCCAGAGAGTTAAAGAAATTTGTTCCAATACCCCTCAGTCAGGATCCAGGAGCAGGCAGTAGACTGCACGGCTTCCTGGCTGAGTCTAGGTCAGGGTGCTTTTTATTTCCTGACCCAGGTCCACTGAGCACCAAGTTGACAGAACTGAGAAAATCATTCTCTGAGACAAAACAAGGGTGGCCTCCTTCCCCATGGGATCCTCTGCAGATGCCTCTCAGAGCTGAACACCTGCTGATTCTGCCTGCAGGCTTGCGGGAGCTCCTTGTCAAACATCCAGGCATGTTTTTGTCACTTTAAGAAATCAAGGCAATTTCTACACTCGACAAAGGTAGAATCTGTTAAAGCTTCAGAGGATTGGGAAAGAGGAAAAAAGACATTAATAGAATGACATATTTTTAGTATAACACTTCAGAGAAAACTCTAGGGAAACAAAAAATAAAATGAACGACCTAAATATGGTTCTTTTTTTTCTTTCTTTCTTTTTTTTTTTTTTAATACTATGAGCTTCAAAGGAGTGGGCTGTGCTGGATCTCTGAGTGTCCCAAATCTGAAACATTTGAATACAATGGAAAGTCTATTGGGTGGAGCATCTGCTTCAGCCCAGTAAAACACATGTGTGCTTGGGTACAGGACTGATTGCCTTTGAGCTGAATGATTATAGGCAAAATACTGAACCTCTCTGCATCTCAGTATCATGATCTGTGAAATATGAATGCTGGTATTACTTCGCTGTGCTCCTTTTTATGTGAAATCGATTCATATTAAATATTTACCATGTAATATCTTCTAAATGAAATTGAATATATGAATATACTCTATTATATTAAGTTGTTTAATATTGATATTAAATTTACATTTATGCAAATGAATGGAACACATGATAGGTGATAGTCACGTACTAAAGGAGAATGGGAACTCCTTTTTTCAAAGGCATTCCTGGATTGACATATTGCTTTTATTGGAAACTTGGACAAATGGACCATGTAAGTATTTTTCCTTGGCTTCTGCTTCGTTCCTGAGAGGCAGGCTATCTTACTCACAGCAGTCAGCTATAACAAGCATGGTAGGCTGGTGGCTAAAGCAGGAATTTCCTTCCTGTGTTTCCAGAGTTAGAGAATCTCAAATGAATATTCCTGTGGACTTGCTTTAGTCTGCAGTCTGCTGCCTGTTCTTGCTTTCATATAGATATCCAGGCAGAGAACCCTGGGCTTTTGTCCACCATGAATGCTTCATATAAATGAGAATTTACATTATAAATGAGAATTTCTAATTCTACAGCCCACCCAATGATTCTGAACATGGTCACTTTGGGGATTAGGATTTCAATCTGTAAGTTTCAAAGAAACTGGACATGCCATGTGAAAATATCAAGTCCACTAGAGACTGCAAATGTCAAGGTTCCCCTTCAGGGTTGCTGAGTGTGGGGTATCTCTAGCTTGGTGACAACAGCTCATTCTCACAGCCATGACAGTCCCAGCTGTCTGATTTCACAAGGCTCTGACTTTGTTTAGGTAGCCAAGTGCCATTTGTTCAGAAAAGGTGGCTCTGGCTCAGAGGGTGAGTCGTGATTTGGTCAAGCCTGATGGGCCAGACTCATTCCTTTTGGGAGGTAATGAGTTTAAGCAGTGGGCCTATGGCCTAATTCTGACATTGTGACAATAGGGAGGGTCCCAGAAAAGATTGTCCTCTTTATATGCTGGAATGTGAATATGTGTTGCCTGAAGTAAGGCAGCCTTATTGAAAATATGAAGGGAATACCAAGAAAACTGAAGCTTTGAACTTAGAGCACTGAAATTATTGAACTGTCGGATTCAGAGACCTGGAATTAAATGTCCTGTAATTGCAGCCATGTGATACAACAAATACCAACATTCCCAGTAATGTCTGTCTAAGCCATCTGCTAACCAGCAGCCAAAGCATCCCAAGGAATGTTCATACATACCTCACCTGTGACCTCAGGCACTTACCCTTTCTGGCCCTTAGTTTTCTCTATTGCTAAATGAGAGGGTTGGATTAGGTTTGTACTGGTACATGGATAACCCACGGGCAGATTCAGCTTAGCTACTGTGTTTGATTGTACTTCAAACGAATCAGGCACATGAGGAAACTTGACTCTAGCATTTTAAAAATGTCTCAACCATTCCCAGGAGCCTCCTGCATCATGAGAGAGCAACCAGAGCTTCTTCAGTTAGGAAGATATCTTGGCTCCTAGATACACTGCATCTACTATGTAAATGCTTGTGGTTAAAAGTGAAGGTCTAGCTAGGGCAGTGGTTCTCAACCTTCCTAATAGTGAGACCCTTTAATGCAGTTCTTCATGTTGAGGTGATCCACAACCATAAAATTACTTTCACTGCTACTTTATAACTGTAATTTTGCTACTGTTATGAGTCATAATATAAATAATTGATATGCAGGATATCTTATATGCTACCCCTGTGGGGTTCACAACCTACAGGTTGAGAACTGTTGCATTAGAAGATTTGTAAAATTATACTATTGTGCTTGACTTAAAATCAGTTTAATATTACCAATGTTTAAAAAAAAAGAAACTCATAAAATTCAACACTCAGGTCCAGCCTTTAATCATCTCCTGAAAATCAGATGCCTGGCATCACTGAGCTCACTTTTCCTTCCTGCTGAGCCTGAGTGGCCTCTTAGATGGCACTGAGCTCTCTGGTTCTACAGAGTCTTTGCCACATCCCTTGTCTTGGACCATGAATGCATATAATTCTCAACTCTGCAATCTCTTTCAGGCCCCCGAGACACGTACAAACCCTTACATGGCTCTGAGCCTCTGGAAGCAGCATCCAATACCACACTAAGAACAACTCAGAAATATGACATATGGATCCTGATGTAAGCATGGTTAGCACAAGGACACAGCACGTGGTGTCCATAGGTATACAATGTGATCAAGTGTGTACACCTAACACTTATTTTTTCAATGTAAAGAAAGCTTCATTGGACCTTCTAAGTGTTTTTCAAGATTTCGTTCCCTCTCACTTCTTCAGACCAGCTTTGAGGCCAAGTTATTTAGAGACACTAGATTCCCATGTCCTTAACTTGGGACTTGAGTTACATGGGTTTAGTCCAACAACCATGTGTGCTATCTTTATGGGGGCTGATGATATCTGGAGAATTAATGATGTGGCTAGGGGTGAGAATGAGATTGCAGAGCATGAGCATGCAAAAGTGGGGAGAGCATTTCCATAGCAAAAGGTGACTCAATGCTCCAAACCATGTGATTTTAGGGTTCAAAGGGAACAGACCACAGCAATATGGTTGGGGTGAGAAATATCCCCATGGGCTCATGGGGGCATTTGAATATTTATTTGGTCCTTAGCTGGTAGTGCTGTTGGGGAGGCTGTGAAATCTTTTTAGAAGATGTCTTCTTGCTGCAGGAAGTACATTAGAGGGGGTGGGCTTTGAGGGCTTATAGCCATGCTGCACTTCCTTCTCTTCGTGTCTATGTACCGTGTATAGACAAATGTGAACTCTGTGCTTCCTATTCCTGCTGCCATGTCATGCTTGTCCCTGCTATCATGGGCATATCTCTCTAGACCTTTAAGCCAAAATTAACTCTTCTATAAGCTGCTTGTAGTTATTATACTGTATCACAGCAACAGAAAACTACTGGCACTGAGAAGTGGGGTTGCTGCTGTTAATAACTTGACTGTAGGTTTTTTTTTTATTTTTGTTTGTTTTTTGTTTGTTTCTTTTTGTTTTTCAGGGGAAGGCTTTGGAATTTTGGACTAGAAAAGCCATTGGATGCTATAAACAGAGCTTGACGGTTCATTCTAATAGGAGCCTGGAAGACAGTAATGCTGAGACTAAAGTAGAGCAATGATTATATTAGCAATCAGGAGAGAGGCCATCTGTGTGGTATTTTGGCAAAGAATCTGGCTGTATTCTGCCTATGTCCTGAATTTGCATGAAGCCATACTTAAAAGAATGAACTAATTTATTTGGCAAAGGAAATTTCAGAACCACACAATATTGAGATGATGGGATGGTTGTTACTGATAACTCTTGTTCATGTCTACAATCTAAAAGAGCAACCAGCTGGGCAAAAGGAAATGAAATAAGTGTGTAGTTTGAGAGGAAAAGAACACTAGGAAGCTTAATATTACAGCCTTTCATGTTACTGAAGAGGGGCAGTAATCATAAAGGAGATGAAGAAGCCACCAAAGAGAAGCTCCCTGCTCTGCCCTGGAAAGACAGGAAAGGTGCCCACAGGACAAGACCCTGCCAAACTAAAGCGGCAAGTTGCGTAAAAGAAAGGGTCTAAAGAGTTCCCTGCTTCTAGAGAGGAACTTCATAGAAAAGCTGGCATAAATGTGGCTATGGTGGTGAGGGTTCAGCCCAAGCTGTCAGCTAACCTTGTCAGTGCCACCCTCATGGTACTGGTTTTGGAAACAAGACAGATCCAAGATGGAAGATTTTGTGTGTGTGTGTGTGTGTGTGTGTGTGTGTGTGTGTGTGTGTGTGTCCTTCCTCTGAGTCTCAGAGAGCCACTTAGGCCAGGCAATGTGTAGCAGGGTTGGAGTCCCTGAGAAATCACAAAGTGAAGCTATGGAGGTGAAGGCTGGGTTGTGGTGGAGACCTCAAGATTTTAGAGATGTCCACATCACGGGAGATCTGCCACAGAGAGCTGCATATGAAGAGTTGAACCAGCCTGAGTCAGATGCAAGCTACAGGAAGCAAAGCTAGAGAGAGGCTGAGTTGTCTAAGACCTTGGAAATTGAAGCATCATATACTAGACATAGAACTACAGGATTTGGTGTTTGCCATGTGGAATTTAGTCTTGTTTTGGTCTAATCTTTCTTTAGTCTGTCCGAATTTCTCCCTTTTGGAATAGGAATGAATATTCCATATGCCATTGTATGTTGTATTTTATTTATATATCTTATTTATTTGTTTGTTTGTTTATTTATTATTTTTGCAGGGGGTCATAGCTAAGAGAAACAGTGTTGAGACTATTAAAGACTATGGTGACTTCTGAAATTGGACTAAATACTTTTTGATTTATAACATGACTGTGAACTTCCAGGGGCTAGAAGCTGAGTGTAAGGGTTTGAGTGAAAAATGACAATCTCCGGTAGGTTCAGGAATTTGAACCCTTGGTCCCCAGCTAGTTGTGCTAGTTGAGGAGACTATGGAAGCATTAGGGGGTAGAGCCTTGTTGGAGGAGTATGACACTGGGGTGGGCTTTGAGGACTGATAGTCCTGTTCCTGTTCTGTCTCTGTTTGCTAAGTATGGACGGAATGTGTCTCTCTGCTTCCCACTCCTGCAACTGTGCCATGTTAGGCCCACCACAGTGGATTATATCCCTCTGGAACTGTAGAAACCGAACTCTTTTTTTCTGTAGCTTGCTTTTGGTCATAGTATTTTATCAGAAAAGTTACTAATACAGAGCCTAGGGACCTATTTTCTCCCCACCATCTTCAGCTAACTCCTTCCTCTTCTTCCCTTGGAATTCAACTCATCCTTGTTGTTCTGCCTTATTTCTGAGTTTTGGCAAACTGGTTCCCTCCACACACATTTCTACAGTTCCATATTGTATTTTCTGGGGCACTTTAGGGACACATTAGGACACTTGCAGGGCAAGGAGTATAATATATATTTGTCATTTCCATTTTCCCCCCACCATGTCCTCTAACTCATTCTAAAACCTTAACCTTTACTTGAAGAAACCAGGCCACCACCCCCTTCCATGGGATCCTGATGAGGTGGCTGATAAAGATTTTAATGACACACATCCTCCTTCTGGTGGCACCTAAAATTAGGCCATACTTTTTCTTTAAAGAATTTGAGTCTTAAGTCTCTCTCTCTCTCTCTCTCTCTCTCTCTCTCTCTCTCTCACACACACACACACACACACACACACACACACACACACACACACAC
>CAJQZJ010005020.1:2493641-2525889 GCA_907164525.1 Lophiomys imhausi | reverse complement strand
ACACACACACACACACACACACACACACACACACACACACACACACAGTGGAAAGAGTTTGAAACGTGGACTTGAGATGTGACTTACTTGGTAGAGTGCTGACCCAGCACAAGCAAAGCCCTGGTACTACATGCCCAAAATCACAGAACTTCAGAGGTGGAGGCAAGAGGATATTCAAGGTCATGCTATATATATAGGGAGTTAGATAGTGGGTTGGGATATATGAGACTCCATCTCTAAAACAGACAAACAAACAAAAAAAATGAGAAGAGGGGTTGAAATGGAACCATTCTTCCTAGAGAGTCTATTTTACTACCTGTTTATTTCTCCCCTCTGTAGGTGTCCAGTCCTTTCTCTACTCTGTCAATTCCTATCTTCCTATTATTCAAAATTTAGACGAAGGGCCAGGCATAACTGTGTATACCTTTAATCCTGACAGTCTGGAGGCAGAGGCAGGTGGATCTCCTTGAATTTGAGACCAGCCAGATCTACATAGCAAGTTCCAGGAAAGCTAGGGCTACATAGAGAAATCCCATTTCACATCAGTGCCCCCAAACAAGTTAGATGGTGCTATTTCTCTCTGTCAGCTAATCAAATCAAGGATTCTGAGGCCAAGATCAAGCTTTCATCAGTGTTGATGCCTAAAACAGAGTTTAACATGTGACAAACTCAGGAGATGAAATGTAAAATGTTTCTTAAGTAAATAGATTCTCTACCAAGCTCACAGCCAACTTACAGCATTCCTGAAGGATTGGCTTGTCTCTTTTCTATATGAGAACAGGACAGGCAATGGAGAATTGTCTCACTAGACAGCCCTGGGCATTTGGAACATTGTCCCAAAGGAATATACAGTCCTGTTTGGCAGACAGCTCTTCCTAATTGAGTTAAAATGTTATTCTCATTAGCTCCACAGCCCAAATATTCCTGTTCTTTGCTGGGCCCATGAAGAGAGTTCCATAAGATAATTTTAGAGTGAAGGACAGTGACATCCACAGTGTTTCAGGGCTTGCTAAGAAGTCTCTTTGGGATAACAACATCTCACATTTGAAAGGCAAATAACAGCTAGAGGGTTTTCAATGCTCTTTCTTAACCATCAGGTAATTTATTCGCACAAAAACTCTGAGCCCCAAATTGCTGTGGGATTACTAGTCTCTATTTTACATATCAGGGGACTGTTGGAAAAAGATTATAAAAAATTTTTTCCAGGTCATACAGCTAATAAAGAAAGGAGGTGAGACTTGCTGGCTGAACCTTATGGCTTAATTCTCTCCATGCCTCAGTCTCACCATAAGCAGCTCACCACAGGTCTACAGAGCTATCTGAGGATGATGGTGTGATGGGGTGTGTGGGATGGGGAGCTCCCTCTTCCGCCTCTGGCTGTAGAATAGCAGATAATTGCTCTCATTCTTCCATCTTACAAGAGAGGTGTGATTATTTCTGTTTCAAGTTAGAGTAAATCAGGTTTAGTACAATGAAGAGATTTGCCAAAGGTCACTGGCAGTACGTACTAATACTTAAGTTCAACTACAGAACAGACACCAGCATCCTAGGAGATGGGCCATGCTTATACATATTCCCTGCCCTGAACCAGAGTCCACCAACTGTGCATTTAGTCCCAGGGCTTTGGTAAGGTCAAAGACTTCCCCTGACCCCTGTCCCAGTGTTTCTAGGGCTGCTTTGTTGCTGTCCTCCCCTGTCCCAATCCGCTTCTGAGCCCCTCCCCATGTTACCCCCTTAGCCATTTTGTAAAGTTTTGTTGAGATTTGCTGGTGAGAGAGAAGGGAAGCTGCCTACATGTGGGGCATTCGAGTTATTTTAATTTCCACATCTGTGGGCAGCTCCAGCTTTACATGGACAGAGCAGCCCACAGCTGCATCAGACCCTAGGAAACATCTGTATTCTGCGACTATGCTCCTCTACCCACAGGCCTCTCCTTACAAAGGAATCCTGTGTTCTTTAGGTTCCTCTGCAAGTTTTTATTCTTAGTCCTGATAACGCTATAAAAATATGGTAAAGTTAATTATCGAGAAATTAAAATGGAACTGCTATGTAAACTCTTAGGACATACACATTACTAGCACGTGTTTATTGTGATTAAAATGATTAATGGCATTCCAGTAAATACTGGAGAATTAGTACCATGAATACAAAGAAGATGAAATCTTATTGTTATTAAGGTGCATCAAGGAAAAATGAACTCCTTATCTACTTGCATTAGGGAATGAGACAGCACACATTCATGGAGTCCTTTCTAGCTTGACAATTACTACAGTCTACAGCCTCATTTTCTTATTTATGTAACTTTTGGAAGCAATGGATATTGCCCAAGAGGAAAAACAATAGCTCACATGTAGCATAAAGACATACCAATGAAACAGAACTAAGAGACCATACCCTAAAACATGTTAAGATACAACAAATAGGACTTTTTTTTTTTTTTCAAGACAGAGTTTCTGTGTGTAGCCCTGGCTACACTGGACTCATTTTTGTAGACCAGGCTGGCCTTGAATGCACAGAGATCAGTCTGCCTCTGCTTCCCCAGTGCTGGAATTAAAGGTGCACACCACCACAACAGGCAAAAACAGGACTTTTAAAAACAGGCAGGAACAGGAATGATAGATGATTAATAAAGCTATTGAGACAATTATTTCATTGTTGATTGAAAGAAAGTACATACCTTTAGTTTTATTCTCAAATAGATTCCAAATAAAACAACTAGCTCAAAATACATGCATTTCTTTTTCTATTTCTCTAGTATTGCAGAAGGTGAAACCTTAAGGGTTCCATTCTAAAATGAGAAACTAGAAGAAAAGAAATGGGCAGATTTGATACGACATAAAGAAACCAAATGATATACAGTAGCCTAGGGAAAATTCGTATGGTATACTAAAAAAGATAATGTTTTCTTATTTTTAAGAAATAAGAAAGGGTGTGTTTGATATTTAAAGAAATTTTAAAAAAAATCCCAAGATCTCTGATAGAAAGTTTCAAAAGATGACATACAAATAGCCTGTACAATTGTGGGAACAGTTCCCTCTCAGTAGGGGGGGAAATAATTCAAGTTACAACAACAACATGCTTTTCAGTTTTGATGACTTAAAAAGCCCCACAATAAACGGTGCTGTATAGATCCACGGAAGTAGACAGATATGCTCCCTCAGCCTCTGCATCATCAGCAAGCATTCACGTGAAGTCTATAGGAGGCAGTTTGGAGGAAAAACATTATATATTGTATTTTCTGGCTAGGGTCAAATGAAAATACTTGGCTGTGTGGCTTAAGTAGCACATGTTTGTTGTGTTGTGGTTCTAGAATGCAGAGGTTGAAAACCAAGGGTCAAGTGTGGGTGCCCCTCCTAGCTTTTTGTTGCCCACATTGGCTATCCTTTTCCTGCCTCTCTATGTGTTCTCCACTGTATCCTTGCCTCTCTGTTGTTTTCCCCTTCTTTTGTAATGCTGCCATTCATTTTGGGTGGGGCTACTTTCTGTTACTACAACAAAAGACCCAACATGTGCTGCCTGTAAAAAAAACGCTTAGTTAGCTATATTTTAGAAGTTCAAAGTCCCAGATCAAGTTGCCTGATTTATGTGGGAGCACAGCACAGTAGGAGTATGCAACAGGGAGGTGATAACTGGGGATAGAGACAGCTGACCTGCCACCTATCCGGTGACTACCCCCTGCTTTGTCAGTGGAGAATGCCTTCAATAGGCTTACAAGTTTGGACACTTGACCCCTAGCTGGTGGCACTCCTTTAGAGGAATCTTGAACTTCCTTTAGGAAGTTGAAACATTCCTGAGGGTAGTGAGTGACTGGGGGACAGCTCTGGTAGCCAGACTCCACTTCCTGACTGTGGAGACTATGTGACCAGCCCCTCACATTCCTGCTACCACAATAGATTAGATCCCTTCTTAAATTATAAGCCAAACTAAATCCTTCCACCCTTAAGTTTATTCTTGTCAAGTATTTGGTCACAGTGACTAGAAAAAACAAACAGTAGGCCCTTAATGGTCTTAAGGACCTCTTATTAGACCCTACTATCATAGGACTATGTTATCTCTCGTAATAACACTCTGGGGCCAACCATTCTGAAATCATAGAAGACCCACCTTTACAAGTTCATTCAATCTGAATTCCTTCTTTAAAAGCCCCATCACCAAACACAGGAAAGCTTCAGCATTTGCATTTAGGGCTAGAGGGGACATAATTTAGTTCATAATACAGACAGACACAGTCATGACAGAAACATTCTTTTACTTAAACCAGGCAATCCTAATTCTAAAATTTCATTTGGAAAGACAAAAGACAGAAACATCAAAACAAAGTATTCAAACCCCGCAGTGGTACTGAGACTGAAGCATATGTGTCTCTCACCTGCATCATGATCTCAAACCTTATTTTTTTTTTTTTTCTACTGAGGTAGAATTGGTGACTAGCTGCTGGAACAGAATGTTTCGAGATAGGATCTAAGATTTTTTTTTTTTAATTAAACGTTCTAAGCGCTTCTGATACAAAGCCAGGTGATGGCAAGATCACTTTATACATGGCAATGAAACTGTCAAGATACTACTGTGTGAACATGTGGTGGGACAGTGCCACCATCTCTGCATCCAGGGGACTTTGGGGAAGGGGCAGCATGCCCAGTATAAAGCTCCTGGGCTTGGCATTGAGAGGGACCCAGCTGAAGCCCCTCATTATTGGCTGTGTGATAAGGAAATTCTTTATCTTCTTCCAGCTTCAGTAATAACTATAGGCAGAATGAGAAGAATGATTGTCTAAAGTGCCCAATGATTAGAGGCCATTTCAGTTGTTTTGGTGACTGGCAGCATACCATTTTGACCATGAGCAATACACTCGGGAGTGAAGATACAGCTAGATTCATTAAGGTAGTGCTAGTGAAGTACAGACATATCACAATCAAATTTATTTTAGAGAAACTGAAGTTTTGAGTTGGGTGCTGTTTATCTTAATGGATATGATCAAATAGATCTGGTTCCAAATGTGAACTCTGTCAATGCACAAGGTATAGATATCCAGGCAATGTGCAGTCTCTTGGCCTCAGTTTTTTTATTCTCCAAAATGGGTGCTGAGAGTCACTCCATAGTCTACGGCCATACCACCCTGAACGCGCCCGATCTCGTCTGAGAGTCACTCCATAATGTTAGGGAAGCTCAGTGCATCGTGTTGACACCCAGAGCACATGCAGGTGGAGCTATTTTCTTGCTGTGATCATCATGCGCCTGCCTGAGACAGGGGTGTCCGTATCAGCAGTGTCACAGGCTCTGAGGAGTGCAAACTAGCAAGAGGGTGGAGTGGAGTTTTGCAGCCTCCAGAAGAAAGTGAAAAGGGGGGGAGGAGAATGCGGACAAGGTTTCATCTGTTCCCTTTCTGCTGAAGGATCCCTGGCTACAAATATTCTCTGTGATGTTTTTCTCAGATAACTTACAAATGTGCCCAGGCTTGCCTTGAAAGGATTTCGGCAATCTAATAGGCTGGGGTGTTAGTCCTGATAGTGTGAAATCCCTTTAGCAGCGAGCCAGGCTGTCAGCAAGGCCAGGTCCTCCCCGAGTGTCTGCCCTTATAGAACCAGATAAGAAAAGCCTTGTAGGGAGGCACATCTGGCTGTGGAATGGTAACAAGGGCTCTGAGGAGAAGTAGCCTTCCTTTCTCAAGGCTGCGACTTTGGGGAGGAGGAAGAGGGTGAGCTATCTCTGAGCACAGGAATTCTGGATGTGGGGATAACCTCCAAAATTTAATACACGAAGCCCCTTGATTTTTTCTGGACTACCCTGCATGTCGCGTCCTCTGTCCTGAGGATATCTAGGGGTAGATGGAAAGACTGGCCAGCACAGCCATTACCTGGCTGTGAAGCCATAGGAGTGGGGGTGAGAGGAATGGGAACTGGATTCCAGTTAATACAGATAGGTGCTGCATGAGACTCTTTACATGACCGATGAAAGTAAGTTGGTTGCCTAGGAGGGACTTTTCAGGTCACAGATAAAAGAAAGTGGAGTCAAGCTAAGGCTGCTTGGCACTGGGGAGGCACCGGGAACCTGGGCTTATGTAGCACAGGCTGGTGGGAAGACTTGGTGTTCTGTTTGTTTATTTTTTCCCTCTGAAACAGTGCCCCCCTATGTAGCCCAGGCTGGCCTTGAGCTATTGTATCTCTACCTCTTGAATGTTGGAATTGCAAGTGTCAGCTCACCTACTCCCTCAAGCTTAAAACTGTGATAATATATACATATAATATAAATTATATATATAATATTATATAAATCATATTATATAAATTATATATATTATAACAAATATAAATAATATTATATGTAATATATATTATATAATTTATATAATATATATTATAAAATTTCCATCTGTATTAGTCAGCTTTGACTGTCACAGTACAATAGTGTGGATTCAGTAGTTTAAGCCTTAGGGGTCAACATGTTAGTTGGCTTCTGGGAAGGGCTCCTTCCTGGCTGGCTTTTTCAGGGACCTTGGCTCTTCTGCCTGTGTCCTCTCCTGGTCTTTGCTCTGACTGCAGGAGAGAGCACTCCGGCATCTGTTTCAATCTCCATAAAGATACAAGCTAAATGGTCCCAGGGCCCACCCCTCTGGTCTCATTTAATTGCTTCCTCATAGATCCTCTTTCCAGATACAGCCATATAAGGGCAGCTTGGAAGGATGTGTTGTCAAGAAGATAGTCCTAATCATTTTAAAAGTCACAGCTCAGTGGCAGCCATCACCAATGTTTCATCTTGTAATACGGAAACTATGGGATTGAATAGTAACCCCCCCCCTTTCTCCTTCCTCCTGGCCCTGGCAATCACAATTCTGCTCTTTGTCTCTGCACTTGGCAGTTCTTCGTGTCTCATGGAAGTGAAATCATAGGGCATGTGCTCTTTTGTGTCTTGTTTCTTCATTTCTCCAAACACCACATTTTTCTGTCACTACCAGCAGCAGGGACAGGTCAGCAAGTCCATCTGCTATGTGAGTCTTGGGGACAGTTGAGGTTTGCCAGGGCCAGGCAGGAGCTACGTCAGTAGCAGGTCTAAAATTCAAATAAGGGTTTGGCTCTAAGTCTTGGTGTTCTGTTTTATTTTGCTTTTTCCTCTGCTAATCCTTCACCACACTGTAACAGGCTGTAGTCCTACCTTTTTAGGAGGCGTGGGTCTTCTTGTGATATAACTTCTTATAATTTACAGTATACATTCTTCTGAAAGGTCCCTAAGCTGGCTGTGGTGGTGCCCTTGCCACCTGTACTTACAGTTTGGAGGCCCAAACATAATCTAAAGTCCTGGATATATACTGGCCTCTGACTTCTGAGTCTCCCTCTCTTACTCATGGCCAACCATCTTGTAGGTCTCTTCCCATCCCAATATGGCCAAGTTACTTCTCCTGGGTGCCTTCACGATGCTTGTTGTCTTTACCCTCTTCTTTCAAAGATGCTAGCAGCTGCCTGGCTCAAATGTCATTTTAAGACACTTCCTGGGGGAGAAGTATCTCAATTCCTGGATAGGGGTAAGTCAGCCTCCTTTGTTTTCTGGAAGTTCCCTGAGACAAGTGTGTCTTCTCTGGCATTATGGACTGTTAGTATAACGATTACTCATGTGATTATTTGTGTGACGGCTGTGAGTGTTCATGCATCCATTTAGAGATTTTCTTTTTGAGACTCCACTACCTGTCTACTAGGTGTTTACTGTCCCATTAATTTACTGAAGCAGTGTGATATGAGTCCAGGCTGCACTGGGATTTGTTCTGTCTTCCACCCCAAATGGTCTCCCCAGCAAGAATGGAAAGAATAAATGAAGAAAGGGGAAAACAGCACCATGTTCAGCCACCACTGTCCATCCCTTCAGCCTGTGGTCTCTCGTAAAGCAGAAACTAGTCTGGTTTATCTGTCACTCTGCAGCACCAAGCACAGCGCCTGGATGAACCCGGAGCTCAAAACGAATGCACACACTGCTTAATGAATCAATGAGTGATTCCAGCAATCAATTTAATTTGGCATATGCCTTCCTCGTAGGTGTGCCCATTAATTACCAATTACCAATGTTTACACTCCAGTGTGTAACCATTTTTTTGCTAGCTTCTATGAACTCTCTGGGATGGGAGAATTGGCTTCTCAAATGACTTCCTGCATAAATTAGCTCATCTGAAAGTGAGTGTTTATCCCGGGCTCTTTGAAATTCACATCATTCCCACCAAACACTGCTCAGCCACTTCTTTAATTCCAGTCACCTGGGATTTCTTCCTACCTTTGTTGCCAGCCCCAGCCTAAGGCCACTTATCTTATCCACCTGGATTTACATATCAGAAAGGTCTAATCAAAGCCTGCCTGATTGTCACATCCACCCCTGTTACAAATCTGCCATCTAATCAAGAAGCCATACATCGAATCAACATAAGCTTCTTTCAGAATTCTTTTTCACGAAAAAAAACGGGAAAGCAGGAGTCAGAACTGTGAACAAGGACAGCAACAGTCAGCCAGGGAAGAAATCCCTCTCGGTGGATGCACAACATCGGGAAGGGAGCAAAGAGTCAAACCGCTTTGTGTGATGCTCCATACAGTACTGGATGTGGGAGGAAAATCTAATGAGCACCTAGAGACATTTGTAATGTGTGGGGCCCACGGCATCTCTACTCTAAGCTTCAGAGTTAAGATCAGGGCTCCTTAGCCCAGCACCTTCATTCTGTATTTTCTGAGCTAAAATGGTGCATAAAGAATAGCTAGCAATAAGAACCTTCCATTGTACTCTTAGAAGGGGCTGGGCTCTACAGGCATCATCTCATTGTGTGCTGACATCTACTGCTTTCTCATCAGGCAGATAAGGAAAATAACGGTGAATGATGATGACACTTCCTTATAGTCATACAGCCAAGTAAGCAGCAAGTTAGAATCCTAACTTAGATTCATTAGCACATTTTTTTTTTTTCAGGTAAAGCCAGGTTAAAGTTTAAATTGTGCAAGTAAGTTACCTGGAAAAAAATGTTTTTTTAATGTGCTTTCTGATTGAGTAGGCCTAAAATGGGAATCTACATTTTAAATAAGCTCCCAGCTGGTCATCCCAACTCTGTCACTATCTTGCTAGGTATCCTCCAGCAAACTCTTTAATTTATCCAAGCCTCTGTTTCTCTATCTGACAACAGAAGTGGACAAACAAATAAACAAAACAAAGCAAACAAAGTCCCATCATCAAAACAAAAACAACAGCAAATCTAAACCAAACAAACCTAATCTGGAATCTTTCTCATAACTGCATGTCAAGGTTTAGTGAACTGTTTGTCATAAGTCTCTGGTTTACACAGCAAGGCAGAAAGCATGCAACAGACATCAGATCCTGTAACATTCGTAGTTCATACCAGTATGGGGTTAGGTAGAAAGAGCGGAAGAAATGTCCCCAGGACATGCAGGGGTAGGATGGACAGTGAGAGAAAGGACCATGGGGCTCAGAAGACAGCCTCCTAGCCAATGCCTGAGGATCCTGAGAGAGGATGGGTTGTAGCTTAAAGCCTTTGTTGACTATTACAGATGGAGATTGCATGGAGACTCTTCCTTGTTGGTTTGGGGTTTTCCTGAAGATGAAGTTGAACAATAATTTCTGTAAGTCGGGAAAACAAAGTGAGGTGAAATGATCTGTGAGTTGCTGTGAGAGTCTGAACTGCAAATGTGAGTCCTGATGATCAGCAAGGGCCCCTTGGTTGGAGGCCAAGGTATGCCAGTCAGGGTTACCTGCTGCTCTGCCAGTTATAGAAGACTCTAGGAGGCTGATGAATACATTTGGATACCTCTTCAAGAACACTGAAGATTGTTTGGGGTAGTGTAGGGTTCCAGTCTTGGAAGTGCCTACCTCTTCCTACCTTGTCCAACTCAGCTCTGTGGGTGGTAGGCAGCAGCAGAAGTTGCAAGTTGTGTCCACTGCTTCATGAGCCATTTCAGACTAGAATAAGAAAATCACCCCAAAGTGCCTTTTGGATAGCATCATGTCCATGGCATCAATGAAAAAGCAAAGAGTAAAGTCATTACTAAATAAATAAATAACAAATAATTAAAACAAGCAATGTGCATTAAAATGGTGCGAAATGGAGCCATATTTAATCAAGAATGCATTCCAATATCAGAGAACAGATTCCACAAATCTTGAACAAATCTCAGTTACCTTTGTACCAACTAAGGCAAAAGGGAGACAACACTTGCTGACTCTGAGTGTGATGAGTCAGATGGTAATGTGTTTAACTCACATGTAACATCTACTCAGCACAGGGTACATGCCAAGGACTTTAAGCAAAATCTGTGTGCTCCCCAGCCACACAAAGAGCCCTAGGTCTTCCCCTGGTTCTCTTGGCCCTTAGAAATATCTGGGTCTGCCTCCTGGCTCACTGCTTTTCCTAGCAACTTTTGACCCTCTGACCTTCTATGCAAACTGGACAGTACCCTCCAGCCCTGAGCACTCTACTATCCTCACTGTGGACTGGTACTGCCAGCAGTGTTCAGGAGTTCTACTCTCTCCCTCCTAGTATCTTACATCCTGTGGCCCACTAAGCTGGTCCTGTGGCGAGCCACAAAACTGTGGTGAGCCGCAACCCTAAGATGGCGCCTGGCTTGATGCCAGAAAGCTCAAGCTTAGCTGTAAACAAGCCTTAGTTGGTAGCAGCTGCCTAGCCCGGTGTGCTTCCTCCTTTTGTGAGCCTATCTTGGATCGCTAGGTGGCATGATCTGATTGGGTTTGAGTAGGCATATAAGGGCTTGGGGGAGGAGAAGCGGAGAGACACAAGCAGAGCCACAAGCAGAGAAGCAGAGACACAAGCAGGAATTCGGAAGACTGTTTTCAAGGGACCTGAATAAACTGCTTGAGAAGAGCTTTTGCGAGTTGCGTCGTCCTTGCTGGTCGAGGGGGACGCAACAGGTCCTTCTAATTTCAAATGAAAATCTTATGTGCTACCTTCATGGGCAACGATGACCCCACCCCATGGTGCCCCAACCCATTGCTATGTCTAGGTGATCTCTGACCCCTTAGCTGTGTTTGGGAGTAGACTGCAGTGCTGTGTGATTGTCTAGTGGTCCCTGCCTCCTGCATTCTCCACAGAAATACAAGCTCAGTGCAGGCAGGGGATATTGGAGAGAGCTGGCACAGAGTAGGAGCTTTACCAGCTGCACAGGAACTCAATCACAGTAATGATCACATGACTCAGTGCCAAGGGAAACAGAAAGAAATATCCCCACTGCAGAGCGAGTAAGACAAATGGGCTTGCCCACTGTTAAAATAGAACGCTTTACACAAGTCATCTCACTTCCTGCCTTTCTAGAACAAAGCAGGATTTAAATTAAAATGAGATAAACTAGCTTCCGGAGCAAGGGTACCAGAGCCAGCTCTTGTTGTCTGTCAGCCCCAGGTAAAAGTTCCTAGCCTTGTCAATGCTCAACGCCTGGAGTACAGGACAGCTGGGTTAAAGCAGGGCTTCTCTGAACCTGGGAGAAAAAGCCCCACCAAGGCCATCCCTGAAAACCCCGTGCTTTCCTTTCGGGAGCCTATAGAATCACATTAGCATAAGCATTGTCATGTAATGAGTTGTCAGGCAGAAGATGTAATTATTGCAAAGCGGAGAAAAATTTCAAAAGTTGAGCTTTAATGCAAAACTGAGATGGGAGCCCTGGCGCTCAAGTATAAAACAAACTTTTTAATATTCATCTTCCTGTACTCTTTGAAATTCACCTTCAGAGATCCAAGGTGAACAGGGGGAAAAAGTTCAATAATTTTCAAATCCTAATTATAATTCATCACAGGTGATTAAACAAGGCACTGTGTGTTTGTTGCTCACTGCATTTCCCCTCTTTATAGTGGACATTTAATTTTAATTAAAAATGAGTTGTTTTTTTTTCTTCCTTTTAACTGATGCCTGGTCAACTGTGCTATTTTTCATTTCTTTCTTCCCCCCATACACAGCCTCAGTCAATACTGCAAGAGGGAAAATACTACATGCATATGACTGAGCTCTGTTTTGATAAGAGCCTCTCTGTTCATCCATTCCAAGGCCTCTGTGCTTCAGGAAGACAGTTAATCTAGGCAGCATCAGGGGCCCTTCCAGATCTTCATAATAAGGACAAAGCTTAAGTTTCCTAAGTCTTTTAGCTTCAGTTTGTTTCTTTGAAGAACAGGGTTGTTAACAATAAGACCTAACTAATATATCCAGTGGGGGTGTACTATGAAAGGAAGAAACTCCCACATTCTCCTGAATGAATTGAACTCACCATGGGACCAAGGAACTTATGAAATGATCAGTGTGTGTGTGTGTTCACATGTGGTGTGCACACATGGAGTTACTGCACATGCACATGTGTGTGCATTCTTGCTGAGGCCGTAGGTGACTGTCAGATGTCTTCCTCTATCACCTCTATCACTTTCCATCTTGTTTTTTTGAGACAAGATCTCTCAATGAACCTGGGTATCACTGAAGTTGCTAACTAAGGTGGCTGGCTAGCAAGCCCCAGGAATTCTCCTGTGTCTAATTCTCAGTGCTGGGATGACAGGTGCTTGCTCCTGTGCAAAAGTTTTACATGAGTTTTGTGGATTAAACAAAAGTCCTCATCTCAGCCCAGATCCTGCTTTATGGCAAAGGTATATAGTTGTCTAGAAAGTAATTTTCCCAAAGACAGCCCTGGTCATCTCTTTACCCCATTCGGGGAACAAGGTTAGGTGATGAAGACAGCTAATGAAAGGATGAGGGAGAACATGCTCAAGTTGCTGGCCTACAAGAGCAGATTTTGGTATCCTTTGTTGGAAAGATGAAATACTAGAGAGGATATAAGATAGTTTAAAAGTTGGAAAGGGGGGCTTCAGGATTAGGTTCATGGGAAAATGGGGACAAGGATAGATTTAGAGACATAAGAAACAAGATTGATGGGCCATGATGAGAGGATCTAGTCTTATGTTGCTCTATAATCACTGCATACAATTCTGGGCTTATAAGAGAGAACAGTTGGCCTAACTGGGGTTCCTTTTTGAGCTAAATGACACGAGAGAGTCTAGTTGGCCTAACTAGGGTTCAAGATTGAGCTAATGGTTGCAAACACTGACCATCTTCTGGCTGCTTCTAAGGGGGAAATAGTGGACCCCCCCAAAGGACTTTAGATGCTATTTCCTAGAGAGGGGGAGGTAAAAATATTGGGTGATCCCAAAGGACAAATGACCATCACAGACTGCTTGATGAATGACTTCCAAACTGAAATTTTGTCAGTTGCTGAAAAGGAATCTGTCAGCCATGGTTTCTGTGTTCCCACAAAGGGCCTGACACCTGCCAACAGGTGAGTTTCTTTGTCCTACCTTAGTTTTAGATCTGGTGTGGAATCCTTTTCCAAGTCAGCCTTTAGCTTCCTTTACCACTGAGGAGATAGACACATTCTTCCTGGAACACACAAACTCAGTGCGTCTCATAAGGCCCGATGCAATCTCCATGATCATCTTCACAACCGTTAGCGGTCTTTAATTAGATCAGTTGAGATAGCTCAGAACAGGCACAACTCAAGTGCTTTTTGCCTGTGGTCCTGTTGTGCAGGACTATCCTCAAACAAAACAGTGGCCATCTTGCAATGTTCAGCTATGCTAGTTTGCAAAAGATTGTCCCAGCTGTTTTGGTCAACTGTTTACATATCCCCATGGCAGAGTGTAGGATTACAAGACCATTATTTGAGTACCCAACAGCTTCCCACTACCTGTTGTTTGCAACTCTGCCTCACTTGAACATGGCCTTTGGGAAGGGCTAGAGTATATAGGCCTGGAAAAGATTAGAGGAGAGGGCTCCATCTCTTTGACTGTGGAAAGCCATAAAGACTCTCTGGTATAGCCTTTTGGGGAGTAGCAACAATACCCCTGTAACTAATTCTTCACCTATGCTCTGTGAGGAAGCCCAATAAACTCACTGGTCTCATAGAATGGCCTTTGGTAGAATCTTGCTTTAGTTTGTCACCGGAACTTTGAGAGGATAGGTAGACATTATGTCTCCCCATGGGGAAGAATTTTACCAACAGGTCCTTTAACAGACACAGATTTCTAGTAGTGTATTTTTACCACCTCCTATTTTGTATTGCTTTCCAGGGCTTCATTTTCCATTAACATCAAGTTTACACAAGAGGCTCTGAGAAAAGCAAACTAAGTCGGACGTTTTTGGACAGAGCCCAAAGCCCCTGATAATTCACAGGTGAAGAGGATTAATTTCATTACCATGCTGCAGACACACCCCCTTTCAGAGTGGCTTAACACTGCTGTTTAGTAAATGTTATTCGCCTCCTGCTTCTGGTACCAGCCATATTTGCATATTCATCAGAAGTGTGTGCACACTATTAAACCCAGCAACTTGCTGTGTTCTTCATCCCTATATCCGTCTGTGAATGCTGATGCCCTTCCTCTGGCTGGAGCCCTGTCTCAGTGTCATTGATGCTGGCTATCTCCTGTGTATCTGGGCAACTGGACTGCCCTGAACAAATCAAGGGCTGCTGCTTTCTTTTCTGGGAGCTTTTGTGACCCCATGTGTACAATGGGTATATAAGTGAAATGCATGCACAGGTAGACAGGTGTAAAGTAAGTACTGGGGTAAAATAAAGGCGCTGCCTCAAGATTCTGCACCAATACTAAGCCCAATACCAACTGCCTCCAGCTCCTGAGCTCAGTGTCTTCATGCTGAAATGGTAAATGAAGTCCCTGAGCTGCTGTTTTGATCCATGAGATTTTACAGGGCCAACCACTTTGTCCGTTATGAAAAACAACAACTTGTTTTGTATGTATTTTTGTTTTATTATAAAGGAAACTAATAGGAGAGGAGGCCCACGCTAACTCTATTGTGTAATAGCGGAAAGACAGATGGACACCATTTCCAGAAGTGGCAGCTGTTTATTTCATCTCAGCTTAGTCTTCAGCTATCATTTTGTAGACGACACGAGCCTTTCCCAATGTACCGTGCCTGAGTGAGCCACAGACAAGCAGGGTCACAATATGTTGTCTGGGGTGGCTTGTGACACTGAAGCTGTAATGACCTGCAGCATCTTCAGTCTCTCCAGGTGTTCACCTGGAGCCCCTGGCTAAGAATTTTGTGTCAGTGAGCATGTCTGTTGAAAGGTGACTCTATGTGATAACTATCTCATGTTCTTCATGTTGGCAAAACTATGAGTTTGTCACTGACTTTCATATATTTCCTTAGAAAATCATATCTGTTGGGCCTTTCAAAACAATATACAGGTATTGTATATTTAAAAAAAAAGAACAAGGCTTGTGGGGCCTCAGAGAAGGTTCAAGTGTTTATTGCCAAGCCTAGTGGCCCAAGATTGGTCCCATAGTTACTTCTTTATTACTGTGATAAAATACCACAACCACGGCACCTCAAAGAAGGCAAGGCTCATTTGACTTATTGTGCCAGAGGGATAAGAGCCATTACTATCATGGTGGGGAAGCCTGGAAGCAGGTAGGAATGGTGGCAGGAACAGCTGAGAGCGCACACCTCAAGTCCAAAGCAAGAAGCAGAGAGAGGGTGAGTCAACTATGTTAAGTGTCTTTACATTCTCAAAGCCCACCTCCAGTAGCACCCTTCCTCCAACAAGACCCAAGCCTCCCCAAACAGTCCCACCAACTGGGGAGCAAACACTCAAATGTCAGAGCCTATGGGTGACATTCTCATTCAAGCCAGCATAAATTGTCTTCTGACTTTCACACACATGTTGTGCAGTGGTACATGAGCTCCCTAACAAAGAAACATAATAAAAACTTTAAAAATAAAGAAAAGGAGTTGAGTGTGTGGCTCAGTGGTGGAATGCTTGCCAAGGATGCCTTGCTAGAGTACCCGATTCAATTCTCAACAACACACACACACACACACACACACACACACAAAATAAAGAGCAAAGGTATTTCTTTTCTTTTTTTTTCTTTTTGTTTTTTTCAAGACAGGGTTTCTCTGTGTAGCTCTGGCAGTCCTGGACTCGCTTTGTAGACCAGGCTGGCCTCAAACTCACAGAGATCCGCCTGCCTCTGCCTCCCAAGTGCTGGGATTAAAGGCGTGCGCCACCACCGCCCAGCTTGCAAAGGTATTTCTTGACAAAAAATTACCATAAGGAATATTACAGTTTGTTCTGAAATATCCAGTATTAATTACTGTTCTATTCCTGTGTGCTATGAAGAGACACCATTTCCAAGGCAACTCTTATAAAGGAAAGCATTTAATTGGGGTCTTGCTTCCAGTTTCAGAGGGTGGGTGCATGATCATCATGGTAGGGAATAGATGACATTCATAATGCTGGAGCCACAACTGAGAGCTTTACGTCCTGATCTGCAGGTAGCAGGCAGAAAGAGATGGAGACACTGGGCCTAGCATGGACATTGAAATCTCAAAGCCATACACTTCCTCCAACAAGGCCATACCTATTCCAGCAAGGTCAGACCTTCTAATCCTTCCCAAACAATTCCACTAACTCAGAACCAAGCATTCAAACCTATGAGAGCCTTTGAGGGCCATTCTCACACAAGCCATCACATCCACCCACAGGTTTATGTTGTTAAGTCTTGGTAGTCCTCAGAGTGTGATGCTATTTTGTAGACTTTGGAGCTTTTAGAAAATGTAGCCTCGCTGGTGGGAGCAGGTTGCTAGAAGCCAGCTTTGTATGTAGCTTCTGCCTCTGGTTCTGGTCTAGCTATCTGCTTCCAGGTATGCTGTGATGTCAGCAAGTTGCTGTCATATAGTCCTGTCCCCATAGACACAGCTGTTCTGCCTTCTCTGCTGTGACAGGTTAACTCTTTTTGAAATCAGGAGTCCAAAGAAATCTTTCCTCCCTTCTGTTGTTTCTATGGAGTATTTTGCAATGGTGGAGCAAAAGCGAGGTATCCAAAAATAGCAGGCTAGTGGGATAGAGTTAGTGCAGAGGCAGGATGCACAGTGCTTTTGCCAGAGTGGAGGGGACAACTGGAGGGTGACAAAGAGGCAGTGCTCCCTAAGTGAATTTCCTGTCTGCTGCCCCCTGCTGTTTGTAGGCGCTCATCTCTGGCTGTCCTGTTTCTGAGGTGAGTTATTTTTGTTTTGAAGGAAGAAACAAGAATGAGAAAGCCTGGAGCTCAGGGATTATCTAGCTTATCCGTACATTCTTCTATGATCTTACACACAGCAGAAAGTAAATGGTGCAGAATAAAATGCAACGACGCTGAGAGTGGGTTGGAGATCTCTAAGTAAAAACCCAACCAAACAAAAAAGCTTTTACCTAGAAACGTGGAAAGGTGCTGGCCCCTTGGAGACATACAGTTACTTATATGGGGAGGGTTAGAAGGTACCAGCCACTGACTACATTCCATTGCAGCAGTATGCTTCTCTCCTATGAGAAGATACTGCAGCTCTAGTTCAAATGGAAAAGCATTATTGATATAATTTTGTTCTCCTTCGCTTTAAGAATAAATCCCACTTCTTGCTATGGCCTCATTTCTATGAAAAGTCATGGCAATGCTGCCTAAGCCCAACATTCCAATACTTTCTAAAATCCTTCTGAACAATAGAATTTAACTATCCTCTGTTCCCCTGTCAAACTTGGAGTTATTTGTTTCCCTATTGATAAGGTTGAATCTCAGCCACTGTGCTGGTGATTTCTCTTTTGGTCATTGAGCACTGAAGCTTTTCTTAAACAACATAGCCTGATCTCTAGAACAAACTCTTGACTGTGGCTATAGTTATTATATTAAGTTTGCTTTCTTGTCTGTAGATCTTCCGTGACACCTGGGAGTCCAGTGCTGTCATGGCATATTGATGAGTCATTAAGTCAGTCCTTTAGGTTTTGACTAGAAACTTGTTTAAGTTACATTAAGTCACAGAAAGTATCATGAACATTGAAACATTAAAGCGCACTTGTTTTGGGTCCTACTTTTGCTACATGTATGTTTACACTGGCTCACAGTCCAAAAAATTTCTAAATTACAATTACAAACATTTGATACAATTGCATCTACAGCTGGTCACACTTTTTCTTTATTTCAGCTTTCTATTTATGTGCAGATGTTAGATTTCTGTCAGGCCTAATGTGACTTAGTGATAAATTGAACTCATTGTCTTCCTCTGAAATCTGTTTGTCTTTGTCTGCCTACTTTATTGTTAGGAGTTATTATACTTAGTCATGGAAACCAGATGCCATAAAATCTTTTAACCTTGACCTTGAAAACATGTTCAAAATGGATCTCTCCATCCTTTCTTCCAGGAGCTCTGGCTAGGACAGGCCAACATCATTTCTAGGCTGAGCATCCCAGAACTCTGCTTTTGGGGTTCTTGGTTTAAGTTCAGTCTTGCCGATTTCCAGTTTCACAAAGTCGCCCACATGAGCCTGGTCTATGAAAAGCATGTACGAATACCACACATGTCACGCTTTTCTAGCTCATGTTGAGGAGTCCAACAAGGCGGGGGAGATAAACAATATATATGAGTAAGCCCTTCACACATGAGGTATGAAGACAAGCTCAAGAGACCAAAAGCATGTAGTCCTCGTTTGACTGGCCCATTTATGACTGAGGGGACTGGATTCAGCTCACAAGGCCATTCACCAGGGAGGCAGAACCATAGGAAGTCAGAACTCAGGGTTGTCAAGTTTCAGAGCACATGACATGGGTACAAAAAGAGTTTCCTGGTGGCTCAACATCTTTCTTTCCCTATTCCCATATACAGTATATATAGTAGCCTAATATCTAGGCATATCCATTCCAGAAAAAGGAGTCTGTACACCACAGATCACTCATCTAGGAACAATGGTCATGTTTATTATGCATGTGCATATATATATTATATATGCAGCACAAAGAATGTATGTGAAACTGAGTATGGGTATGTTAAAAATTAACCCCTCTAGTTCATTGTCTTCATCTGGAAAGGAAGGTCACCTTGAGCTCTGACAACTTATGATTTGTCTCTCCTATATGCAAATTTATATCTGATCTCTTATTGTTAAACCAACCTGCTGAAGAGATATGTTTTAAAAGGTGGAGTTTATTGCCCTCTTGGGTTTGGGCTTCATCACTGGAAGGATAGTGTAGGAATATCCAGTAATCTTTTGACTGCTCAAATCTGATGGCTTGGTAGACCACAGGAAAAAATACACATCTAGAATAGACTTGGGTTGTTCTCCTTTTTATTAATAGTGTGACTAAACAAACCACTATTTATTGCATGCTTGTCATATGCCAGAGGTTTGTCTAAATACACACACACACACACACACACACACACATCACATCACATCACATTTCTTACTAAAACACCCTTTAAAATTTATCACCCATATTACACAAAAATGTCTCTGTAGCTTAAGTAACATCTCAAAATTGCAGAGAAGCATGTTGCAAATTTAAGCTTCTGGATGAGTCCCCCTGACTCTGGATACGTGCTTTTGATTCCCACATTCTACTGCTGACTGGTTATGCTCTTCTTTTAGCTTCAAGTTAATTCACCCATGCCTCAGTTTTCCCATCTGTAAAGTGGAGAAATCCCCTGACACCTTCTATTTTCAAGTTATTGTGAAGACATGAGCTACTGATATTTATTCTCTCTTGATAAAATGATATGCCATGAAAGTGCAAGTTATGAATATAAATTACAATATGAATGTCCATGGAGTGCCTTACACTCTACAGTTTGCAGGGTCTCAAATCCCTGGGACCTATATCAAGCTTATTTACACCTTCTGTTCCCTTCATAGCTCCTGCCATGGATGCATTTGTATTTTTTTTTCTTTTTGAGTCCTGGACTAAAGACTGAAAGATTCCCCAGAATGATAAATATTCTCTAAAAAAGGAAGAAGTCATGGTTCTTTCTAATTAGTTGGTGACAGAAATGGATCTTAGGTAGCCTTCCTGGAAATTCAGGATAGCCACTAGGTTTTGGTAAATATTAAACAAAGTGACCTCTTGAAATTTCTCAGAGGTAGACAATATATACAATGTACTACTGGCATTAGTATGTGTGAGCACACGTGCATGTGTGTTGTGTGTGTACATATTTGAGTGTGTGCACGTGTGTGTGTTCAAGAGCACATGCATATGTGCACACATGTGTGGAGGCCAGAAGTCGATGATCTATCATGACTTCCTCAATTGCTCTCTACATTAATTAAAATATCATATTTAGATTGGCTTCATTTTCATGTGCGTGAGTGTTTTGCATGCATGTATATATGTGAACCACATGCATGCCTGGCATCTACAGAGGTCAAAAGAGGGCATCAAATTCCCTGGAACTTGAGGTATGAGTTGATGTGAACTACCACGTAGGTGTCGAGAACTGAACATGGTTCCTCTTCAAGAGCAACAAGTGCTCTTAACCACTGAGTGATATCTCTAGTCCCTCCTACCTTAATGTTTAAGACAGCTCTCTCAATGAACTTAGAGCTTATCAGTTGAGCAAGACTAACTGACCAGCAAGCTTCAGGCATCCTCTTGTCTCTAGAATTTTACAGAGTGCCACCATACTAAGATTACTGTATGGGCATCAGGGAACAAACTCTGCTTGTCATGTTGATATGGCAGGTACTTACTAAGCAAGCCCATCTCCCTCGCCCTAAAATGTTTCATTTTACCAAACTGCATACTCACAAAACCTTAAGCTTTGTGTAAAAAAACAATAGTAAAAATAAAATCTTAGAGACCCAAACTCTGTATTTAAAAAATTCCAGATGTTGAATTATCTTGTGTATGTACAAGATTGAGCTGGTTACAATTCCAATACATATGGGAGAGGGGCTCATGAGGCCTCATCCCTAGGTGAGGGGTTACTGGCAGTTGATGACTGCTGAAGAATGGAGAGTAAGTTTTCTTTAAGGCTGTGGTCCCTGGTAGGCTACCCATGTCCCAGTGGATGTCCTACACCCGTGTGAGTGGAGCAATACTAGTTGGACCTAATGGGCTACTTTTTTTAAAGAGAGAACAAGAAGTTGGGAGGAGCATGTGGTGGGGTGGTAAAGGAGGAGAAGGAGGGAGGACTGGGGATGGAAATGATCAAAATACCCTGTATGGATGTGTAAGTTCTCAAGTAATAGATACAAATACATTTAAAACATCTTCTTTAGTCATTTCAGCATACATATCAAATTTATACTTAGTTTGTTTGAAATACAGTCCTATTTCCTTAAAAATAGTGCACTCTGGACGAATAGAATTCTTCCGGACAGGTCCTAAGTTGGCACTATTTCCATATGGATACAAGAAACAAGCATTTATTAGTCTCTCATTAAATGCTGGGCACTGGGCCCAAATTCTTTTCTGGTATGTTCACCTACTGGGGACTCTCTGTGGTTCTGCAGTCCTTATCCACTCACTGCACCTGGCTGCCCTTGAGTGACCCTCACTCCTAGACTGAGGACTCAGTGACTAGAGTGCTGACAGATGTCTCTGAATTCTGAGTACCCAGTAGGTTTGTATTACTCACCCACTCCCAGTTGAACTGGACCAGATTCATCTATTCCTCTATATATTAGTAAAACCATGTTCTAATTATTGTGCCTGTGAATCAAAAGCCTTAGACAGATATTAATAATCATTGATTATTATTCACCCTGAGCCAGGCACAGATCTGAGTCCTATACTCACGTGAATTCCTTTCTCCCCACAAGGTAGGTAGCCATGAGAGAAAGACTGTTGGGTTACGTTCTGCTGTCAGCTTACAGTTCAGAAGAGGAAGCAGAAGCCTGGAGCCATTCAGCAACTTGCCTGAGGGCATCAAAGCCTTGTGGGCCAGAACCCAAGTGTTTAAACTAGTGCTGGAGGACATTTAATGCATAGAGCTTTTCAATCCCAAACTTCAGAGTCACCCTGAACCTTACTTTCCTCTCAGCCTCCACAGCCACTCTAGCAGTAAGCAAGCCACACAGGCCTGCCTTCCTACACAAAGCTCTCTTTTCAGTATCTCCTCCTCTACTGCTGCCACCTAGCCTGGCTTCATCACCCCTCCTTTGGACAAACAGCAGCCTCCCAGCAGGCCTTGCTGCTCCTACTCTTGCTCAGTTCTTATGGGATCCATATTATTTTAAAGATGTTAGTCAGATCCCACAGTTCCTCTACTGCAAATCCACTAGGATCTTTCTGTCACGCTCCTGACAAAGCCCGAATCCTGTACCTGGCTGTGTTGATCACTGCTGTACTCTGACCCAGTCCCACCTGCCATCTTGCTGTTTTTAATCAGCGTTCCTAGTTCACTAATGGCACAGAGTCTGGGTACTTGCTATTCTTACAAACTTCACAGCTTTGAGACTGCCTGTCTTCGACTTCACCCAGCTAAAGTGTAAGCTCCTTAGACCATGTCTTATCTAAAACAGTTACGTTTGTGCTCTTGTCCTATACTTCACAATCCTCTCTCTCTTCATATACATATGTATATATATGTACACACAAATATATATATGTACTCATTCTAGTGAGAGAATCTGATCATATATATATATATGCAAATCCACACCCACACACATACATATACACAGATACACACATACCCCTATATATATAAAACATATATATATTATATATATATTGTTTGTTTAGTTTTGTCTTTTCCTTTTTTTAGTTATTTTCTGTTTGTTCCTATGGTGGGCTGAAGGCTGAATAAGGATCCCAAACAAGTATGTCCACATTCTAACTGAATCCCCAAACTTTTAATTTATGCAAAAAAGAAACCTAAAAACCAAAAACTTCTTCATAGATATAATCATATGAAGACTCCTGAGCTGGGAAGAGGATTCTTTACTGTTCTTGCAGGGCCAATATAACCACAAGGCTCATACCACAAGGGAGGCAGGGCACCAAAGCTAAGGAGAGGAGAAGGACAGAAGCAGGAGTCAGAGAAGCAGAAGGCTGTCCATCATGGAGTATGAGGCCATAAACCAAGCTCATGTATTCACAGAACCTGGGGAAGGTGGGGAAATGGGTTCGAGAGCCTTCAGAAAAAATGCAGGATGGCCAACACCTCCATTGTACCTCAGTGAAAGTGAGAACATTAAGAGAAGACACCCACATTGCTCTGGACTATGGTGTTTGTGGCACACGGCTACTGACAGCACAGAGAGTTCAGAGAGCAGACTCTCACTAGAATGAAAACTGTGGTGACAGAGAACATGTCATACGCTCAATGGAGCCTAGATTGCAGGATGCATTGAAAACATTGTTCACCCAGTGAATGAACACTTGGGTTATCTGTTCACACAACAATCTTCCATAGCACAATAAGGGTGTTAGAGTACAATGACTACACGTAGCTGCTGTCCACACACCTACTGCACCTTCTGCCTGACACATGGCAGTCACTTCAATTTGAATGAACGGAGAAAATGCTGTGACATTTGTCCAGAAGCGTGATCCATATTTAGATGGTTAGTAATTTCCCACCAGCATTTGAAAAGGAAACAAGTCAGTTTATAGTGTTGCATCCATAAGGTAATGAGACTATTTCATCTGACTCAAAGCTCTCAACATGTAGCGGAGAGAAAAAAGATGTAGTTGTATGGAAAGACAAATTCAATGCCACAGACTATTGAAACTCGTGTTCTATTTTTAGAACTGCTTTAATGAAAGGATGCAGTCACCCCCATCATCTGAAAGCCCTTTCTCATGAGACATTAAGAGCCCAGACGGGGTGGGAGTGTCTGGAGGGCCACTGTGCAGCTCTGTCAGGTTCATCCACCTCAATGGCTGTTTCTATTGTTTGGTGTCTCACTCCAGGGGTTAGTTAGGACCAATTGAGTAACCAATGGCTGTGGTCAAAGCTGTTTAAATGTATGTCATATCGCCATGATGGATGGCAGCACCTTCCCTAGAACTACCATCTCTCCCCAACAATTTTTCCCTCAAAGCAAATATAAAGGGGGTAGAGGGTGGGAGGGTGGGACTGGGAAGGATGGAAAGAGGACACTATGATGGAGATGTAACCTGAAGCAATAAATAAATAAATTTAAAAAAAACCAAATAATGAAAGAAGAAAAAAAAAGGCTCTGAAGTAATACTTGAGAGGGAACAGGCAATTCAAAAGTTCCCACAGCTATATTTATGGATAGTGTTTAACCGGAATTGTGTGTATGGAAAGGGAAAGCAGAGGGGAAGGGGAAGGGAGATGTGGGTTGAGGCCCACTGGAGGGTGCGGTGGTGTAGTGCCTTGGGCTCAGAGTCCAGGTAGGAAGCTTCTAGCTCCTTAGTCTTGGGTCATTCCATACCTCTGATCCTGTAAAGTGTGGATACTAATGCCTAATGTCTCAACTGATGGAAAGTTTATAAATACCTGAACATTAGTGACTCCAAATTAGGAGTGACAGCTCAGCTTCCCACAGAGCCCTGGAGGCTAGCAGAAAGTAGAGAAGCTGGCCAGGTGGGACCTGTAATGAATTGGCACACATATGCCTATCTGAAGGGGCAGCTGCTGCTAAGCTGCATCCAGCTGGGAGTGACCATGTGGAAACCAAGGCCCTGTGTGCCAGAACTGTTTCCAAGAAAAACAATAATTGATTTTATTTAAAATGAGAAATGCTGTAAGCTTTAATGCTGACTACGAATTAAAAAAAAAAAGAAACCAAAAACAACAATCAAAAAACATGCCACTGATTCAATGAAACACCCATCTAAGAAATAGAATCTGACCAAGGTCTATGAGTTAATAGTTTTCACTAGAGAAATGAGTGTTCTTACTGCTATTAAGAAGGTTTTAGACAAAACAAAACTAACAAAAAAACCAAACAAACAAAAAACCCCACACTATTGTAAAGAAATGCCTTCTGTTTGTAGCACTGTTTAATAATACTAGTCTATAATGAAGCTCTAACCACCTTGTGGTAAAACAAGAAAAAAATGAGTGGATTTCCCCACCCAACAGAAGTTAAATTTACCCCATTAAGGTGTTTATGGAGCAAGGACTTTCATAGTCCTCTTCATGCGATGATTACGACAATGGGTGATATGTTTCGCTTCCTTGTTTTTCATGCTCTCATGTGAAGAAACTTTCAGTTGACAGCATTATGCTGATCCCTGACCCCTTGAAGTTAGTTCTACAGCATCATAAAATCCCAAGGCTGCAGACCACAGGTGAGTAGTTTTCCTAACAGGAATTCTGTCATGTGCTTTGTGACATTCCATAAGGGGAATAGAAAATCAGTTTCTTATGAGCCTTTTCCCGGCTCTTTCTCAGTAACAGAACAACCCCCAGGCTAGCCGCCACAAGAATGAAGATTTTATTTTCCAGCCACCTGGTTGCACTTCAGCAAGTGACTGGGTTCTGGTCAAGGGAAGGCAGAAGCATGCTCAGGCATTTTCTTGAAAGTTTTCTCAAAATATAACCAATAGGCACCTTTATCTTTTCATTCTTCTTTCTCCACCTGATCCTTGGGGCATGTGTGTTAGCAGGAGCACCATTTTGATGGCAGATCAGGATGTTGTATGAGGCTAGATGTGGAGTCTACTTCATGGAGAACTGGCAAATTGGATCTGTGGATGTCACACTTCTTCTCAAGGAAGACATGGACCTTTATCTTACTAAAACCTTTTGATTGTGCATCTCTGTTGCTTCAAGCCAATGAACACGCTGGAGAATATTTCTGCTTGGGGACCATCATTTGCAGTAAATACATGCACTGGAATTCATTTCTCATGTTTGTCAATAAAGGGGAGGAATTGAGTGGGGAGAGTGTTCTTTGGGACACTCTTGGGCTTAAAATAATCTCCAAGTTATCACTAAGGGATACTGTGCATACAATTAAGGAGCTTCAGGAGAAGGGCTCATTTCATGGCTGGAGTCATAGTGGCTTTCTGTTCTTGACCATCTAAATGGCTCCAGAAACTACCATGTTCCCATAGGAGATGTACAAGGGCACACTACTATAGTGGCCACCTTTTGAAGGCACTCATAGGCATTGAAATAATACTATAAACACCCACAGAGGATCTGAAAGGGAACTTGTCATTGCCACCCACAGTACTCTCAAGAAGACTGTGTCTGGAAGGAAGGCAATATGGCTTTCATTTCTTCATTCCCAATGCTTGCTCTGTTTTCTTCCATCTATCACCCCTCTGTTCTATTTATCTACTTTCCCTGGGACCCTGATGTTCTTCCTGCTCCTTAATTGCGCCCTGCTCATTGCTACTTCTGATACTCCATTTTCTGCCTCTTGAGAAAGGTTCCTTTCTCAGGTTTCTAAACAACTCTATGTCCCAGTTCATGTGTCATATCATGTTTTCTCCTTACAGAAGCCTTCCTTAATCTGTGTTTTGTCTCATTTTCAGTGCCCCTTCACACCATCTAAAATTATTTATGTATTAGTTTCTTGTGTATTGATTGTCTTTCTTTTGCTTAGAATAAAGGCAGTGACCCTGTCAGTTTTGTTCATCTAATTCCTCGGCAACATGGTGTGACACAGAGTAAATACTCAATAGAAAGTTGAACAAATGACTACTTAATGAGGCACAATTACCATTGGCAATCAGTGGGATTCTACAGGAAATCCATAATTTTCCATAAGCATTTAGAAGAGATCTATAATGGCAGAACAGACATTTTAGATAATTAATGGGCACCTATAAGTCGATGCTCTGGGATTTCATATCCTGCCATATTGTTTATAACAAGGCCATGAATCTGTGCTTGGTGACTTAGGCATGTAATCCCAGCTACTCTGGAGGCTGAGGCAGGAGGAGGAACAAAAGTTTAAGGCCTGTTGGGACAATTTAGCATGACACTGTCTCAATGAAAAAAATAAAAAGATAGCCAGAGTGTTTATCTCTACAGTAGAGTGCTTACTTCATGCAGATGAGGTCCTGGGTTCAGTCTACAGTACTGAAAATAAATCAACAAGTGAGTACATGAGTAAATAAAAACACAAGAACATATGATTCTCTACAAGTGATTTGTGACACCCATATTTGATGTGGGTCTACTGAATTTGGGGTTATTATTGCTAGTTAGAAGAGAGAGGAAAGTTAATGTACACAGTTCCCAACAGGAGAGGGTGGATAAAAAGGATGGGGCAGGAGTGGTGCCCAAATCCTTTGGCAATAGGGTATAGACAGTATTAGAATGACATACTTCCTCTGACTAAGCAGGTGACTAGTCACTGAGTAACTGAGTGTAATCTCAACCACACAACAGAATGTGTAGGAATTTTAACTTCAGTTCATGCCTCTGAGTCAGACTTTTCACCCATATAATGAATTGTCTCCATTATACCTAAAGATGCAAACTAAGCAGCCTGGGGGGGCCATCATTCTCTCATTCCATATCACTAGGGGACATTCCTGGTCCTCTGCACATAGTCCTTTTCCTGGGCTAGTGCACGCACCTCCTAGCTGCTGGGTGCATTGGACATTAATGGCTCACACATGCAGCCTTTTCCTAAGAATAGTCTCTTGCAAAAGAAAGCTATTATCTCTGGTCGTGGAGGTTTTTGTGTCAGCAGCATTGTCCCCACTGTCCACAGGCTCACAGAGGTCAGATTCCTTTCCTTAACCCAACCTCCATTGACTCAGGGTGACTCTCACCTGACACCCTATTCTAGCTAATTTTCCTACTACTCAGCCTACTCTTCTCTCTTATCTTGACCCAAGAACCCTCCCTACTAAAAAACTCATGTATTGTCTCAAACTCATCTTTTTTTCCTCATTAATTAATTAATTAACTTTATATCTCAATCACAGCCTCCTCCCTTCTCTCCTCCCAGTCTCACTCTCCTGCTCTTTTTTCTCCCCCCCCCCCCATATCTCCCCTTCTCCCTGTACCAACCTGCCCTGGTACATCAAGTTGCATCAGGACTAAGTGCCTCCTCTTCCACTGATGCCAGACAAGACAGCCCAGCTAGAGGATAGTGACCCAAAAGCAGGCACAGAGTCAATGTCAGCGACAGCCCCCACTCCAATTGCTAGGGGACCCACATGAAGACGAAACTGCCCATCAGCTACATATGTGATTGGGGCCTAGGTCCAGTCCACGCATGCCCTTGGTTGGTGGTTCAGTCTCTGTGAGCCCCCATGGGCCCATGTTAGTTGGCTCTTTGGTCTTCTTGTGGAATCGAACTCATGTTCTAATGAGTCTGGACTGAGACTGGCCCTTTGACGTGTGTCACTAAGTTGATCACAGTCCTCTTGCCCCATAAGCGCAGATGCAGTTTTAAAAAGGCACCACATGCAAGTCTTTGCTCCTGGCATTGGGGAGAGCGCTGGCTTGCCACACCCAAGCTGAGGTTTCTTGGGCCTCATTCTTTGATGGTATTTTGTAAAATGACATTTTCAAGTTGCTTGAACTTGTGTTGCTTCTTGAGACAGAGAAGCAGATTCAAAGCTACTTACTCAAAGGAAGAAATGTCAAAATCTGGCTTTGCAAGCATCATGTGTGCTTGCTTATTCTTTGGAAGGATACACTATTCAATAAAAGGTACAGGCCCCTTTATTCCACCAAACAGCACAGAATTGGATACAAATGGCATGCTGTCTTAACGTCTGGTAGTTTCCATATTAGTACAACTTCCCATTTTACCTAGAACCCACTTCCCACAGCTTTGACTCATATTATGGTGGTGATGCTGAGCAGAACCCTTGAAGGATTCTTTTTTTTTAATAATTTATTTTTTATTTCTTCAAGTTACATCTCAATCACAATCCCCTCCCTACTCCCCCCTCCAGTCCCATCCACCCTCCTCCCCCTCAGCCCCACCATCCTCTTCCCTTCTTTTTTTTTTTTTTTTTTTAGTTTAAGGTATTTCTTTTTTCCCCCCAACAGCTCTCCCTTTCAGTCCAAAAAATGGTTCTTTTTCTTATAACTATAAATACAATACAAAACAACAGAAATAAATAGGCCACAATTGTAAGAGTTATATGGCTTAGCATACATTCCCAATGTCCAGTCCATATGTATTTGGCACCTGACTTTAACATTCTACTATCTAACCATCTCCATGAGTTTAAAGTTCTATATCTAACTCAGCTTTCATACTAACTTGCCTCATAATTTTAAAAATATCTTCTTAGATCCAGAACACCCTCTTGATTCCTAAACAACTCAAAATTTAACTATGAGACTCTAGCTATCTATTCTTCAACCACCTCAGAGACCTGAGAGGGATAAATATATCTGATTATATAGGAAGTGCAGGGCCTGCAGCTTCCAAAACTAAGAAATGACATACCAGTGGCTGCCTGGACAGTTCCCATTTTCTCTCCATACATTACAGCATCGATCTTCAGCCATTTGGCCCCGTTTCTCTGACAGACATTGATTATAGAGCAGGAATTATGAAGGACTTACCTACCCTGTCTTGGCAGAGCTAGGCTGTCGACTTATCTGCTTCCAAGTTTTGTCCTTTTTGGACAGAAGTCTGTCTACAGTTGAAGCAAGGGGTTTTTCTTGCCAAGAGAACGGCTTACCACCAATTCAATCATCTCCCACTGGAGATTCTTTGATGCTCATCTTCTACTTGGAGTAGAATAGGGGGTGATGTCAGGAGCTGACATGTCTCGATATCAAAAAATCTTAAGTTAAGAAAACATCTTTGAATGCCATATTCTGCAGATCTCTTGAGGTTTTTGAAGATGCCCTATCTATCTCTTATATTTAGATAAGCAAATATTGCTTGTCTCTTAGCAACTTGATTTCTGAGTAGCTTAGAAAATAACTGTGATAGACTGTCATAGTAACTAACAAAATGACACGTTTTCATGACTATTAGTTTCCGTTTCTTAATTATCCTAAACAGTTTATGTCGGTTGGTAGCAAGAGGTCAAAACTTGACATTTCATTTTTAAGTATTACTATGAACAATACCTTTAAGAAGCGTTACCCTTAGTTTTGTATCAATATACAAAGATCAATACCAATGTGGCCAAATATAATCTTAATTTTGTATCAATATACAAAGATCAATACCAATGTAGCCCAATACAATCTTAATTTTACATCACCTTGAAGGATTCTTCCACTGACTTCAGGAAAAAAATCTTCCTCATTGGAAAAGAAAGAAAACATCCACCCATGCACCCTGTAGAAGGCACAGCAACAGGGAGACGACAACACAGAAGGAGACACTGAATTACTGGAAGTCTGCCCTTGGGATTAGTTGAGAGTAATAGGGCTGGGTCCCCTGTGGGTTCTAGCACGTTGCTTTCCTCTTGAGAAGAAGTACCTAAAGTGATCCAGTTGTCCGATGATCTCATAGAATCCAGGGAGTGCATAACAATGACAGGCCTATGGGATGTGGCCAAGCCACTAAATCTTAAGAAATGACAATAGGGAGTCTTAGAGATTCTGAAGACTTTCTATATTTTCTATACTTAATGTTTGGTAGGCTATTGTGATAGCTAGTTCTTATGTCAACTTGACACAGAATAACATCATTTGAGAAGAGAGAAAATCCTGTAAGAAAATGTTTTCATCAGATTGGTCTGTGGGCAACTATGAAAAGGTATCTTGAGTGCAAGAACTGTTACACCATGACAGACAGTATAACAGACATGGCTACTCCACGATTAGTGAGAGAATAGCATATACAGAACAGATATACTGGACCTCATTTCTGGGGAAACAGAATGGGATGGTACAGGTTTCATCATCGTAGTCAGAATGGCACACAATTTTCAACCTGGGCATTGTTTATTTCTGGCATATTCTGCTTAATATTTTCATATCATGGTTACCATTGGCAACTGATATGGTGGACAAGAAGACTGCTGGGCATGTGTGGCACAGATAGGGGATGCCACATAAGTGCTTGCTACTAGCAGTGTATTCATTTTTTCAAGTATAATGGAACAAACTGAGCTGAAGTGATTACCTTTTACTGCAAGACTCCCTAGTACCTACAGTGATAATATCACTTACAGTAGGAATGTGATAAAGAGCCCCGGAGTCTCTTTCTTCATGGAGCATCCTGCAGGACATGTTGGGAAACTTGTCAGAGGCAGTCCTATGTGGTGAGCATGGGGAGGATGAACTGCTTATTCCTGAGTGCGTGAAGGGCTTGTGTGAGCCAGTGCGGTTCTAGGTCCATTATTTGCCTCTTCAGTCTAACCAACCACAGCTTTGTGAGTCACTCTGTTTTTTGTTTTGTGTTGGAGACAGGGTTTCTCCGTGTAGCCCTAGCTGTCCTGGAGCTTGTTCTGTAGACCAGGCTGACCTCAGACTCAGAGTTGGTCTGTGCTGGGATTAAAGGCGAGCACCATCATCACCCACCTGTGAGACTCCCATCTTATGTGTAAAAGAACTGAGTTTCACAAACATGGATGACTAGAACAGAGTCTTCTCATGCATGATTCCTTTAGTGGCCTAGAAGGATAATCCTGCTGCACTCACAGCAAGCTTCACATTTGGGAAAGAGAGGGGTCCACTGGAGCCAGAGTAGATGAATGTCTGCCAAGGAATGTGTGAACACCTGAGCCAGAGCCAGAGAGTAAGATGGCTAGAGACCATCAGAACTTGGGAGATGTGGTAACAAGGACAATGGCTAGAGGCCCCAGGTCTAGAACTCTTGACTCTACATCCTCTTTGACTTTTTGGCAGCTTAGTATGAAATTAATATTGAAAAAAATATTAAAATCACTAGTGACTGGGTGGACCTCACTTTACACACACACATACACACACACACACACACACACACACACACACATACACAAATGGTGTATACCTCAAGAGTACAGTGATTAGCAGGTGCTCAGGGAGTGAGAGTGAGGGCTTGGGGAGGAATCAAAATATACTTCCAGTTAAGTAAGTAAATGAGTGAGTGAGGTTTGATACAGCCCCTCCCTCCTTTTTCACCCTTGTCCCCAGCAAAGCTGGGCTCTGCACATAGGAAGGTTTTAGACATCTTAGAAAGCCCCCCTTTCCTTGCTTCCATCATCTATGACACAATAGGACTCAGTCTTTCTTTCTTTCTTTCTTATTTACGTATTTTTTGGAACAGCACACAGGACCAGGCATGAGGGAGACACAGATGTGTGGCTGTCCTTTGGAGAGTAGCAATGGAAACACAGAGGATAGTGGAGACCCAGAGGGGAAGAGGAAACCACAGTTGCAGTACCAGGTGGTCCTCTAGAAACTCAGCAGCTGGGCAGACACACCCACTGTGTGCATTATTAGAAGTGATGGAAGGCAACATTCTTGTTCTCAAAGCCTCTTGCAAGTTCCCAACAAGAAAATTTGCAGGCTGTCCTATTTTCTCAAACACACCTTCTATCTGGGCCTCAAAGACCTGTGTGTGTGTGTGTGTGTGTGTGTGTGTGTGTGTGTGTGTGTGTGTGT
>CAJQZJ010005020.1:2432778-2493631 GCA_907164525.1 Lophiomys imhausi | reverse complement strand
TGTGTGTGTGTGTGTGTGTGTGTGTGTGTGTGTGTGTGTGTGTGTGTATGTAGGAGATGGTATAGGCTGGAAACAAGTGTGCTTATATATATGAAGGAGAGATAACACACGTGACCTTCAACTTGGGTATACAAGGAGAGCTGTGTGTCAGTCAGTACTCCTCTGCTTAAACTTGTATATGTTAGCATGTAACACAGATTTGTTGGGGGTAGGACACATCTCTGTGTGTGAGTCCTGAAGAGGAAAAGACTTAGCTTGAAAAAATAGGCCTTCACAATCATGGAGCCTCATGGTTCCCTGGATCTGTGCTCAGTCCTCTGCATACATGCTGTGGTTGTTTAGCTTGGGGTGTTTGTGGGACATCTAACAGTGGGAGAAGGGAGATCTCTGACTCTTTTGCCTGCTCTTAGGACCCTTTTCCTCCCAATGGGTTACCCCATTCAGTCTTGATATGAGGGTTTGTGCCTAATCTTATTGCATCTTGCTATGCAGTGTTTGATTAACATCCCTGAAAGCCCTGTTCTTTTCTGAAGGTAAATGGAGGAGTGGATCTGGGTGAGAGGGGAGATGGGTATGGGTATTGAGAAGAGTGGAGGGAAGGGATGTATTGTATGAGAGGATAAATTAAAAAAACAAGAAAAGCTAGGTCTTCCTTTGTCTCAACTACTCTATTCTTAGATGAGGAGTGACAAGGTGGGAAGGTAGGATCATTTAAGAGCTCTGCTCATCTTCTAGCTTCATCACAGCCATGAATTTTATATTGCTGAACAAGGGTGGGTCTTATCTAGGTGTTTACATTTCTGCTCAGTGGGTGGTGGAAGTTATCCCTGAGAAACTTTTGCATGTGGAGGCTAGGTGGCAGACAGGCAAAACTCTCCTAACTGTTCCATGGAAGGATGATAGTGTTTGGTAGCACCACTCCATGCCTCCTGATGGGACTGTACTCACCATACACAATATTTACTCAATGTAGAGGGGCTGTGTCCTTGACAGTAAGTAGGTTCTTAGTGCAAATGACTTGTGACTCACCGAATTCACAGCCAGTTTCCAATGTTACAATGCATCTTCCTTTCCATGATGTCATCTCCAAGCTCATCACCTGACACTTAATTGGTTCATAACCACTTCTTTAGGGAGACATTTACTGTATATGACCAGTAGTTTGACCATGGTCTGTCTTGTTCATGCTTTTTTCCACAAGCTATTTGTATATGGAGACATAGAATCCAAACAAGATTCAGCTGAAGTCTACCAGCAATGTTGGGCAGAGACAAAACTCTTAAATGCCGTTAGCAGTCCTGCTGCTGACACAAGTGTGGGAAGCAATAGAGGACAGCAGATAGGAGAGGCGAAAAGACAGGTGTTAGTATTCAGCAAGTAGAAGGGGAAAAGTGACTATGCAAGTTTATCATCAGTTTCAGGAGCAGGGCTCGTGCATTTCCAGTTATGTATTTGGGAGTGTTACAGCCTCCAATTACCCAGAAGAATACAGCTGGAAAAGAGGAGGGAGAGAGTGCCCCTGGCCCTCCTTTGGAATGAAACAGACAAGGCTGGGCAAGGCATTTTCCCCCCTGTCAGCACTGCAGATGTCAGCAGTGCTCACTCACATGGGAAACCTTACAGGCTAGTCTTGGGCAGGAGAGTGGTGCACTGTGTCCAGCCTGCACTGTTAGCTGTATGTCTGTGGGTGAGATCTAACCCTGGATGTGGGCCTCCACTCTCATGGGGAGAGTGGGGATTAATAACGTAAAAATAAAATGATCTCTCATAAGTAGCACCCACCACATGTTGTTTAGCTTCGTCATGGCAACGGATCTACTTGGCACAGCTATTATCGTCTCTGTCTTTGTGGCCAAGGATACTAAGACCCAGAGGCGCTAAGTGACTTGACCAAGAGCACAGAGTGTTTTGTTCCATGGTGGACTTGTGCGATGAGCATCAAAACCAAGGCTAATGCAGTTAAGTGTTTTGCTGTGCGGTCACCATCCTTGCATACTTTCAAAAGAGCAGAGACCATCTGCTCTAGGAAGATATGGCAGAACACCTACCTCGTACTTACTGAGGCAGCAATCGCTCCCTGCGTGTTTTAGCCACCCTCATCCCTTCCTTGCCCTCTAACATTATCCTTGCTAAAAGGTGCTAGAGAACATTTTGGGGGTGCTTACGTAAAGTTTCCATGGGATACAAAAGTCATATTTCTTTCAGCATCCTGCAGTGCTGAGACCCACGCAGACCTGATCTAGCAGCTCTTCTCACTCTAGGGAATCTCACCACAGACCCTGAGCTCAGACCACTGGGTTCCCACAAACTCTTCTGAACACCACACACAGGTTGTGCTTTCGGGATTGTGAACTTATTCCCTGTTGTTTATGTATCTGAATAAGCAGGGTTTTTCAAATGATGAGGGAAGGTGATTTATCTAAGGGCCATTTGTCTTCATAATTAATTTATTAAGTGATCATTGCTGCTTCTCTCCCCTTCATATTTATCATTGGTGGAGTGGTAATTGGTGTTTGAAGCCTGTACTGGCATGTCATCAAATGAGCCTGCTGTTCTGATCAAGCAAAGCAGCTTGGCAGCAGGGAGCCAGAGAAGCAGAGAGGAAGTTGTAGGAAGCATGGACCATGGCAGTGAACTCCACAGGAAGGCAGGCACAGCGCAAGGCTTCCAGGGTATCCAGAGTAAAGATAGTTCCCCCTCTCCTGCACCATGGATGAAAGGTCTCTGTTCACTCTGTTGATCTCCTTAGACAAGCATGGGTTAAATCTATATCCCGGGATGGTGGGCTAGCATTTCTTTACAGTGCGTTAATTATTATCACCTCCAGTGGCAATTAACAACAATTAGGGGTCTTGTAATAACACAAGCACTGTATGTAGCTACTTTAAAAGCTGCAGGAAATTTGGATGGATGGGTTTGGAGTATCAGATCTGGGAGGATCAACAGAACTGTCTTAAAATAAGAATATGAAGGATGTTGCCAGTCTCTCCAGGATGAGTTACACATGGTACTGGCAGCATCCTGTCTCTCGGGGTAGGGAAAGAATTTGAGGCAGGGGAATATATTTGGCCTGCAAATAGACTCAGAGGTGTATTGAAACGGGTCAAATTTGAATGTCCTTAAGCTGGGTCTACATTTTCCAATTCCTGCCAGCCCCAGAGTATTGGCTTATTATGTTTGCCTATCTCTTGAAGCCAAATTGATCTATTCCCTAGGGTAGAGGAGCCAAGGAGAGGTTTAAGGTGGTGCTTCCTCCCAAGGTCCATGCTGAAGTGTAAATGCCAGAGCATAAGGTGTGTACAAGTACAATGCTCTTCATCACTCCGCGGGCTGCAGGTCTTTACACAAACACAAAGAACCATAGGCATCTTTCTTCTAGGAAAGCAGACGCTGCCTTTCATGTATATTATGGCATGTGAATACTTGGAGAGTCTCTTTGGTGACCCAAGGCAAACTGCTCAGCTTCTCTGAAGCTGAGCTTCCACAACAGTGGATGGGAAGAACAACTACAATCGCACAAGCTTTTGTTAGGCAGTAACGGAAGGTTGCAGGAAAGTGCCTGGTGCATAGTAGGTGTTCAGTGGACCTTGTTTTCTAGGTCTTTTTATATTTTCAGTATTGAAGGCTAGAGTCCATAGAGCCAGCAGCTTCATCCATGATTTATAGTAACAGGCCATAAATCTTTGATGTGCTATGAAGAACACCTTGGCTATGGGCTTTGAATGTCAGCATGAGGCAGAAACTTAGTCACCTACCAGTCATATGGCCATTTAGTAACTGAAACCCTCATAGCTGGGTTTCCCATAGAGGACAAATGGGAGTTATAAAAAGAAATGAGCATCACTAAGTCCAGGTAGGTCCAATGCTCTCAGGAAGAACCTTATGCATCCAAGATGTTCAGATAATGATGTCTAGCTTGAAATGACAGCTTGCCTTTGCACTCAAAGGCTTTCTCTTAAAAATGACTTAGAGAGAGAGAGAGAGAGAGAGAGAGAGGGGAGAGAGAGTGAGAGAGAGAGAGACAGAAAGAGGAGTGTGTGTGTGTGTGTGTGTGTGTGTGTGTGTGTGTGTGCACATGTATGCAGAGGCTCATGGAGGCCACTAGAGGACACAAGATCCCTGAAGCTGGAGTTCCGGTTATTTTGAGCTACCTCATTTAAGTGTTGGAAATCAAACTCCAGTAAGAACAGCAAGTGCTCCTAAGTGATAAGCCATCTCTTCTGCCCAAAGACATTCTTCCCCCTCTGTAAAGGTGTCTTTAACTGTATACCCAGCCTGGCTGAACAAACTCAAACTTTGAAAAAATGACATCATGTAAACTAGAATTCCACTAATTAGGGTGATTTCTAAGAAAGCTTCACTAATGAAATGTACACTTAAGAAAGACCCCTCTTAAATTAGAACTAAGCTAGTCAAGAGCTGCTATTTCGCAATCCAAGCAAGAGCATTCCTGCACAGATTACTAGGCACTACCCCCAAGACGAAAAATGTTTTCTGCTGTCTCTAAATGGCCAATTTTTTAAGGTTAAATGTGTGTTATAGCATTTTCGTTTTTGAAAGAATTTATTCATCTTGGAAAATTACAGAGATATTGACAAACAAAATATAATGTGATACAAATGCATCTTACTGATTATAGGATGAGAAATGGACCGTGGGCCAATGCCCCTGCACTGTGTTAATGCTAGATGGCGAGGAAGGAACATTTTTCCTCAAGAAGGCAGGCTTGAAGCACTTGAGACCATGAAGCCTGGACACTGCTGGCTCTAGGAATTGTGTGGTGTGAGACCCTGTGCCCCATCCTCCCTCTTTGCCATCCCCTCTCTGTTTATCTCCTTCGTTTCTCTTTCTCTCCTTTGTCTTACATTCTCTTTATCTTTCTCCTCTCTCCTTGTTTCTTTATATCCACGGTGGTGCCCTTTCCTTCTGCGTTTAATTTTCTATCTCAATCCGATGTCTCTGCATTTTCCTTTCTGCCTTTCCCCCCAATTACTTGATTCCTCCTTCCAGGTCCTTTCTCCATCATCTCATTTATAGGTTTACATTAGATAGGAATGGATTATTTTTAAAGAAAAAAATCTTCAGGCTCCTGTGGAACTGGTGTCTCATGAGAAAGGAAAATAGAGAAGCAAGCAACCCTACTAAGATATGGAAGTATGACAGTGGAGACTGGCCAGCATCCAGTGGAGACAGGGTCAGCCCTGCCTTGAAAAGAAGAGGGAGGTGAAAACCTGAATCTTCAAGGTATACCTGAAGGGCGAAAAGGTGTTATACAGGCAGAGGGGATCTACAGGAAAGGCACAAAGATATCATCTAGTATAGGGGGTTATGATGACGAAGAGATTAAACCAGGGGCTTCTGGATTGGAGCAGTTGGCAGAGAACTCAGGGATGGGGGAGGGCACCAGAAGAGGAGACATTATTGTACCTATGGTTTTACTCAATTCAATCCAGAATAAAACCCTGATTTTTAGATCTCATCACCAATATAAGAAATACAACCAAACCGAAATGCTGGGTTAGGGGGATTATTTTTCCAAGTAAGGGCACTTACAGAAACACTGTATTTCAGCATTGTAATCTCATGAAAGAAGTGACATTAAACACCAAATGGAATATGCTAAATATTTAGAAGAAAGGATAGTAGTTGAAAACAGAGTATAAATTTATATGAAGCTCAGCATTCTATTTTTTCCTCTTTGCCTTAAAGCGGTGGGAACTCTATCGTTGGTCTGTTCAGGGTACACACTTCCCGGGGGCAGTGTCCAGAAGGTTGTATTTGTGGAGTAGCAAGGAACCAGTGAAGGCTTGTAAGGAAATGACTTGTGCCCTCTTGCTGGGCCTTGAGATATGAGGTCTGTGAGATATTTGTTTTTTGCTGGCTGTGTTTTATGGATCACAAGCGCTGGTTGACCCAAATTTCTGCACCTATTATTAGCAAATGACCATTCTCAACACAGAAGAGGGTTGTGGTGGTTCAACTATGTAGGTATGAAGACACAGTAGATTTGAAGGCTCTCAGAAGTATAAAGACAAGTGCAAACTCACCAGTATTAGGCATGGCAGTGAGGGCAGCTTCCCCACACAGCCATGCAGGGGTGAACAGTCAGGTTGAAATGTTCCTTTTGCTTTAGTGTGTCAGGAGATGCTTATCAACAATAGCAATGTATTAGTATAGTTTGGAGGCGGGGCGCTCTACTATCCTGGGTAGCCAGCTTAGGTGTCCAGTAAAGGTGGACTTCCTATTTACAGATATCCACCTTTATCTTGTGTCCTCCCAGGGTTGAAGGGCCAGGCAGCTCTCTGAGCCACTTCTTTAAGAGCACTGATCCCATTCTCATGTCCTTCACTCTTGTGATCTAACTGCTTCCAAGTGACTTTGCCTTAAGAGATTAAAATTTCAATGTATACACTTTCATTTTCTCTTTTTCTTTATTTTTATGTCCAACACATAAGTTTTGAGAGAACATAAGCACTCAGACCAGCACGTCTGTGAGGTGGATAGTTTTAGGTTGAATTAACTGGCCACAGGGTGCCCAGGTAAGGATTCCTCTTTAAGTCTTTGAAGGTTGTGTACAGTAGATGCTTTGCTCATTGCTGTGACCACATACCTGACGAGAAACAGTTCGTGTAAGATGGGTTATTTTGGTTTACAGCTAAACTGAGACACAGTCCTTCACGATCAACGGGGCACTGAAACGGGAGCAGGAGGCATCGGGTCATATGACAGCTATAGTCAGGAAGCAAAGAGCAAATAGAAAATACGGTTGAGCCATACATAGAGCCTCAAGGCCTGTGCACTGTGACTCACTTTCTCCAGTGAGGCAATGGTCCACAATTTTTCCAAACAGCACTTCCAAATGGGGGCCAAGTATTCTAACAAGAGCAGGGAGGATAGTTTACATTCAAATTAAACAAAGGTATTTCCAGATGAGATTAGCATTTGGTCCAGTAAAGTAGATGACTATACCCAGTGCACATGGAAATTACCCAAAGCTGTTAAGGGCCTCAGTACAACAAGAAATAGAGAACAGAGGATTTCACCACTGACTGCTTGATCTCTTGAGCTGGAACATCGATCATCCCCTCGTCTTGGCACCCTCGTTCTTTGTCTTCCAGTTTACTGGGCCAAAGGGTCTTCTGCAGCCAAGGTTCTTGGGTCTTTGGATGTGAAACCGAATGACCCACATTCAATTGCTTGCACCCAGGGAAGGCTTTTACAATTCCTCCATGAATGCAGATATTCATAATCTCCGCTTCTCCACAGCCAATGGTGGCCTGAAAAGAACCCTGCCTTGGAGGGAGATAACTTGAGACTAGGTCCCAAATCTGCCTAATGTATGCTGTGTGTAGCCTTGAGCAAGAAACCATCTGTCCGAGTTTCAGATTCCTTGAACAAGGAGATAAAATAGCTTTTGCCTTATCCTACCACTTCAGGCACGTTTTAAGTTCAATGTCAACACATGGACAGGTAGGGAAGCATTTAGAGAGTGTTTTGTGCTGCACAAGTGTTAGCTATTGATTTCAGAGGTCAGGCTGAAGCCACAATCAGGAGACAAAAGGGGGTGGGTATCTCAGATGCAGCCAGATGTGTGGCAGCCATTGGGGGCATCTCAGTGAGCTCTTGTCCACTTTCCTGTTTGACTTGTGACTTGTCACCTGTTTTCTGAGTGGCCACTTGGTATCCAACAGTGCACTTGGACAATACCAGTGTGAGTAATCTCATTATCTGCTGGGGGAGAAAGAGGTCAATCAAAACTCATAAAAGCTAACATTATTTGGTCATCTATGACCTTTGTAGTAGCCACTTGGATGTATGTGTGTGCATGTATATGTGTGTGTGCATGTGCATGTGTGTATATTCTGCTGAGCATTATAGGGTATGTGTTACTCACTGTGAAATGTTTTCTGTTGTGGTACTCACATTTAAAGCCTGCATTTCTTTTTTTTTTTTTGTCTGTTTGTTTATTACTTCAGGTTACATCTCCATCACAGTGCCCTCTTTCCACCCCTCCCAGTCCCACCCTCCCACCCTCTACTCCCTAACCCTTCCATCCCACTCCTCCAGAGTGGAGTGTCCCTACATGTCAGTCCCCCAACCCAGGTCAGCAGTCACATGAGGGCCCAGAGCCTCTTCATACACTGGGGCCTACAAGGAAGCACCACTAGGGCAAAGTGTCTCATTGACAGGAAACAAAGTCTATGTTCATGTTCCCTTTGGTGCGTTGGTTGTAGTATAGTTATCCTGAACTATATGGCTAAAATTTTATTATAAGTGAATAGAAGCCATGTGAATCCTTCTGAGTCTGGGTTAGCTCACTCAGAATGAGCTTCTCTAGTTCCATCCATTTGGCTGCGAATTGCATGATTTTGTTGTTTCTGATGGCTGAGTAGTATTCCATTGGTAATATACCACAGCTTTTTTTTAATCCATTCCTCAGTTGAGGGACATTTGGGTCATTCCCAGTTTCTAGCTATTACAAATAAGGCTGCTATCAACATAGATGAGGAAACATCCTTGTGGTTTGGTGAGGAATCATTTGGATGTACACCCAGAAGTGGTATGGCTGGGTCTTGAGGTAGAGCTATTACAAGTTTTCTAAGCTATTGCAAGACTTATTTCCATAGTGGTTGTACAAGCTTGCACTCCCAGCAGCAATGGAGGAGTAAAACCTGCATTGCTTACTTGTTTTCCACAGGTTACAGTTTATCCGCTATTATATCTGGCATTTTTATCAAAGTAGTTTACAAAATTTAGTTCTTCTCATCTCCAGCTTTTACTATCTTTGCTCAGTATTTTCCAAGAAACTTTGTGCTTTGGAGAGTTTCAATGTTCTGTCAAAGCTATAATTAAATCTACCACTAACACTGTACATGCCATGGGCCTAGTGCTGGTTCAAGCACTGAATGCATATTAACTTGATTAGCAGGGTATTTGATCTCTCCTCACTTGTCTCCTTGGCATTCTTCTACTTTTGCTGAGGTCTTACAGTTCTTTCAAATTTCAAATCTTTGATTAAAAGCATAAATGTATAAAATGCATAAAATTATATGCGTAATTAAATCTCACATTCATTTACAATTCTTATAAATAGTTCTCTGATATATATTACATCACATAAAAGTGACACATTTACTGTCAAATATTGTAGAAATTCTGAGCTTATTTAAGGAAAGATTATAGAGAGGATATGCCAGAAACACATACATTTCTTATAAATGGCCAGGAGCTATTTGTGCCCTGCCAGTATCAATATTTATAGACTGATGTGAATTCCATGTGACCTCTGGCTAAGGCACTCATATGAAAACTCAACTCCTAACATTAATGAGAAGAACAGAAGAAGGCTGCATGCTGTAAAACTCCATGGAAGTGGGAAGGATAGAGAAATGAATGACAGGTATCAAGGGAGGACTGTTTAGGGGCTCAGGAACCCAAAGTGAGAAAGGGAGAGAAGGTTTTAGACACATTATGTTTGCTTGCAATGTCTGCCATGAAGAAAGACCACAGGATGTGTGGTTTTGGGACAGAAGTATCTTTCGTAGAGATCTGAAGGTTGGTAAGCTGGTCTCTTCTGAGGACTTTCTCCTTAGCACACAGATGGCCACTGCCATCTTGTTGCATTCTTATTTGTCTTTCCTTATATGTGCTCACTCCAATGCTTCCTGCAGTGTCTACATGTCCACCAGTCAGACTAGTTCAGAGGTCACCCACATAACCTCATTTGCATTACTTAGATACTAGAGTTAAGGCACCAGCATTAATTTAGAGGAAACACAATTTCCTCAGTACAAACATCTGTAAAATTCATTCCTAATACTGTCCCTCTGGAAGGTCTCCCAGATTATTCTAGGCAAAATTATCTGGGAGACTCCCACAGAACACTGTCTTTTCTTCTCTGTCATGCAGTAGTGGTACAATCTCCCTTCCCCCAGTCTACATAGATCACTTTCCCTGTTCCTCGGATATGAAGCTCTTCAACTGTGAGACTGCCTCCATATCCTCAGCTCAATAGGAAGGTAGACTGAACACAGCAAATGGCTGATTGGTGAAGCAAACATGGCTACCCCAGATTTCTTCTGGAGAAACAACCTGGACCACCGCTTATGGCCAAGCAAACAGGATGCTGGCAGGCGACAAAGTTAAAAGAAAGTTAAAGGCGACCAAGTGGAAGTCCAGACTGCGTGGGATTGCCCACATCCATGAGAAGAGGGTGAGCCAACAAGGAACCTGGGCCACAACACCAGCACTGGACCATGTGCTGCCGGCCAGAGCCTGAGAATAGGAACTAGGCAGTCCTGGTTCAAAGCCCAGTGTTGTCAGATACTAGTTGGGTGGCTCAGGACAAGGTACTCTGACTTTCGACTGGCTATCTGCAAAGGAGGATTTGGAGAACTCATCATTAGCTGTGTGTGTGTGTGTGTGTGTGTGTGTGTGTGTGTGAAAGAAATATAGGAACTAATGTCTAGAACTCACAGATGATGTAGCATACAGCAAGTGGTGGACTTATGATAGAAACGAACACAATCAGCCATAAATCTTTTGGAATGTCGCCTACTTTTTCATGCTTTAGAACACTTCAAGGTCATCCCTATATACCCAGAGGCCTGAATGGATTTGGAGACATGGATCTTACCCAAAGGGGAGTCTTCTAGATCCACTGCAGCTCAGAGAGACTGTCACAGCATTATACAGCATGGATTTGTTTTTTCTCTATTGGAAAAAAAATTACATTAGTGCTCCTTGGAGTTCAAATGAAATGCATTCCCATGATAATGCTTCAAGCTTAATGTTCATAACATTGCAGAATAAAAAAATCAGTTCTGTATTTACTCTGTGCTTATTAAACAGAAAAAAGATGAAGGAAGCAAACAGAGGGAAGACAACCAAGATTATTTCCAATTTTCCAAGATATGCCTTCCACCTGGATGCTATGAAAATGGCATAGGGGGTGCAAAGGCTCGCCAATAACAGAAAAAAGTCACTTAAGTTTTGTCATCTGAATGTTTCATTAATAAGACAACAACAGCTAAAGGAGCTAATGTCAGGGACACTGGTTCTGGGTTTCAATTGTCTTGAGCTGTTTTAGCTCTGCAGCTTTGCAGTGCCTAAGGACACCTTGAGAGGTCATTGGCAACCTGTGTCAATTTAAAAACCCCTTATCTCAATTCTTTTTGAGAATGACGGAAGAGGAAGTTTTATAACCCACCTCAAGAGCTCATTCAGGTACTTGAAAACCCTCACCTCAGGAAAATTGTCTCTTTGTGTTAGCCTAAGTGATGATTTCTGTTGAGGAAAAAAAAATGAGGTCGTTTATTTAACCTCAGTAGATATCTTGAGGTTTATGTCTATAAAAAGAAGAAGGTAAGACGTAAGTGAGATACAGTAAAATTACTCTGTCTGCAGAATCCAAAGACTTGAAATCAAATCTCAGTGTGGCCCTTGCAAGATTTCTGCTCTTAAGCTAACTGTTTTTACTTACCTTAGTACCATTTTCCCATGGAAAAATACAGCCCTGGACTCAAACCATGCTGCGTCATCACTGAGTAGGAACAGAGGTAATGACCAGGCTCAAGTATTACAGTGTACTTTGCTGTTCTTAAGTACAGTCATATTCACAGATTTGCTCTTATAACTTAAAATAATCTGAAATTTGAGCTAATATTTGTGAGCAAGGTCAATAATTTCTTTTTTCTTTTTGATGAAGAAAGAGAAATCGACACAAAGCCTATATGTGATATATAGGTTTGTCCAGCTCTATAGAAACCCATGTATATCTCCACAGTATAAATGCAATAATGTCTATACACATGTTTAGAGTACCTATGATGGAATGATACAAACATAGTCAATGTAACAGTGAGTAAAGCAATATGCCAGGACACAAGGAAATGAGGGTGAGAAGCCCAAAACTTCAAGGCCAAAGGAGTTTGGCATAAGCGGCTTCCTCCAAAACTCCACTGAGCAAGGACCCAGGGGCCTTGGTAGACTTGGCAGGATCAACACCAGGAGAGATCAGAGTCATTTGTCAGGGAGGTAGGGCAGAGAGGTGCCCAGCATGATTTCATTGTGGGCTTTTGAGGGAGCAGCCTGCAACAATCAGCATGTGATTGTGAGACCTAAGAGATTCAGGGAGGCCAGGGCACCAACGCAGCTAAACATCCAAAGTTGTGTAAGGCTTAAGGATAATGGAGTCTCTAGAGGACCTCACATGGCATGCACATAAAGGGTTATTTTAATAGACCTTTATGGATGTGCTATGTAGCTGTCAAATGGGTACAAATTATTTATCTTTTATGTGACTCAACTTCCTGATCCTTATGATGTTATAAAAAACAGAGCCTAATAAGCCAAAACAGGGATCAAGGGGAAAAGGTGATTTATAAATGTAGTACATTTGGAATAATCCCTAGGACATGGTAGGAGCTCAAAAAAGCTACACATTTCCAAAATAATGTTATTGGCAGTATCACTGTTTTGAACTGAAGATCTTCCTAGCACACCCAAGAGAGAGAGAATAATAGAGTGATAACTTATAAATTGTAGCAATGAGCTATTATTTTAAACACAATAGCCTATCTGTATAATGTGAACTATGAATTAAATAAATTGAAGACAACATCAGAAAATGAAAAGATCTCCCATGTTCATGGATAGGTAGGATCAACATAATAAAAATGGCCATCCTACCAAAAGCAATACACAGATTCAGTGCAATACCTATCAAAATACCAACACAATTCTTTTCAGACCTTGAAAGAAAATTCTCACCTTCATCTGGAAAAACAAACAAACAAACAAAACCCAGATAACCTAAATCAATCCTGTACAATAAAAAAAATCTGGAGGTATCACCATCCCAGATTTCAAGCTATACTACAGAACAATAAAAATAAAAACAGCATGGTATTGGTATAAAAACAGACCAGTTGACAAATAGAATCAAATTGAAGACCCATAAATAAATCCACACACCTATGGTCACTTAATTTTTGACAAAGAAGCCAAAACCGTATAGTGGACAGCATCTTCAGCAAATGGTGCTGGTCTAACTGGATGTCAACTTGTAAAAGAATGCAAATAGACCCATACTTATCACCTTGCACAAAACTTAAGTCCAACTGGATCAAAGACCTTAAGATAAAGCCTGACACACTAAATCTAATAGAAGAGAAAGTGAGGAAAAACTTTGAACTCATTGGCACAGGTGACAACTTCCTTAACAGAACACCAACAGCTCAGGCTCTAAGACCAATAATCAATAAATGGGACCTCAGGAAACTGAAAATCTTCTGTAAGGCAACGAAAACAGTCATTCAAACAAAATGAAAACCTATAAACTGAGAAAAGTTCTTTACCAACCCCACATCTGACAGAGAGTTAATATCCATAATTTATAAATAACTCAAGAAACTAAACACCAAGAAACCAAATAAAACCACAAGGACATATCATCATTTATGTTTATAGTAGCCTTATTTGTAATAGGTAGAAACTGGAAACAACCCAGATGTCCTTCAACTGATGAATGGATTAAAAAAAATTGTGGTACATTTACACAATGGAATACTACTCAGCTATCAGAAACAAGGAAATCATGCAATTCGCACCCAAATGGATGGAACTAGAAAAGATCATCCTGAGTGAGCTAAACCAGACTCAGAAAGATGCAAATGGCATCTACTCATTTATAATTAGATTTTAGCCATGTAGTACAGGATAACTATCCTACAACCAACACACCAAAAGGATCAGGAACATAGACTTTGTTACTTATTAATGGGACAATTTGCCCTAGGGGTGCTGCCATATAGGCCCCCAGTGCAAAAGGAAGAGCTTAGCCCTCATATGACTGCTGAACTGAGAGGGGCTGATATGTAGGGAGACTTCACACTGGAGTAGTGGGATGGGTGGAAGAGGGAGGAGAGGGTGGGAGGGTTGAACTGGGAAGGATGGAAAGGGGTCACTGTGATGGAGATGTAACTTGAAGTAATAGTAATAAATAAACATAAAAAAATCGGGAACAGAGCTAAACTGAGAATTCACAAAGGAGGAATCGTTAAAGGCTGAGAGACATTTGAAGAAATGCTCAACATCCTTAATCATCAGAAAAATGCAACTCAAGACGACTCTGAGATTCCATCTCACACCTGTCAGAATGGCTAAGATCAAAAGTTCAAATGACAGCACATGCTGGCGAGGGTGTGGAGAAAGGGGAACACTCCTCCATTGCTGGTGGGAGTGCAAACTTGTACAACCACTATAGAAATCAGTCTGGTGATATCTTAGAAAAGTTGGAATACCCCTACCTCAAGGTCCAGCCATACCACTTCTGGATATACATCCAAATAATTCCTCACCAAACCACAAGGACATCTCCTCATCTATGTTCATAGCAGCTTTATTTGTAATAGCTAGAAACTGGAAACAACCCAGATGTCCTTCAACTGACGAATGAATAAAACAAACAAACAAACTGTGGTACATTTACACAAGGGAATACTACTCAGTGATCAGAAACAATGAAATCATGTAATTTGCAGCCAAGTGGATAGAACTAGAAAAGCTCATCCTGAATGAGCTAACCGAGACCCAGAAAGATGCACATGACATCTATTCACTTATAATTGGATTTTAGCCATGTAGTACAGGATAACTTTCCTACAACCAGCACACCAACAGGAACAGGAACATAGACATTGCTACCTGTTAGTGGGACATTTTGCCCTAATGGAGTGGGACACTTTAGGCCCCCAGTGCAAGAGGAAGCTCTTAGCCCTCATATGACTGTTGAACTGAGGGGGGGGGTGGTATGTAGGGGCAACCCACTCTGGAGGAATAGGATAGGTGGGAGAGGGGGGAGAGAGTAGGAGGGTGGGACTGGGAAGGGTGGAGAGGGGGGACTGTGATGGAGATGTAACTTGAAGTAATAAGTAAACATAAAAAGATAAAACTGTTATATATTGCTAATAATAATTGGTATATATATTACTAAAACATGTTACTTAAAAGCCAGAAAAGAAACTCTCTTTTGGGGTGTTTGTGTGAACTTTGGTATATATCTAGTTCAAGAGGGCTTTCTTTTAATGCAGAAGCAGGACCAACCACAGCCAATGAGAGATTTCCATGTGTCCTTCTACCTTGGAGGAAAACTGGTAATGACTGAGCATCTTGTGGGGAGTTGCAAGTGCAGTGGCTAGGATTGGGAGGCTTTGGATGCCACCAATAAGTTTACCAATTCACCCAGGGAATCCAGAACTTCGAAGAGACAGGCAGAGGAAGCTGTGAGAAGGCAGACTGCTATGAGGGTCAGGAAAATCAGGAAACCACAGGAGAACAGCATGTTCATCCCTCAGTAAGAGGAAGCTAAGAGATAACGTCTGTAATCAGTGACTCAAGTATCAGCAAGACAAGTGTATTGTTTAGAAATGTGAGGTTACAGAGTAAAAGAAAGGATTATGAGAATGAGAATGTGGAGCTATGTGTACTCAAGGGGCTGGGAATTTACACTCCTCAATAGGAGTTGCAGTACTATTTGTTTCAAATGTAGTAAATAGATTTTTTAATAACAATTTTAAAGCAAATAGAATGTATTCAATTAAACAGCAGTTCTTATTATGCTATATTAGATAAGACTGAAGATATGATCAAAATGGGAAAGGTTGGTAATGAGATTTTTCTTAAAGCAGATGGCAATTACCCATAAATGTGTCTTATCTGTATGCTCTACAGTTAAGCATATTGTTGCCTGTACTCAACTCAAAGCTGTGCAAGAAGTTATGTCAAGATCTGGGGTCAGGTAATATTTTTCCTGGAGCAAATTTGGTTTTTTTGATAATATATAAAGTATTACCTTTCAATCCGGATTAAAGAAGAAATTATTTTGATATTTTGGAGCTAAACAAACCTTTAGTGTATATATTTTGAGATCTCAAAGGACAATTTGTTTGAATTGCAGCCTGCCTTTTGTAAGTAGCTTTTAAACTTAAATCTTTCCAAATCCTATGTGCCTGTCTCTGCATTCTAAGTTTTGGGATCAAAGACATGTGGTTTCCAACTGATGGGATTAAAGATGTGCTCCTCCACTCCTGGATCAAAGTTTTTCTCTGTTTAGAGCTTGTTTTGTATCAGGTGGCCTTGAGCTCTGAGATCTGCCTGTTTCTGTCTCTAGTGTGTTGGGATTAAGGGTGTATTCTTCCCCAATGATGTGACTAAGGGTGTGCACCATCACCACCCTGTTTCTTGTAACTCTAGAATTTATAAGACAACTAACTCTATAGTGATCCTCCTGTCTCTGCTGGAGGTAAAGGCATGGGCTAACACCATGCATTATTTTACCTTAGCTCTAAGTTTTTTCAACTCTGGAGCTTTGTAAAACCAGGTTGAACAGCTGTCACCTTTAATTTATTTACAGTGTTTTAAACTTGTTACCTGCTTTTTAATGCCAAACCATGGAAATAGCCTATACCTCTACAAAAAAAACCAAAAAACAAAAAAAACTTTTAAGCTGCTATCAAGTTTGTGTAATTTCTGTAGCCACCTGCAGTCTAACATTCTAATCAGAAATTAAGGCCATTTTCTTTTCATGCCAGTAAGGTAAATTATAGTTTGAAAATTTTATATTGTATTTTTATTATATTTTTAAGCTTATTAACTCTTTTTTTAAAAAAGTATTATTTATTTCTAGAACATAGTTTCCTCCAGGCTCTCTGTCTCCTTTAATTGTGGCTGCAGCTAGAGTAGGGTTGAGAGATTCAAATGCTGTCTATCACCTGCAGGGCTCTGAGGGGAGGGGGAAGAAATAGCTGTCCCTTCTCCTGAGTCAGGGATCTTGTGAAAACAAAGAGCTCTAACCCTTGGTTCAGATTGAGTGGACCAAGGGTAGAGTGTGATGTGTTGGAGGTGTTCAAAGTCCACAGGTAATATTGGTGATGCTGAGCCTGGTCCAGGACCACACTTTGAAAATCACTAGCCTGACATGTGGTAAACATACAGACAGTGATGGCAGGCTGCCGAGAGAGAGAGAGAGAGAGAGAGAGAGAGAGAGAGAGAGAGAGAGAGAGAGAGAGATGCTGAATGGAGAAGCCTGAACCTGGAAAGGTAGTTTGGGTGAGCTCTGGGCTGAGGGGAGGGGCAGTGTGAAGAATCTACGTGTCCTATATATTTTCTCCACTGGCATTGTAAAGCCTTTTAATAATCTCTCTCACTCAGCCCAACAGCCTCTACTTTAAAGAAATGTCTGGTTATCACAATCCTAATAATATGTGCCCAGAATAGCGCCCACTGATGAAAGTCTGAAAAATAGATTCAATTATCCCTCTCTACTCCTGAACCTAAGCAATGTCATTAGAAGTGGGGGGGGGGGCGGGGAGGACAGACAGAACAAAACCCACATACATCTTTCCAGGTACCTTGGAAGAAAAAGAAGTTACAAAGAAACTGACTTAACCTGGAAGGGACTGTACAATCTTTTGAAAATAATTACATCATGTAACACTTGTCAATAATTTTAATGGACATATCAATTTGCCTTCTCAGCCCAGACTTCATTTTTTACAAGCATCTAGTGAGACCAGAATACAAAATATTAAGTTAAGGTTGTGCCAGAGCTGCAACACCTTGAACTTTGGGGTTAACTTAGGCAGTTGGTACCAGTAGAAAGTCTTAGGTTCAAGAAGTGGCTCTTCAAGGGAGAAGATGCCAGAATAAGACATTCAGATTTCTAGGTCAGCTGGTTATGATCTGAAACAGTGATGTCTCAGAGCCTCAGTGATCTTATCTTTCAAATTAGGATGACAATGTCATATGACTTTACAGTGTCATAGCACCTGGCACATGGCAGTGTGCTAAAAAATATACAGGCTATAGTTATAGATTAGAAACCAGTTCTTTGAAGTCAGACTACAGTTAACATCTAGGCTGCGACTCAATGACAATTCCCTTGGCCAAGCTGCTGTACCATTCTAAATAACGTTGTGATAGATGGGATAATAATATATAATCTTTTAGGATTACTCCAAGGATTAAATAGAAACAAGTTTGCATATCCATTACTGACATTAAGTAACCAGCAAATGAACTTACAGTTTGCATATATAAAATAGATCCCTTAGAAGTCTTATTGCTCCTATCTATCAAATTACAAAATATATCTTGGTAGATTTTGAAGCAAAAATATGGTAATTAATATGAAAGAAATTTCTGTTAAATGTTTCAATGACTATTTTTTGTGCATTTCTGCATCATCAAAATACTTGTAAACAAGAAAGTTGTAAACCCCTTGCCTTCCTGGAGCTCATTCTTTCTTCTTGCAATGGAGTGAAGTACTATGAATATTTTGATAAATGCATAATGGTAGATAAGACAAATTGTTTAGAGAAAACAAAACTAGGCACACTGGACAGTCAGGCCTGGGAAGGGGCACAGGTGCTATTTAATATAAGATGGCCAAGGAGAAAATAGTCATCAAATGTCCCTTGAGCAAACACCAAACTGGCAAAGGGGTAAATCATGTACGTGTGCAGGTTGAGGCATAGTCAGTATTCCTAGGGAAGGAATGTGTTGCATATGTACAAAGAGCTACATAGAACTCATTATGGCTAGAAGAGCTGAGGGTGGTGAGGATAGGGCTCTGTGGATCACATAAGAATTTGTGGTGAATCCTGTCTACACCCAACCTCTGGTTTTATAACAGATTTAATTTTTTAAAGTTTGTATTTGTGTCTCTCTCTCTCTCTCTCTCTCTCTCTCTCTCTCTCTCTCTCTGTATGTCTGTGTGTGTCTGTGTGCATATATGGCGTCTGTATCCAGGTACCTACAGAAGCCAGAAGAGGGTGTTGGATCCCTGAAACTGGAGTTTCAGGCAGTTGTTAACTGCCTGATGTGGGTGCTGAGAACCAAAGGCGCCTTCTGAAAGAGTAGGAAGCTCTCTTAACGTCTGAGCTGCCTCTCCCAGATTCTTATTTAGAAATCACAACAACCAATATGATAATTTTAAAGAGATAGGTCCCTAGGAAAGCAATAGGTCAAATGAGGCTATAGGGTGGAATTGTGAGTCCATAGAATTGGTGTCTAAAAAGAAGATTGGATATCACTGCAAGCTTATTCTCTTTCAGTGTGCAAAGAGGAAACAGCATGTGCAGACCTAGTGAGGAAGCTTCTAGCTATAGTTCAGCCAAGGAACACTTTGAGCTTGTTTCCAGAATCATTATAAACAGATGTCTATCTCTTAAACCTTCAATCTAGAGCATTATCTTTTAACAACCCCCAAAGAGAGCACAATGTGACCATGAGCATTCCAAGATGGGTTTTAAGAGAGACTGGGAAGCATCTTTGAAAGACACCTTGATTTTGTGTTTAAACTACAGGCCAAAGTTGAAAGCTAAGCAATTATAGGCTGTTATTATTATAATGCAGACAAGTCATGATGTAAAGAGGCAATGGTAAATTGAGGAGAAGTGGCTGGATTCTGAATTTCTGAGTGTAACTTGAAGGGAGAGCCGACACACTGTGCTTGGGCATGAGATATATGGTATGACATATATAGGAGGGGGACCACTAAAGGTTTATCTTTGAGCACCTGGAAAACTGGGGCTGCCGTTCACTAAGATAAGGAAGTTGTGGAAAGATGAACTGGAGTGGATAATCTTAAGTTTGGTTTTGGATTTTTGAAACTTGGTCTGGCAGCAGATATCCAGTAAAGATGTTTGGGGATGCAAGTAGAATCCGAAGTTTAGTAAGGATGGACAGGAAATTGTGGAGCTCATTGGCATGTCATCAGAAGTTGTACATGATGATCAAATTTCCATGGAATAAAAAGTTGCCTATCTATAAGTATGTGAATAAATCAACTGGAGCCTTTGAATATCTTCAACAGCCAGTTTTTTTTTACAATACTAGCATGTATAATTTTTTTTCCTTTTTCCTTTTTATGCTTTACTAATAATATACTTTGCCATTTTTAATTGAGAGAGAGGAGACAGCATCTGTCAACAAGTGCATAAATTTTACTTTTCCTATAGCATATTACAGGGCTATCCCATTTGCCAAATCTATTGATAGGCTCCCTTATCAGAGATATTCTACACTTCACTATGTGTTGGGTATTGTGTTAATGACTGGGGAAACAATAGAAAAGATGCATTTCCAAGTTCCAGAGAGCCATGGATAATGAATGATAGAGACACATACATGTAAATGGAGGCATGGCATCCCAGAGGAAAGGGCCTAATCTATTCTGGTGGATGAGATGCACAAAGACAGCTGGGATCCAGCACAGAGTAAAAGAGCATCTTGATGTGTAAACTATAGGGCAGGCTAGTTAGTGGGTTAACAGAGAATAAAGGATTCACAGACACGATGCTGGGACCAAGACAAGGGCCTTGGTACATATAAGTCTTCAAAATCATCATAAAGGAGCAAGAGTGAACTTCTACCTTGGTTAGGGGATCAGGTGGAAGGAAGGCAACAATGGATGAGTTTGTTAGAGGTTATTTGTAAATCAGTGTCAGAAGCTGTCTGTGGTGCTTTGAATGAAAATGGCCCCCCATAGGCCCATAGGGTGAGTGAGGCACTATTAGGGGGTTTGGTCCTGTTGGAGTAGGTGTGGCCTTGTTGGAGGAAGTGTGTCACTGGGGCTGGGGGCTTTGAGGTTTCAGATGTTCATGCCAGGCTCAGTGACAATATCTCTTCCTGCTGCCTACAGATCAAGATGTAGAACTCTCGGTTCCTTCTTTAGCACCATGTCTGCCTGCATTCTGCCATGCTTCCTGCCATGATACCAATGGACTAAACCTCTGAACACTAAGCTAGCCACAACTGAATGTTTTTCTTTATAAGAGTTGTCGTGGTCATTGTGTTTCTTCAAAGCAGTAGAATTCCTAAATGAGACACTGTCTTAATACTATAAATCTTCAACATGAGTACATGAGAAAAATCTTCACATATATATATATTCTTCATGTATAATTGACAAAAGTAAAATCTTACAAAGAAGCCAAACTTAAAAATAAAGAACTCCAGAAATGAAGGTGGGTCAACCCTCACTGATAGCACACTTTTTTTTAATGGGTTATTACTCAGTCACTTAGAATGTTTATTGATGAGGTATTTAGTAAGATTGATAAATCCTTATAGGGCAGAAAAAAAACTTATATTCTCAGGTCCATCTGATGAAAGTCATACAAAATGGAACATTGTAAAAATACAATCTAAGGTCTAAAATTCATCCAAATGAAGGGTCATGGTTATTTTCTGTCTTCTATCTAATTTATAAGCTTTGTGTACTACACTTTATTTTAAAATAGAATGCATAAATACACAGTCTAAAAGGTGTTTATAAAATCATGTTTTGTTTCTTTTCATTAATAACAACAATAAATCATGCGTGATACCTTTATTCGAGTTAATTGCAGAGATAAATATCAGTGCTTACACATATTTTGTTTTAGAAAATGTGCATTTTAGATGTTTCTGGGTGTGGAACATCAGGCTGCATAGCTGGGGATGTGGAGGAGCATGCCTTTTAAGATGGCATGAAGGCCATCCTGGTGCCACATGATGCTCTACAGCCAGCAAACAGATCTTCCTCCTCCTGATTCCATTTTGGGGGATCCAGTGCAAATGCTGTCATCCTCAAAGCTCAGCTTAGCATCATTAACTTGGGCTCATAAGTATGCAGAGCTGATGTAGAAAAGTAGGCTTTCTGGGGATGGATGCTCTCCCTGCCATGTGCCAGTTGTGGTTCCTATTGTACCTAAGTTCCATCACAGGCTGTAGTAGACAGTGTACAGAAGGATGGGAAGGAAGAAAGAGGAGTCTATGTGTAGAAGAAGGAACAATGCAGAAGCAGGTCTCATAAGCCCAAGACTCAGTTTTGTACCATTGTTACGTGATGTTAGTTACTTCTCCACTGGAAGACTTGAATTCTTCCAAAGGAAGCTGAGATTTATCATCTCTGACATTGTTTAGGATCTCAAGATGGCCTGACTGAAGAGAACGTATCAACTGATGTAACATAGCTCTGTTAGTGTTTCATATCTCACTGTATTATACAAATTTACATTTCACAACCATGAATTTATCACTAAGTGCTTTTACATAGATGGTGAAACAGCCTCTTAATTTACACTATTCCCATGTTTACAAGGCTAAGTAAGTAGGGGCTGGATGACCTAAGATGCAGATACACCCAGCTAATAAATGTCAAAGGGAGCCAAAGCTCAGGGTTTTAGCTACAAAGCCCTTTCCACTCCAAAGTTTCCCTAACCTCACTGTTAGTCTATGCCCCTATTCTAATCAATCCATGTTTGGAATGGAATAACCCAAAGACAGTATCAGTGGAGTTAAATGCATTCAGCATTAAGGGCTCACTAACAGGGAAGAATGACTACATTTTACTCACCCTAATTTGTGATCTATCTGGGAATAATACCTTCAGTGGGAAACTGCCCTAGTGTCCCCAGCTAAGAGACATTGATAAACAAAGATACCAACATCAGTGTAACACTCTGGTCCCAGGCTAAACACAGGAGGCAAGTGGGAAGGATGAGAGTGGGGTGCAAAGGAAAGGGTCAGGGTGGAGGAGGTTGGTTCCTTGTCAAAGAGCAACCTGTAGTATTTTCCACGTCACTCAGCTTACAATGTTTCTTCTTTTACCTATTATGATCTTATAATTGATTCCCACTAAGCTCCTGGGTGCTCATGGATGAATTCCCAAATGCTTCTCTGTAACTTCCCTCTAGCTTTCTTCTTGGTAGTTCAGGCCACCTAGCATAATCTCTAAGCAAAACTTTGGTCTGACTTGTCTGCTCTATGATCAGAACACTCTCTCTGCATCCCTGAGTACTAATAACCCAAATCTCCCCTGCAGAGCTCTCATCATTTACCCTATTTGTCTCCCTGCCCAGCAATCTTCAGAGAGTGCTCACCCAGTCACAGGCTCTGAAGCTTAAAGGATGAGCAGAAAGTTCACAGATTTTACCCAGAGAGGTTGGCGCTAAACACACCAGTTCAGATATGCACTAGTTCAGACATGCACCAGTTGTGTGGCCTTGATTTCAACTCTAATCTTCTACTTTATTTATGAGTGAGGACAGTTATAGCTTTCTTGTGTGTTTAGATTAGTTTGCTATTTTTAGTGCATGGGGCACTCAAGGATTTAGAAGAAAACAGTTCTGAGTGCTAGTTACCGTAAATGAAGATGCAGGAAAAAAAAATAGTCCCCAGACTTTCATTTTGGTATTTGGTGAGAATGCAGAGAGCGAGGTTCACTAGCCTGGTGCACACGCCTCAGAATGCTACATTCTATACATAACTGTCAAGGAAGATCCTTAAAGGGCTTTAGCAGCTGAACTTGTGGGAAGATATATATATATATATTTTTTTTACTAAGATGTAAAGGTATGCAGTACATAATGCGTAAGAATTCTTCCTTCATCTTGGAAGCTGATTATAAATCCATTGGGCAGCCTGGAACTTGTGAGATGAGAGATCAAGTAAATGAAAAATGAGTAGACAGCAAAAATGAGGAATTTTCCCAAGTTAATCCTTAGATGAAATACCAAAGTATTAGGCAGAACTGAAATTCCAAAGTTGACATATATGGGGTATGGAATATTTGAGGCAATTATGTAAATTTTAATCCAGAAGTGTATTTTTCAGACTTGATCAAATGTGTATTAATCAATGAACTTTTATCAATGAGCTTTTGTTTGTACTAGAAATGAAATAAACGTATTCATTAAAATCTCAACAAAGTGAAGATGAAGGAAAATTCAAACAAATATAATATAAAATAGACTCTTGGAGTCTTCTGGGTATTGGATCTGGAAAAATACCCAATTTGAATTAAAATCTATGGAAGTTCAAGTTCCTTATAAAAGATAGCATAGTGTTTTTTCATATATACTATACAATCTTCACTCATTTTTTACATATTACTCTGTGTTCTATATTATTTATGATAACCAAACAAAGTCAATCATTTATAATACAGTATTTAGTGAAAAAAGCAAGAAAAATCTGAATATGTTCAATACAGGTGTAACTTCTTTTCAAACATTTTTAGTATGTGATAAATTAAATGCACAGATGCAGGTAGCATCCATGGATGAGAAGAACCAACTGTACCATGTTGAGTGACTACATAAAAAAGCTACAGGTTTAGAGAGATGGCTCAGAGATTAAGGGCACAGGCTGCTTTTGCAGAGGACCTAGGTTTGATTCTCAGTACCTACATGATATCTCACATGTGTCTGTAACTCTAGCTCCAGGGGATATAATATATACTTGTGGCCTCTAAGGGAATCAGACATGTGCATGGTGCATATACATACATGCAGGGAAAATACTTATACACATAAAAAATTATAAGAAACCCCCTGTTCCCCAGGGGAAGGTAGACATTTCTATATAGGAGGATTGCTAGTACTCTCTACTTAGAAGCTCATTTGCTAGCCGGCAGGTGGCTACTTCAAACATTGCTTGCCCAAGTAACATCAGATCATATGCCAATCAGAGGCCATAGAACACTTCCTTATGCTTCTGATGGCTCTTTGAGATGCTTGGTCCTTAACTTAGGTCTCTCTTCTGATCTATCACTGTGTTCAGCCCCCCTTGTCTAAACTTACCATACATACTGTCCCTCCCTCTCACTCTAATCTTCTCTTATCAATCCTGGGTATCTCTTGTATCAAATTCATTTTCTCCTCAACATGAAAAATTAAAAGTCTTCATGTTACAAGTCCATCCATTGCATGGAGAATAACAGTCCAAAGGGACATATGTATATATGGGGTCATATTTGGGTAATAGAATTATGAGCTAGCTTAGATGGGCTAGGATTGCACAACTAAGGCCAAGTCTTGTTAAAATCCATGTGGTGTCTGTGTGTATTCATTTATAATGGTGGCTTAGGGATTATCAGCTGCCTATCAATTAAATGTAATATAAATACTGGTTAAATAATTTAATTAACAATAATATAAATACTGTTAAACAATTTAATTAGCCATTTATTTCTACAAACTCAAGACAACTCTGAGATTCCATCTCACACCTGTCAGAGTAGCTAAGATCAAAAACTCAAATGACAGCACATGCTGGCAAGATTGTGGAGAAAGGGGAACACTCCTCCATTCCTGGTGGGAGTGAAAATTTGTACAACCACTATGGAAATTAGTATGGCAATATCTTAGAAAACTTGGAATAGCTCTACCTCAAGATCCAGTCATCCTTCTGGGTATACATCCAACTGACTCCTCACCAAACCACAAGGACATCTCCTCATGTATATTCATAGCAGCTTTATTAGCTGCTTTGTATTAGCTAGAAATTTAAAACAACCCAGAGGTCCCTCAACTGATGAATAGATTAAAAAAAAACTGTGGTACATTTACACAATGGAATACTATTTGGCTATCAGAAATAAGGAAATCATGCAATTTACTGTCAAATGGATGGATCTAAAAAAACTCATCCTGAGTGAGCTAACCCAGACCCAGAAAGATGCACATGACATATACTCACTTATAACTGGATTTTAGGTATATAGTACAGGATAACTATCCTACAACCAACAGACTGAAAGGAACAGGAACATAGACTTTGTTACCTGTTAGTAGGGCACTTTGCCCTAGTGGAGCTACCATGTAGGCCCCAGTGCAAAAGGAAGCTCTTAGCCCTCATATGGCTGATGAACTGAAGGAGGCTGATATGTGGGGGCACACCACACCAGAAGAGAAGTATAGATTGGAGAGGGTGGGGGAGTGGAAAGGTGGGACCAGGAAGGGTGGAGGGAGGGGACTGTGATGGAGATGTAACTTGAAGTAATAAATAAACATTAAAAAAATGTAAATGTCAGACCAAATTCTAAAACTGCTAGAAGGAAATATAGGAGAAATACTTCATTACATTGTTATGGTCAACTTTAAAAAAATTTCTTTTATTTTGAGATTATAATGTAATTACATAATTTCTCCCTTCCCTTTCCTCCCTCACAACTTTTTAAAACAAGATCCAAAAGCACAGATAACAAAAGAGAAAATAAATGAGTTCTAATAAAGCTATAAAGGTTTTTCCCCCCAAAGATATTAATCAATAGTATCAATAGACAATCTATAGCAGAAAATATTTATGAACTATGAATAGGACAGAGAATTAGTATCAAAATACATAAACTGAAAACTTAGTAGAAAACAACTTCACTGGAAAATGTGCAAAGGACTTGAATTGAAACATTACTTAACAAAATGACATATAGGTTTAAGGTGTAGCTCAGTTGGCAAAGTACTTGCCTAGCATATACCAAGTCCTGGCCTGAGTTTCCTTGGAAGGCATAAGCTGGGTGTGATGGCACATACTTATAATGCCAGCACTCTGAAGATAAAGGCAGGAGGATCAAAAGCACAAAGTCATCCTCAGCTACATAGGAAGTTCAAGGCCAGCTTGAGATACATAAGACTCCACTTGAACAACAACACTACTGGTGTACACATTACACACACACACACACACACACACACACACACACACACAGGAGATATATAAAAGATGTTTACCATTATGAATCATAGGTAAATTACATAAAGTGAAAATATTATCATCAGAAAGACAAGCAACTGAAGCTGAAGCTGGGATGGACGTAGAGAAATGGAACTGTTGTGTGCTATCAATGAGAATATGTATTGGTAAGCCATTGAACAAAATAGTATGGTGGTTCTCCAGACAGTGAAATCTAGGGTTACACATGAACCCAGCATTCCTAATTGTTATTGTTTCTGGAAAATGAAATAAGTATGTTGAAGAGACACCTGGATCCCTCCTGTGTTTCCTGTGATTGTTCACAATAGCCAATAGAAGCAATCAACGTAAGTGAAAGAAAATATGATATGTACACAGGATAACCTGTCATTTTCAACAACATAGATTTACGTGGAGGATATTGCATTAAGGGAATAAGTCTGCTACACAATCTCACCCATTTGTGGAACTGAACGAGAGAGTGGAGAGGATGGCAGGGGACATGAGTAAGTGAAAACTGTAGCTACATGAAGCTCTGCTGTTCTGTGGCTTAGTGTGACTACAGTTAACATCACTACCGTGTTTCTGTCAACATTACTAGAAAGGATGATCCGGAATGTTCGTCTCACAAGGAAATGAGAATGTTCAAAATTATGAATATGCTAAATACCTTGATTTGATTCCTATACAACGTAAATATTAATCAAAGTATCACAGTGTACCCCGTATGCACTTATAATTACATCCCAGTTAAAACCAAAATAGTTTTAATAAAAATACTGTCCTGATTTGCTACTCTTCTAAAGTTCCACTTTCCTTTTGACAGTATTGGGCACTGAGCACACAGAGCTATACACATCTAGGTAAGTGCTGCACCACTGAGTTACATCCTCAGGTTCTGTTCACTTTTCATTCTGAGACAGGGTCACACTGAGCTGCCCCAGCTGGCCTCGAACTCACAATGTAGCCCAGCCAGGTCTTAATCATGGGGCTATCCTGTTTTATCTTCTCAAGCAGCTGAGCAGCTTGGATTACAGGCCTGTGCCACCCGGCCTAGCCAAGCTCACCTTTGGTCACAGTCAACATTCTTGTAACTCACACATGAGCTTTTCTCAGCTTCGTAGAGATAGGCCGAGATCAGGAGGGCCTCCAGAACTTAGAGGTGTTCAGTCTGAGAATGGGCGGGTCAGCTGTGGGTGTGCCAATTTCACACCCGAGGTCCGCTGAGGCTAAATGAGCAAGCAGATGGGGTGAGTACTCTGGGGTAGCAGGATCCAGTACCCGTCTTCTGAGTCTGATTCTGTGGTTTCCCCTGCATCCACCTTGGGCTGTGTAAACCTCCAGAATGAAGGTATTATCCTGAAGGTATTCCTGAATCTTCAAAAGATTCAGGAAGTTTGAGGAGGAGAGCAGTCTGGTGACATGGAATAGCAGAAAGTCTTCTGTGGTATCATACACATGGGGTTTATTTTGTTAAGGGCCTTATCCTAACGTCTATCTAGTGGGGAACAGAAAGATTATAAATGGCCCAGGGCAGTAAAAAGCTGTGAAAAGATTCAGGATGGAGACAGGAAAACAATAAGGAGAATGTGAGGTGTATCTTAGCTTGAAAAACATCTTCAGATTAAAAGCTTAATCCTTACTCACAGTAACATAGAAACATGTTGGCCTGACCTATTAAACAGAGAACTGTCCATTATGATAGCTCATGAGTATCTGTATCAGTAGGATTCAACCAGAGACACAGAAACAAAGACTAGTAGATCAGGTATAAGTGTATTTGTACATGTGTAGGTGCATGTGTGCTTGTATACATACATAAATACATACATATGTACATACATACATACTTTGTATGCTCTGCTTTTCATACACACGTACATATAATGTATGTATTTCATACACACGTACATATAATATATGTAAGTATAAATTTAATAAATTCATATGCATTATTTACTTAGTCAAGATGATGCATTGTGGGAACAGGTTTAGCTCTATGGCCTCCTATCTGGTGCTGGAACTTGAAGTCTGCTCAGCAGATCATTATGAAGGGAGAGGGTTACAATGGAGAGATCAGAAGCAGCAGAGAACCCTGGAGAATGAGCAGAACCCTCTGGGAACTTACTAGAACCTTGCTGTTGATGACTGCTCAGCTTGCCGGTGTGTGTGGCATGTAGAAGCCAGGGCTTATGGTAAAGACATGGGGTCATTTGGGCACTGAACATATTCCAAAGGCTCATGTCCCCAAAGGCACTTGGTCCCCAAGATAGAGCTAGTGAGAGGTGGTGGTGAAACCTTTAAGAGGTGGGGTCTAATGAGATGTTTTGGGTCACTAGGAGGAAGACCCTTGAAGATGCTTGTGGGAACATGGCTTCTTCCTCCTTTCTTTTGTTTTGGGACAATCATATAAGCATCTTTGCTCCACCATGCTTCCATCACAATGTACTGCCTCACTCCAGGTCCAGAGAAACATGGCTGACAACAGCCTGGGACCTTCACACCTGTGTGCTGAGGCAAGCCTTCTCCTTAAGTAAGTTGATTGTTTTAGGTACAAGCTGACTAAGCAGCACATGGAAGGAGATGGGGAAGTTGGGAAGAAAGAGGGGAATGAACAGAAACTGCAGGTCTCAGTGCTGCTCCAGTCCAGGTGGCTAAGCTCTGGCTGGTAGCAGGTCTGGAGCAAAAGGGCTGGACTTTTTCTCTATCTCCAAGGCTCCCACAGTGGCCACATATGAGAGACTCTGCCCCATGTAATAGCCTTAAGTTTAGCCAGGTGAGCATATAATAAAGTTCCCACAATATCAGGGAGGAACACTGCAGCTGGCAGAGGGCTGACTGAGCTGAAGAAACCTCAGAAATCTGATTGGTCAGTTTCCCAGTCACTCCAGCAATGAGGGTTTTCAGCATACTCATAAATCAGCCCCTCTCAGCCATGCCTTTGTTCTTTTGGGTTTCCAGTTTCTAAGACCAACTATAGTATGAAAAAGTGTCTCTACAGCATCTTCTTTGTTACCAAATAATCAATATATCTGCATTTTCAAGGTTTCTAATAGGAATGTATCTCTATAAGCAACAATAAGAGCTAACACTAGGAATTAAGAGTATGTAATACATCAGATCCCTTCACTTACATTATCTTGTTAGATTCTCCCAATAGTCCTGAATGGAAAGTATCTGTCTTCTCAGTTTGACTGATATAAAAGCTGAATTTCAAAGAGATTGATTTGCTCAATGTCAAATAGCTGTTATAGGCTGGAGCAGATATCTGAATCTCAGATAATTCAGTTTCAGAATGTAACCAAATCACCATCATCAAATATAACAGATAAAGAGACTGCCACATTGTTAAGAATCCTCCTTAAACTTTTATAGCTGAGCTGCCTGGTATCCAGAATCCTCCATTTCCTTTTAAGTTGGAAAATGTGTGAGTCTATCTCAAGAAAAAGGAAACACAGATGTACAGAGGGAGTCCGGGAAACTATAAAGAAACAAGGAGGTAAATGGGAGGCACCAAAGGGATGAATTAAAGAAGGGTGGTGGGAAGGAAAGGCAGAATATCAGGGAAATGTTTCCTGTCCTGGGAAGTACAGATGAATCAGTGGTTAAGAGCATTTGCTTCTCTTACAGAGGACCTGAATTCAGTTTATAACACTCATGTCAGACAGCACCTGTAACTCCAGTTCTGGGGATCTGACACCCTCTTTTGGCCTTTATAGGCACTGCATAAACACATGTGATAAACACACTCACACAGACACACATACATGCATGTAAAAAAGCATAAATCTTAAAATATACTGGCTTGATACTATTTCCTTACTCAAGCAGGAAGGCATAAATGGCTCACCTCTGATGTCTATAAATGAATATAAAAGTGGCAAAAATCAAATTAACATGATGAATATTCAACAGATCAGTTCTGACAATTAAAGACTTTCAAAGGTAACCAACAAGAGCTAAAGATAATACCAAGGAATTGGAACACTGGCTTCATCGGTTATTTCTCATGCATCTGGGCTTCCTTATGTCCCCATAAGGGCAGCAAATAGGGCAGGTATGCAGTCCATTATGGAAGACTTTGTCCGTCACTGTCACTGAGTGCATACTGGTGCACAAAGCTGCAGTTGATGACCAGCCTCTTGCTTGTGGCCCATTGCTGCCGTGAGCAGGTGGCTTCTGTAGAATGTCTGTTTTGAATTCCTTCTCATCCAGCACAGAGCTGCTCAGCCTCTGAGGTCTAGCTCAACTACCACCCTTCCACTCAGCACACTTCCAGGCATGGCTTTCCTGGGCTTGTTCCAATCTGTGGTTACTAGTAGCCGATTGTTTACCTCAATGAGCTTTGAACAGACTAACTGAACCCAGAGCTTTTCTCATTTACCTTACTGCCACTGCAAGTGTCTGAGGGGAGCAGTGTAAGGCTTAGAGTCACTGCAGTGGTCTCTCCTTTATGCATCCCCCGTGCTGGTTACTAAACCTGGATGGATTTTCTTCCTTTCAAATGGTGCTCAATGTTCTCCTTTCCTCTCCAGCCCTACAGACTTTACTCAACTCTATCTCCTCCACCACCTTCGGGAGTACCTGACTTCACAGTAGTGCACCTTATCATCCAGGATTCATCTCTACTTCAAAGGCACAGGCTGACAGCACCTGGAGAAGTGGTGACCTCCAGGCTTACCCCTAGATGTGTATATCCACAGCTCGCTCCAACCTCCTTCATAGCCATGCTTCATACACACCCAAAGAAGCCCCCAGAGCAACCTCTATTCCTGCTACTTTAGCTGTTCCACCCACCATTCCAAACCAAATAAACCATGAAAACACTGCCAACCCCCTTAACCTTGACCCAGGAAGGAACACAGATGACTGAGCTGCATCAATGTTTAAACACTAAGACTTTGAAACAGGATAATAATACCTCATGCGAGTGATATTTCCATCCTTCAATACTATTTGGGGGTATATTGATCTTCTCTGAAACCACAGGAGATAGATATTATTCTTCTCACTTTGTAAGTGACCCAACTGAGGCTGGGAGGACTAGGATGACACATGGGAACTACAGCCACTTAGTGGCAAAGTTTAAAATGATCCTTTGACTTCCCGAATATCGGCAGGGCCCAGTGCTGTAAAGCTTCTACTCCATCAGGGCTTACTGATGTTAAACTCTGAGGTCATTACGGAGATGTTTTTCCAACTTCTGTCTATAGCTCCAAAGCTTCTGAGAGATTTATTAGACAAGCAATTGAGAAAAGATGTCTGTCTCTGGAAGCAACTGCTCCCCAGTCTTCCTTGGAAAGCCTTAATTTGTCTTTCCAAAATCACTCCACCCCAGAGAATAGCTTTGTGGATGAAAAGGCAACAAGAAAAGATCAAGTTCAGGCCAGTTTTGGGTGATCACCTCTTTCACCCACTGTGCTGAATTACAGGCATCCCTCAGGTCTGGCAGCTGCAGAGCTGTGAGTTCATCTGAGCACTCTGACAGCCGCCTACAGGGCGAGAATTCTCTGGCTATAACAGCATTTCTCATTTAACTCCTCTCATTAGAGGAGGCTGGGGCACAAGTCAGCTGAACATGTCAATAAGTCATGAAGGATGCACAAAAATTGACAGTCAAGGAATCCTTCTTGGCTGTAGAAACTAGAAGGAAAAGGTTCCCAGCCTTCTCGCTGGGTCACTTAAATGACTAGTGGCATTTGAGTCTCTTGGAGTAATTAATTTTTTCTGTCTTCAGCAGCACCTCATATGTTTAATGATCCTCTTCCACTGTCTCTCATCCTTTGGCCTCCCAGTTGCCTCTCCAGTCCCTTGTTCCCCAAGGTCCTGCAGCAAATAACTCCCGCTTATATTTGCCTTGCAAACTCACATAAACTAGAAATGATAAATACATCATCCCAGTTTTTTTAACAGACCATTGTTTAATTTTCTATGCTTGTCTGGCTGGGGAAGAGATGAATATTACCTTGTGGGGAATAAGACTTCTATTCTAGTTAAAGGGGGTGGGGATTGTGGGGTAATCTATGGGAGAAAAGCAACACTCTGCTCATGCTAATAGGCAGAGCAGCTAATTAAAAGTGTTGGATGGAACATCCATCCACCAGTCTGTGATTCATTCAGCATTATCCCCAGTAAACAAGAAATAGATATTAGAATAGATGCTTCTAATTTATCAAAGGAATGGGCGTTTTCAATTGTACCTTCCTGGCTTCTGCATGAGGTACATAATTCAGTGTTGCCATCATTTAAAAGTTTAGGAACTCAAAATAATAGTACTTGTCTCTTCAGCTCATAAGTCCCCAAGTCCATTACTTACGTAGGAACATTTATCTTACCTATGGTTGCACTTTATTGTCTACAATCAAGCGTGCTTTCTTCCCTTGGTAAATGTATTGAAATGGCTGGCATACATTGCTGTTTGTGAGACCAGCCTGAGAGGATCTGTTACAAGAAGCTAATACATTCAGACACGAAAACCTAAGCTCCTGATAATATTTGCGAGGTAATAACAACTTCCAAAGACTCCAGGAACCCTCTAACCTGTTTAAAGCCCAAGACACAGCACAAGCCATTATCACTGCATGAGAACCTGGGCACATTGTGAGCAACCTTCCCCAAGAGAAAGATTTTCCTCCCGTAAGAAAGGCCTATCCAGACTCAAATATTTTTACCTTTGACTTGTGCAAAAGAGTACTCCAATCATGAAGACTTAGCGCTTTGGTTCACCACCATGTCTTGCTGAATTCTGAAAATAAAACATGATAATAAAAAGACTAAGCATGGATTATTTAACAGTGTCCTCTCCCCGGACCCCAATATATACAAGTCTCCTTTCCACACAGGCCCAGAGAATTCAGATAATAGTAAGTTAAACACTCCCCTACCACTGTTACCAACCACAACACAACAGACAATCACTGGTAAGTGTTAGGCATATGCAGATATAGCATGCATACTAAGAGGGAATCAGGATGTGTATGTATCTTTCTGAAACTCATGATCACACTCTTTAATCTGCAATTCACTGTGATTACTCACCTTCTGGATTTGTTCTTAAGAGAAGCAAACTTAAATGCAGACCCACTTTTTATATACAGAAATGTTTAAAACAATGTTATTTGTAAGAGGGAAATAGTCAATGGAAGTATGATGCCATGAATTCTGGTATTTCTTCAAGGGACAGTATTATGCATCTTGAAAAATAACATTAAAATTACAAAATATAAGAAATATATTTTGTATGATATAACAAAATTGTTGAAGTTTAACCTCACCTGTGGAAAAGTTTAAAATACAACAGTAGGTACCTTTGTAGCATAATGTTAGGTTTTTCTCTTATTTATTTATATTTTTCAATGTCTCTACAAATAACTTGTATTTTTGTCTGGACAGAAATAAATATTTTTCACCTCTAGTATCACAATTTCCATGCCAGTTCTTCTACATTTCCTTATTTATTTGGGAGTTCCCTTCTCTGTGATTCCCAGGAGATCAGCATTTTGAAGGTGTCACCTGGCACTGAGTTACCCATTTTCCTCCCCACCTCCCCAAGGGCGTCCCTAATGAAGTTGTCATTTGTCATTGATCTTTGCTTCCCATGAGCTTAAACCAGAGACTGAGCTGTCACTCAATCAACCTTTGCTGCATAAAGAAAAGACTGAGGGAGAGATTGAATAAACACTTTACCAATGAAAAACTATTCAGTCAAAATGATCATGATAATTAAGAAAAAGTTCCACTGGATTCATGGAAGAGGATAGCGAGCAAAAAGCAACCCGTTTTCATAGACAACAGCGAGACTGAGGGAGGAGGAGTCTATAGTTAAAAATAACAAAGGCCAAACATAATGGACTACCACAACCCAGTGATCTTTCAGTGTATTCCAAGACCAGGAAACTGTTTTAAGGCAAGATTATGTACTTAGTAATACTCTATTACAACAATTCCGCTGGTTACAAATACATAAACAAGATAGGTGTTTGTTATTTGTTTTCATCAGCAATGGTTGGTTGACTCTCTGCCCAAAGGGACAGATTATAATTTTGTTTTATAGAAATTCAATTGAATCTGTTCATAAAACTGCTGAAATATACAGAGGTTTTTAATTTATGTTTAAATTTCTCTGGAAGAAGACCTGGTAATCTGGGTAAACTTGGGCAAATTATTGGGCCTTTATTACTTATTTATGTAATATCTTAACTGCAGTTTTTCCTCCCTCTTGTTCTCCCAGTCTCTCCCCCGACCTCCCCTCTCCCCACCATCCACTCCTCCTCCATTTCTCTTCAGAAAAGAATAGGCCTCCAGTGGATATCAGCCACCCATAACACATCTAGTTGTACTGAGACTAGGCACCTCTTCTCCTATTAAGGCTGGAAGAGGCAATCCACTAGGAGGAAAGGGTCCTAAAAGCAGGCAACAGAGTCAGAGTCAGCCCCTGCTCCCACTGTTAGGAGCCTATTGGGCCTTTATAATGCTTAGTTTTCTTATTAATAAAATGTGTTTATTTTTCATGAGTTCATTGTAAAAACAGATAACATAACAGAAAATATGAAGTTCAAAACAGACCTTAGCCTGATGTCTTTTAAAAATTGATACCTGGCGCTATTGAACATACCATCTTTGGCTTCAGCATACGCCATGATGTATGCCAAGCATGACAAACCTCAGCTCATTTCACACTCGTAATATTTTCCTCTCATTTCTCTACTTCATAATTCTTAGTTTGGGGAACTTCTATGAAATTGGCAGTATTGTATTTTATTTCACTTCTGATTTTAGCAAAATCATTTTCATTATTTAGTTCAAGGTTTATATGTGTTGTTGATTTTTTTAAAGATTCATCTGTCTGTAAAATTGATGTTTCTCTATTTGTCTCTGTTTAGGATTTATTGTCCACTTTAAGGATGAGAAGACTGATGTTCAAACTGAAACATCTCAGTAGTGTGTAAGTCAAGATTCAAACCCAGGATATCTAGTTACAAAGCCTGGTCCCCTTTAACTGCAGTGAACAAAGACACCGCAGCAAACTTTGGCCTACAATCTTACCCTGCCATGGTCTATTCCTTGATAGACTATGGCTTGAACCTTTTCTCTCAAAGTTACACTTAAGTGTTTTATTTTCTTGAGAACTATTTCAAGTGTGAAGTAGAATACGGATATAATTATAACAGTAAGGCATGTTGCACCACCAGCCTGGCTGGGTTTCAGCACTCTGCCATCCCATCTAGGCTCTGAGACTTTTTCTTTTAATACTGAAAATTGTAGATGTAAGCGAACTCAGCTGTGACTGCTTTCCCAGTACCCAAAGGTAACTGCTCTTCTAAATCACTATGCCTGTGTTGCAGCCTCTAATACATATTTGCATCCATAAACAATACAGCCAGTGCAAAATGCTTCGAAACTCTGTGTAAATGGTTCTCAAACAGCAGGCATCCCATCAGGAGCGAGTTTATTTTGTCCGGTATTATTTTGCCAACACAAATGGATAAATGATGCTGTATGTACTTCTACGGTACATATAAGGTATGAGAGAAAATTCAACATTGAATTCGCAAAGGCAGAGAGAATTCACCGTCAGCATTGCTGAGTCTTGCAGGTTGCTCCATAAGGTGATGGGTGTGGGTGTTATATTGATTCAGCATTATTTCACATTTTCATGTGGCTAGAGTTTCCAGGTTGTCCAATCTTTTTCAAAATGTATTCCTAAGATTTAATTTTATTATTTTTAACTATGTGTAGTGGTGTGGCTTGCATATGGGTATGTGGACATGAATGCTGATAGGGAGCTAGAGGCTTCAGATCCCTTGAAATAGGAGTTACAGATGGTTGTGAGTCTCTGTTTGATGGTGGGATTCAAACCTGGGTCTGCTGCAAGAACAGCAAGTGCTCTTAAACACCAAGTTGTCTCTCCAGCCCAGGTTTTCCAATCTTATGATTGCAAAATACTTCATGGTATGTTTTTTTATTAACACTTCTCTAACTATGGGTGAAACAAATTTCTTCTGCACTTATTAGCCACTCACGGTTTTCCTTCTGCCATTTGCTTTTCTTTTTGCCCAGATTTCAATCGACTTCATACAGGAGGGAGACAAAATGAAGCAAGTAAGAAAGCCAAAAATGCCTAGTCTGTCAGTCAGATGGAGACAGGAAAGGCCAGAGCAGGGAATAAACAGCAGTGGGAGTGGGCAGGAACTGAGCTGTACACAGGATATTTAATAGACACTGGAGAGGCTTAAAGTCACTGTGAGTACAGGTCCTAGGAAGAGTCCTTTTGAGGTACAGGAAGCTGAACAATGAACGATAAATGATAATATCTGAGCAAGGGATTGCAGGGACAGAGGAGTTTATTAGAGTTATGCCTGGTCCCATCCATATGCTTTGGCTGGCAGACCTCAGGTAGCTGTATAATTTACAAAACTTACAATTTTTTCTAGTCCAAACTTTGAGTTTTTACTTTTATAGCAACACACAATTTAAAAATGGCATATATATAGATGTAGATATAGATATATTTTTTTTACTTTCTATGTATGTTTTCCATACATATATGTTCCAGGCATCACATGTGTGCCTGGTGCCCACAAAGGCCAAAAGGTGGCACTGGAACCCCCTGGAACTGGCATTACAGATGGTTGTAAGCTACCATGTAGGTGACATGAATCAACCTAGGTCTTCTAGAAGAACAGCAAGTGCTCTTAACCATTGAGCCATCTCTCCAGAAGAGTAACATATAACTTTTCAAAATACTTTTTTTTTACATGAAAAGGGATATAAATATAAATTTGTCTTTAAAGTAAGGCCTTTCTCTGTTTTATGTGATGAATCTTTAACTCCTTTGTTTGTTGTTGTTGCTTTTAACTTTGAAGTGATTCTTTGTGAATTTCACACATGCACCCCAATTCCACTAATCACCCTATCCCTTAATATCTGTCCTCTGCCCTTGCAACCTCCCCCTGCAAAAGGAAAAAAAAAAACAGAAAAAAAATCTCACCCTGGAAGCTCTAGCACATCACAGTGTGTCACTCAATATACCCTTTTCCACAAACATCTTTACTTGTAAATGTTCATTGCAATGAGTCATTGGTCTGGTTCTAGGCCTCTGGTGTATAGACTTCCAGTTCTTTTAAAAGAGTCTACAGTATTGCCTTTTACATTTAGTCTACTTGGAATTAATGATCTTTATATGATACAGGGATTTTACCACTTTTCTGGATAAATATGTATTATCTGGGTAACATTTAGTTCTGGGTTCATCATTTCAACATTGACTTGTAATGATTTATCTATCTTATACAAAGTTCTCAAATCTTTAGAGTCTATTTTTGATCTCAACATCTCATTGCACTGATTACATTTCCTATCTGTCTGTAAATGGCCATGACACTTCAGTGACTATGATTTTATCCTGAGTGTTCAGAGACAATAGGGTGCATCCTTCCACCCATCTGCTCATCATTGTTCATTCCTATGCATGTTGACAGTCTGACTGTGTCAAACAGTGCTTTGATCATGGGGATTAAATAATAAACTAAACAGACCTTCCATTATAGGCAAAGAAAGTTGACATAAACTACCAAGCCATCAAGTGTAGTTCTGTTCTCATGGTCCAAACTGCCTAAGCACTATTCTGGCCACCCCTCACTTTATCTTGCCCTTTACTGTGGTCTTCTTATTCATGTTGCAGGCTGTAGACCAGAATGACACTGCAGTTTGCTCATTTGGGAGCATCTGGAAGCCCAGAAAAGTTTCTGTTATGGACAGCTGGGAATAATCTAAGAGTTCTCTGTAGAGTTAAGTGCAGGTGTTTTCCATTCTGTCTGTAGATTTAATATGATAAAGATTCAGTAAGTACCATCCTTGCTATCTTATTCATGATGGAAACATTTCACAGAGGCAGGGTACATGGTTTGATGAATAAATGAGTTTGCTGCTAAGCTTGAGGAAATGAATTTGGATTCCCAGCACCTATATAAAAAGTAGGGTGTGGCAGCATCTGTAACCCCAGCACTGGGAGGATAGAGACAGGAGGATCCCTGGAAATCATTGGCCAAACAGTCTGTCAATCACTGTGTTTCAGGTCCAGTAAGAGACTGTTTCAAAAACTAATGTGGAGAGGTATTAACAAAGACACCAGACAACAATCTCCTGACTCCATTCCTTATATACATACACATGCACACACCTACGAGGACACACATACACTTACACACACACACTCACACATCTACACAAAACTACATCAGTAGAAAGTTGCTATTTGAGCATTTGTCTCTCCCTAGTTTTTACGTCTTTGGTAACTGTCACAATTTTGGAAGAATCTGGCTGTTTTCCTATTAATGCAATGAGGTCTGCAAAACTCTAGACACACCATTTTCTATTTCTAAACTTTAGCTGATTCACCCTAATTACAAATGTGCTGTGGTCCTAGGTACTCTAACCAAAGACCTTGCACAGTGACTTCTGTATGGTAGGCACAGGTGAGATGGTAAGTCACATAATTCTGTATGTTACACAAATAATTGTAGGTATTTTCAAAGTGTGTCTAAGCATCTGTCTGGCATCAGATGTCTGGCATCTGACTGGATCTAGAAACCCAGCATCAGTGATGCAGTCTTTCTGTGTCTAAGCTTCATAGAGGTGAGAATAAGGTCTAGCTATGGGCCTAGCACTTTAACACTGTTAATTCACAGAGATTCATTGTATTTCCCTGAGAGCCACTGTATGTGAACAACAATGAAAAACCATGGGAATTTCATGGGAATAGCTCTCAAATTCTATATTGAGTTCACTGGGGTAGCAGAGCTGGCATATGAACTAATTGTACCCAGAGTTTGCTAATTTGTATGCCTCCAATCACAGTACAGGTCCAAGCAGTGAAAGCCTTATAGGATCCAATCTCAATATGAGATTTCTCATAAGGCTTCTTAGCTTTCCTGGGTGTGATTGCAGCCCCGCCCCGCCCTATCTGCTAGTGCTCCAGCCAGGCTGTAGTAAGAGATCTGGAATTTAACCAACAAGAACCACATGCTGCTGTAATCCACAGTGACAGTGCAGCAGCTGTCAGAATAGCCACTGTATTTGTGTCTCCAGGGAGCCAGGGAGCAAGCAGAAGCATCACTGAGACATTAGGACATGGCTGGACTTCTACCTCTACTACAGTAGATGGGTGTAATTATGCATGCACCAATAAGAAACATGCTTAAGCCAAGAGAAGTCAAATGCTTGCATGTTGGATATTGTTTTCTCTGTTGAAATGATTCTGTGACAAATACAAATGACTGGAAAGGTTATCTCTGCTCATCACATAAAAGCTGGTGAGTAGGTCTCAGAGCCACACTTAGCTTTGAAGCATTGATCTACCTATTTCTTCGACCACACACTCATCAGTCCATCTACAGATCCACCTATTCATTCTTTCATTCAATAGATGTTTATTGAGCCCTTTTTACATTCCACACTTAGTTTTAGGTGATTATTTAAATTTTTTATAGTATTTCTGTGTGTGAGTGCTTTGCCTATATTCATGTCTGGGTGTATCATGCATGCCTAATGTCCATAAAGATAGAGAAGGTGTCAGATCCAATGGAACTGGAATTACAGGTGGTTTTGAGCAGTTACATGGGTGCTGGGAATTGGAGAGATGGTTCAGTGGTTAAGAGCACTGGTTGCTCTTCCTGAGGCCCCAGGGTTCAATCCCCAGTTTTAGACACTTCTCACTCTTGGTGTTCACGGTTAAATAAGGACAGAGTCGCAATGAAAGTGTAGATCCAAGAACTGGTTATATCACAGGGATTCAGGTGAAGTTACCTTGGAAGAGAGTTTACTTCAAAGCCAATTTAACCAAAGCAAATGAACATAACTTTGGTCTGCTGCCCTATGGTTCTAATGACTGCTCTCCTTGGATTTCTCCTTCTTTGCCTCTGCAACTCGCAGTGTCCCAGTGCCAATGGTCTTTGCATTTGCCTCCCTCTTGGACTATGAACCTATTTGGCTCTGAGTTCCAACACTTCTATCCTCAAGCTTCCCCCACTCTCCAGAAATCTTTGCTCTACATGCCCAGCTCTGCTTTCTGGGAGCTCCACTCACATCCTTGTAACTACATGAAGCAGCCCATCTGCTGAAGGAATTCTGAAAGGCTCTAGGGGGAAAAATCCCTTTGTTCCATGACCTGACATCTCTAGATGCCCCTGGAGTCACAAATCCCAAACAGGGCTGCCTGCCTGGAATGTCTCATGGCTGCAATTAAGGGCAGCAGGGCAGAGAGTGGATCTGCTGACACTAAGGCTCAACAAGCTCACACAGAGCTATAAAACACCCTCGGTGGAGCACACCAGTAAATTGTCCCACTAATTAGTTTATTATTTCATTTGAGATATCAAATACATAAATAAAATTAATAAACCTTGCAGACTAAGCGAAGCCCTGGAAATAAAAGTATTTCTCAGGTCATTGCCTCACATGCAGATATTACATGCTAGAATAATGTTAACACAAGGAAAGCTGATCATGCTGTTTTATAGACCAGAACGTATCAGCTTCAGCTAGAGATGGTGTGTGTGTGTGGGGGGGGGGAGAGGTGTTGGCAGTGCTGGTGAGCTCAGATGGGTCAGAAGCATGGATGGTGTTCCTTACCTTGTCATTACTAGTAGTGTGACCTTGAACACGTTAATGTCCTTCCTCGCCATATCAAAGTGCTGGTTTAATCATGAGTAAAAGAAAATGGTTGTATTGTGTCAGATGTTTGCTACAGCCATGAGATTTCATGATCATGAGAAGTAAAAAAAACCAAAGTTGCTTTATTATAAGCTCTGTCAGCAAAGAATGAATAATAAAAGTGAAATGGAATCTGAAAATACATTAGCCTATTCCAGAGTGGACATGGGACTTCAGAGAGGCCCTAGGTAACATGTAACCCAAACCCACCTTATAATGAACAGAAAATTGGGAGAGTTCGCCCTTGTTAAAGGCATATTATATTACCAAGACCATGCAAAGGACATTCACAAATCAACCATGAGAAGCAAAGCAGAGTGAATTTTAAGATGTCAGGTTTATACAAAACGCAGCAAAAACTTGGCTAACTCCCTAATCAAAGGCTGTTCTCTCAACAGTGTCTGGCAGTTCAAGCTCTCTCTGGAGAGGTTCTGTGGGTACTGGGTGCTCAGTTAAGCCCTGTTTGTTCAGCATTCATAGATGAAGCTGGCAAATGGAATAGAAGGAGAGAGGGAAATGCCAGTTTCAGTGTGGTTTCCCAGTGCAATAGGACAGTTGGGTGACTAATTTTCTCTTTACAGAACTCTCATTTACCAGAGATTGGCTGGTAGGATTGACCATTGAAAGTTTAGCTTAGCTTAGCAGAAATTTCCCTTGTAACCCTTGTCTGGGGTGGGGGGGGTTGTCACCTTCTCTCCTACTGGTGTCTAGTGACTGACTACTTGGCTCAACTGTGCAGGGCCACCCCAGCTGCAGAGCCTGGCATGGTCTCTGTTGTGGCTATGACACTCTTTAGTTCCCCCTCTGGCTCATCCTGACTTCTTCACCATCCTTTGTGCCATGCAAATGAGATCCACGTTTACATCTTGAAAAGTGGCCTTGCAGTGCTACAAAGCTTTGAAAAGAAAGATGCAGCAGACAAGCCATTCACTTCAGATGGTGACAGTGGGAAGTACCCATGGGCTTGTGCAAAATAAAATGCAGGAGAACAACCTCAAAACAAAAAGCTTACTCTTGGATCATCTGGCCAGAAATCTGGCTAGGAAAGACATGGTGTCACACTGTTTTCACTTCTCTGTTAGGGAGAGCGAATCCAGAGGGCTCCATGAAAGTGGGAGGCAAGTTCCTTTGGTGGTGGCAGGTTGGATACACTGATGTAAGGCTGACTTCTCTCAAAGGTCAAAGGTTCTCTTGTCACTAAAGGCTTCCCTCTGTGCAATGCTGACTTGCCTCAGTTTCTCTACTTTGAAAACAGGGCTGACAAATGTTGACATATAACCTTGCAGGTCTACTGTCATCACCAGCTACTCATCTTGATCCCAGATTTAGCAAAACTTTCTCTAGAATTTTCCCCAGAGATCAAAAAAAATACTACAATATTTCAGGACAATGATTTCACCCAAGATGTCTTTGAATTTCTTTTGTACAGTCTTTGGTTTGTCTCTGAACTCAGCTGGAGAGAGTGTTATGGCTTCTGGTGGATAATAATGAAAGAAAGGTCCCGGAGAGTTTGAGCCCCAGGAATGGAAAGAATGATAAGCCTTAGAGGGGGGATGTGACAATGAAATGCTCTGAGGATTGGAGAATATCCATCTCTTTGATTCTGTAGCCTACCATCTGTAACAGCTATAGTAACAGGGGTAATCAGAGAGGTTCCTGGCTTCTCCGGATTTTGAATTAAGCCTCCCCCCCCCCTCCACTTTTGAGCAAAGGGAGACCTGTCTAGAAATTATTATGCCACTCATTCGCATGGCATGATCAGGTACAGAAATGAGAGAGCTGCTCCTTAAGTCATATATACATCACTGAGGTCCAGAGAATGTCTACCCTAGATGAGGAAGACACTAGTGTTGTACAATGGAGATGGAAGGGCTTGCTGAGGCGAATGCCACCAGGAGTCAAAGGACATGGTGTGCTTAAAAGTCATCTAATTGAAATACTGGAGAAATTGTTTTATAGTCTTCTTTGTTTCATGTTTGGTTGGGTTTTGGTATGGGTGGGTGCGTGTGTGTGAACAGGCATGTGGAGACCAGAGGCTGACGTCAGATGTCTTCTTCAGTGGCTTCTCCATCTTACTTTTTGAAATAGGGTCTCTCACCTAACCTGAGGGTAACTGATTGGCCAGACTGGCTGGCGAGCAAGCCTCAGCAACTGTCCAGTCTCTACTACCCCAGTACTGGACTAGGGATGTACTGCCACACCTGAATTTTAATGTGCATCCTGGAATTCTGAACTTAGGACTGCATGATTGCATGCCAAAAACCTTCCCAACTAAGCCATCCTGCTGTTCTTAATACTCCTATGCATCACCCTGACATTACAAACCTTTCCTGTTTCTTTTCTGACCATATTTTAATATCACTTTATGATTTAGACTACTGTATTCATTATTGAAGTCAACTCTTGTATTTGAAACAAACATTATTATATCTTTTGGGTTTTTTTGTTTTGTTTTGGTTTTGAGAGGTTGCATGCAAGGACCCAGTATGTTTTTATTTGTAGTTTTGTTTAAGTATTTGAGGTTGCATTATGTCCTAAACAGGCACTTGTCAATTTTTTAAATGTTTATTTATTACTTTAAGTTACATCTCCATTCATAGTCCCCTCTGTCCACCCCTCTCGGGCCCACCCTCCCACCCTCTCTCCCTTCTCCCAGAACTCATAATTATTTTTTTAATAATTAGGCCACAATTATAAAAATTATAAGGTATAATATACATTTCCAATGTCCAGTCCATACATATTTGTCAACTGATAATAATATTCTATTGTCTATCTATCTCCATGAGTTTAAAGTTCTATACCTAACTCATTTTCCATCCTAACTTGTATTACCAATTTAAAAACATCCTTTTAGACCTAGAACATCCTTTTAATTCCTAAACAACTTAAAATTTAACTATGAGACTGTAACTATCTAGTCTTCAACAACATCAGAGGCCTGAGAAGGATAAATATATCTTATAATACAGGAAGTCAGAGCCAGCAGCTTCCAAAACTAGAAAATGACAGACAACTGGCTGCCTGGACAGTCCCCAATTTCTCTCCATACACTAGAGTATCCATCTTTAGCCTCTTGTCACAGTATCTCTGACAGACATTGATTGTAAAGCAGGAATTATGAAGGACTTGCCTACCCTGTCTTGGAAGAGCTAGGCTGTCGACTTACCTGCTTCCAAGTTTTGTCCTTTTTGGACAGCATTCTGTCTACAGTTGAAGCAAGGGGTTTTTCTTGCCCAGTGACAGGCTTGCCACTAATACAACCATCTCCAAATAGAGATTCTTTGATGCTCATCCTCTACTTGAAGTAGAATAGGGATTGCTGTCAGGAGCTGACATGTCTCAGTATCAAAAAATCTTAAGTTAAAAAACCTTATTTGACGTAATATTAAGATTGTATTGGGCTACATAGGCATTGACCTTTGTATACTGATACATAATTAAGAGTATATTTAACCACAATTGAATAGATCTTTGTATATTGATACAAAATTAAAGGTAACGCTTCCTAATGGTATCATACCTAGAGATACTAAAAAATAAAATGTGAAGCTCTGGCCTCTTGATACCAACCGTCTAAAACGGTCTAGGATAGTTAAGTAAAACAAACTCCTAGTCATACAAACATGTCACTTTGTTAGCTACTATGACAGTCTATCACAGATATTCTCTAAACTACCCAGTAATCAAGTTGCTAAGAGAAAAGCAACATTTGCTTATCTAAATACAAGAGATGGATAGGGCATCTTCAAAAACCCCAAGAGATCTGCAGAATATGGCATTCAAAGATGTTATCTTAAATTAAGATTTTCTTTTTTCTTTTTTTTTGATATCGAGACATATCAGCACCTGACAGCACCCCCTATTCTACTCCAAGTAGAAGATAAGCATAGAAGAACCTCCACTGTAAGATGGTTGAATTAGTGGCAAGCCTATCTCTTGGCATGAAAAAACCCCTTGCACCAACTGCAGACAGACTGCTGTCCAAAAAGGACAAAACTTGGTAGCAGGGAAGTCGACAGCCTAACTCTGCTAAGACAGGGTAGGTAAGTCCTTCATAATCCCGGCTCTACAACAAATGTCTGTCAGAGAAACAGGACCCAAAGGCTGAAGACTGATGCAGGAATGTATGGAGAGAAAATGGGAACTGTCCAGGCAGTCATTGGTATGTCCTTTCTTAGTTTTGGAAGCTGCAGGCCCTGCACTTCCTATATAAGCAGATATATTTATCCCTCTCAGGTCTCTGAGGTGGTTGAAGAATAGACAGCTAGAGTCTCATAGTTAAATTTTGAGTTGTTTAGGAATCAAGAGGGTGTTATAGATCTAAGAAGATACTCTTAAACTGTTGCAAGTTAGTATGAATGTTGAGTCAGATATAGACCTTTAAACTCAAGGAGTTGGTTAGATAGTAGAATGTTAAAGTCAGGGGCCAAATATGTATAAACTGGACATTGGGAAGGTATACTGGGCCATTTAACTCTCATAAATGTGGCATATTTATATCTGTTGTTTTGTATAATACTTACTGTTATAAGAGAAGGAACCATCTGTTGGACTGAAAGGAGAAACTTCTGGGGGGAAGAGGGTGAAAGGGTGGGATAGGAAGGGGGAATAGGGAGGGGTTTGTAACTGAGATGTAACTTGAAGAAAAAAAAATAAAGTATTTAAAAAAATAAAAAAAATAAAAAAAAGAAACCTTATTTGAATGCCATATTCTACAGATCTCTTGAGGTTTTTGAAGACCACCTATCTATCTCTGCATCAGTATTGATCTTTGTATATTGATACAAAATTAAGGTTAACCATTTTTAAGGTATTTAAAATACAATGTGAAGTTTTGGCCCATAGATAGCAACTGTAACAAACTGTTTAGGATAATTAAGAGATGCAAACTAATAGTCATTCAATCATGTCATTTGGTTAAGTAATAGTATAGTTTATCACAGATGTTTTCTAATTGAACTGGAAATCAAGTTGCTAAGAGACAAGCAGCATTTGCTTATCCAAATATATAGAGATAGATTATTATATCTTAAAGATGAGAAAATAGAAAGCCAAGGAAAATACATTTTTCCCAAGTGACATATTAGTAACAAATCAAGATGAGATTAAAGAACTTGTGGCATCTTTTTCTATTGAACATCTATAAAGCACCAAACATATTGACTCAATTTTTCTGTGTCTCACTACATAGTACAGCACTCTATTCTGTTTGTTATATATTTTTAGTTAATTATGGTAAGTTCCCTCCAAATATTTTCTACCATATGGCTTTTACAAACTACAACATTACTCAGTGCTTAATATAGGAATATTAAGATATATTCCCAGCTATGTAAACAATCATTTCTGGCTTTATGTTCTTTTACAGTACACATATGATTAATCTTAGTAGTATTAAACTCTTCTGCTTTGAAATACTGTATATAATATTAAAATGGCCTAATTAAAACTACAAAGGAATTGGGAGAGACCAAAGGCTGCAATGAGAACTTGTGTTCGATGCTCAAAGCTCAATTGGTTATGTAGATGTAAATCCTCAGGTAAGTTGACAGGACTAGGGTGGGCTAGAAGCAGATTTCATGTTAAAGCCTTTGATTCATAAGAAGGCAACAGCAGGCAGTAAAAGCCATATGCCCTTAGAGTGAAATAGATCCTGGTTTTGTGAACTAGAACCAGCCCCAACATGTTGCCAGGTTCACTGGATTTCTCTTTTGGAAAATGAAACTACATCAAGAGGGAGACAGAATGAAGACTGGGCAGGATTCAGATCATGTAGGCATGTGCTAGGGGCATGGTCAGTCCCTTGATCCTCCATCTCTACATCTTTAGTAGATTTGGAAAATTTCGCTTTGTGGAATAAAATGTGGGCAAAGCAAATGATCAGTATTCGAAAACAGTGTATTCTAGAGTTGAAGTGTCTACTCTGGGGATTTGAAATCCTTGGCACATTGTATATTTCCTTTTTTTCCCCGACACATGCATAGCTAGGTAAATTCCTTCCTTTAAATCACTTCAAATACTGTGTAAAAATTTATAACCTTAAGTCAAAGTAAATTCTATGCCATAAACTTAAGAGATGGGTTTGAAAGGAAATTGGTGGTTTACTACAAAAAACAAGCAAACAAACAAATTCATAACATTTGTTTAAACCTTTGACCTGCCTTTAGGCAAATTCATCCTAAGTAAATAAGTATGGACAAGTCTCTACATTCCACACTGAAGGTGATTACGGATCTCCAAAGCAGTAGCTCGTAGACAAAGATTCAACAATAGCGGCCTAGATAAATGAATTTTCTGTTCATATTATAAAGCCATTAAAACTACAATGAAGAAGAGTATTTATTGTCATCAAATATATCCTTAGCATGTTAGGTTGGAAAAACAGAATGGCAGATTGTTCATTGTCAGCCTACATTCATAAAAAATACTTAAATACATAAGGAAAAGATAAGAATAAAATATATAAATTTCATGAATGTCTGTTCCTGAATAGTAGGAAGATAGGAGGATTTTATTGTCTCATATTTTTTTCTTATTTGCATTTCCTAAAATTCACACCATGAATATCTTTACTATCTTAGAAGATAATGACCATCTTAAATTTATATTAAAGCCCATGCTATAAAAAACGTGGGCAAAACAATATTCTGGGAAAGCTTATCTCTAGAGAAACATTTGGAAAATGCAGTAAGTTTACTCTATGAAAAGTTAGGCCCAAACTCCTGGAGAACATTTTGATGCCCCCATGGATAAATGATGAAAGGACATGAATAAAATATTTAGCATAATGAATAAGAAGCAGATGAAAACAGTCATGTTTAAAAGCAAGCAAACACATGAATATTAATTAAACATTTGTGGATTTTAGCATTTTAACATAGTTTACATAAAAAGCTAACAATAACAACAATACTTAGCAGTAGCAGGAGGAAAAACGATTTGACATACGCTGTAGGTAAAAAGTTTAAAATGGCATAGTGTGTTTACATAGTGCATGAGCAAATTACAGCAGCAGACTGAACGACTTGTAGCTTCTGACTGAATGGTTTCATGGTTGAGAATTTTTTTCTCTGAACATATGATCTATACTCTGATAGAAATGTGCCATACTGCATCATTCATGTCAGTAGAATTGGAGGCAAGTTCAATGCCTATTTGTAGAGGAGATAGTGCCATTGTCATTGAACAACAACAACATATAGCCACTGAGGTAGTGTTATTGAGCACTGCGTGTGCTGACAAGAAGCTCCGCAGATAATGGAATTTGCCAACAAACCTGAGGAGCTGAGTTTGATCCCAGGAACTACATGAAGAGAGTTGAACCAATAACCTTGAGTGAACCCATACCCTCAAGCTGATGTACACCTCAAGTTGATGATGGATCAAGCACGCAGACACACACTGACACACACACACACACACACATAAATGTAATAAAAACTGTGTGATGCATTGTAAAGGAAATGAATATATTTTTAAGTGAACAAATATAACTTACAACAAATATATTTAATACATGTACACACATAGATATATATCACACACATATCACAAAGATCAAATACAAATCACACACACACATCACATACAAGTTCCATATACATCACACACATACCATATACCTCACACACATATATCTCTCTCATACACACCACACTTCCTCATACCACATACATATCAGCCATACATATAGCACACACACTACAAACACACACACACATATAACACAAAAAATACACATGCATCATACACAAGTTATACACACATCTTAGACACATATCTCTCACACATACCATAATCACTCATACAACACACATACATCACATATACACATATCACACATACACATACACACAGAGACACTAAATATCACACACATATCAGACACCATGTCTGTCTTTGTCTCTCTCTCTCTCTCTACATACATACACACACAAGCATTCTCTATAAAACATGAACAGAAGTAAGTAGCTAGCAAAAGACTATACAAAAGAGTGTTTAAGGGAGTTATCCTTGGATTACAAAACTGATATTTGCCCCCTTCTACTTTTAAAACACAGAAAACCCATCTTATGAAATAAAATTAGAGAAGCATTTATCAGCTGGGCATGGTGGCTAATCCCAGCACTCATGAGGCAGAGGCAGGTGGATATATGTGAGTTCGAGGCCAGCCTGCTCTACAAAGGGAGTCCAGGACAGCTAGGATTATAAAGAGAAATCCTGTCTCAAAAAACAGAATGGGAGAAGAAAAGCATTCATCTTCATGCTCTGTTAGGAACACACAGAATGAAATCTTCACCAGATGAAGCCACAGGGGCATTTGCCCACTTGTCTGTCTAAGTCAAAGTCCTCCCTAGAGGAATAACAAAAGCGGGTGATGTCACTTCTGAATCAGGTCCATGAGCTTTGGAGGAGCATATTCATCCACAGGAAACCATGTGGGGAAAGAGGAAGAGAAGTGGTATTTCCTTACCTTTTGAATGCAGGTTCAGAGAAAGAGGAGAGAGACCATAATAAAAGGACATTAGAACGGAACAGCAAAGCAGATCATGTGACAGAATTCACTGTTCCTGTTTCTCCCTCGCCTCATCTAGATCTCTGAAGTAAACTGGGAAAACAGTTATGGGGCCAACACAGAACAGAGAGGGCACTGCCCATGGCACTGACCTTGCCTCAGATCCTTGTCTCCTGGAGAACTCAAGCTGAGAGAGCTGCCATGTGTGGGTGATACCTAGACTACGCTTGGGCAACCCAGACATCTGAGGTCCAATCCCACTTGCTATTTTCATGTTAAACTCTTTGAGATTTGGTTTCCTGATCAATAAAACAATTTAATAACTATGTATTTTCCCATTAACTATATATTGAATGGCCAATATTTTTCATGCTATGAGATGAAAGCATGAGTAAGACAGAGCCTGGCCTCAGCCTATGTTAGATTCTAAAGAAGTCGCTACTCAAAGCAGCGCGGTGCTGGAGGATGACCTCAAGCTCTGTTAACTCCCCTTCAGCACTCGTTCATTTGGCCTTGGGGGCAGCATCTATCTTTTTTCAATCTAACCATTTTTCCCTCTTTGCTTTCCTGAAAACTACTTGTTCCACACACTGTGTGGCCTGCTTCCTCAAGGCCTTCAAGGCTTTGCAGAAGGGACCTTTCCTTGTTGGTCACTGCTTGCTCTGTATAAGACAAGGGTGATAGCCCAGGGTTACTGCTTTGCACAAATTTGAGGGCCGGCACTCATCACAATCAATGTAAAATGTAGCCCAGGGGTTGGCCAGAGTGCAGACTGAGGGACTGTCCACAGCAGCCTGTCTATGACATCTTCTAGGTTGTTTTCTTGGAACCACCTTGCATGCCATTATTTATCTACAGTCTCTTCTATCCCTGCTGTGATGAAAGCTTCTCATAGCAGTGACTCCTCTCTTTGGCCTTATTACTATGTCCCCAGAGATTGTATTTATTTTGACTTTTTCATTGTGTTTACTATAGTTTAGTTCAGTTAACAGTACTGGGGATAAAGCTCAGTACCTCACATAACACTTTTATAAAAGACACTTAGTAAATACTCACTGAATAAAGACAGACACCACCCCAGCAAGTCTACGCTATGCAATACAGCAGCTGCTTGCAGCATAAGATGCCTGCACACTTGAGGGACAACCAATATGACCGAGGAACTGAATGCTTTTGCTTTTTAAATTCATTAATTGAAATTAAAATAAGAAATGGAAGCAGTTACAATATTTTCCCACTAAACTCAGCTTATTTTTTAAAAATAGGATTACATTTTACCGTAGCCATTGTATTCTACAGACACTAGACTAAATTCTTTTTACTTTTTAAAATGTAGATGCTGGAAAACAGAAGGTGGCACTTATAGTTTGCATCATTAAATAGCATTGTTCTAACTTCTTCATAATTGAAAGGACAACAGTACCTACCTTACTAGAGTATGTGGAAGCTTAAATGAGGTAACATGGATAAAGTATCTATTACAGTGCCTGGTACATAGTAGCTGTTAATGGGTGTTAACTGTTATTATGTCATTAGTATTGCTATTATTATGATTGTTGTTGTTGAACACAGGATAAGATCAGTATGACAACACATATGACAACAAAAGACTACTCTTGACTTATTAGTTAAGGCATTTATAATATCCAAATAGGTCAAAACTCTGAGGGTATTGGAACAGAATAAGTAAATGGGTCAGGGGAAGTTGCTGGTGATGTATAGTAGCAGGGAAGAATTATAACTCAGACCTAGGTATTTCTTGCCCAAAGCCTGGGTACATAATTGAGTGTTACTTCATAAAAATACCCACCAACTGAAGTGAAATTTAGACAAAATGAGACTCAAGATCCAAAAGACAGTCCCTCAAAAGCAACTTGGAAATTGGATATGATCTAGTGCAACTCAGACTCAGACTCGATATATAGTTAATGAGAAAATGCATATTTATTTAATTGTTTATTGATCAGGAAACCAAATCTCAAAGAGTTTAGCATAAAAATAGTAAGTGTGATTGGACCTCAGATGTCTGGGGGCACAAGCATGATCTAGGTATCACCCACACATGGCAGCTCTCTCAGCTTGAGTTCTCCAGGAAACAAGGATCTGAGGCAAGGTTATCTGTGGACATTATCTGGTGTATGAGAACACCATGATAACTTAATTAATTGATTAATTGACTTAGATTTAACTGTGATGTTAAATGCATATGCTGAATCACAAGGATGGAAATACTCAATGGATAAAACTATGACTGTGTCCATGAGTCTACTAGTCCAAGAAATTACTTATGGTGACTGAAAGCTCAGTTTGATAATCTTCAGATCAATGTCTGAGGACCACAGGAGGCCCATCACATCTCTTCAAAATTTTACCTTTTGGGTTTACTTTCAAAGTTGCCCATGTATCGTAAGATTCAATCCATTTAATACTTTCTTTCTTTTTTTTTAATACTTTATTTTTTTTCTTCAAGTTACATCTCAGTCACAAACCCTTCCCTATTCCCCCTTCCTATCCCGCCCTTCCACCCTCTTCCCCCCAGCAGCTTCCCCTCTCAGTCCAACAGATGGTTCCTTCTCCTATAACAGTAAATACTATACAAAACAACAGATATAAATATGTCACATTTATGAGAGTTAAATAGCCCAGCATACCTTCCCAATGTCCAGTCCATACATATTTGGCCCCTGACTTTAACATTCTACCATCTAACCATCTCTATGAGTTTAAAGGTCTATATCTGACTCAACATTCACACCAACTTGCAACACAATTTTAAGAGTAACTTCTTAGATCTATAACCCCCTCTTGATTCCTAAACAACTCAAAATTTAACCATGAGACTCTAGCTGTCTATTCTTCAACCACCTCAGAGACCTGAGAGGGATAAATATATCTGCTTATATAGGAAGTGCAGGGCCTGCAGCCTCCAAAACCAAGAAATGATATACCAGTGACTGCCTGGACAGTTCCCATTTTCTCTCCATACATTCCTGCATCAGTCTTCAGCCTTTGGGTCCTGTTTCTCTGACAGACATTTGTTGAAGAGCAGGGATTATGAAGGACCTACCCACCCTGTCTTGGCAGAGCCAGGCTGTCAACTTTCCTGCCACCAAGTTTTGTCCTTTTTGGACAGCAGTCTGTCTGCAGTTGGAGCAAGGAGTTTTTTCATGCCAAGAGATAGGCTTGCCACTAATTCAACCATCTCACACTGGAGATTCTTCGATGCTTATCTTCTACTTGGAGTAGAATAGGGGGTGCTGTCAGGAGCTGAAATGTCTCGATATCAAAAAAAAAAAAAAAGAAAATCTTAATTTAAGATAACATCTTTGAATGCCATATTCTGCAGATCTCTTGGGGTTTTTGAAGATGCCCTATCCATCTCTTGTATTTAGATAAGCAAATGTTGCTGGGCAGGGCTCTGTTCTTATCTTTCCAGTAGAATCGAAGCATCCATTCGGGGAGCCCGGGGACGGCTGGACAGCGGAAACCTCAGCAGAGAGCAGAATCAGGCACCAAGGAGGACGAGTGACCCAGTTGATTCTGCCTGGCAGACTTCCTCAATAGCTGTCTCCATCGGGGGCCTGCAACCACAGCAATCCAATGTCGCTGGGACCGTTCAGCTCTACACAATGCCCCGGCCGGAACCTCAGTGAAGCCTGCAAGATCAGCTTCTGCCTACAAACTCCTTAGGTCATCTAAACAGCTGAGAACAGAAGGACTGAACATAAAAGGATTGTACTAACATTTTTAACCATTTTTCCATTTTGGTTCGGGCCCCAAACAGGTTTACTATGACCCAAATCAGCAGGAAGTCACTTTAAGAGAGTGACGTCCCATGCCCAGAGGGTGGGGAGAGTGTTTCTCCGCCCTTCTTTTTGGTTATTTGAAGGATAACTGAAAACTCTGATATTTAGGGGAAGAGATTACAAGCTGATAAATGGTCCTGTTTAATGGGTTTTGGAGGTTAGACCCAGGGACTTCCTACTTTTCCTTTTCTGTATCCTTCTTCCTCCCCTATGTAGGAGTGCACAGGCTTGAGAAAAATGAGACATAGACATAGCACAGGAGGGTCCAAGAAGAAGGGGCAGATTATTGAATATGCCCTTATACCTTTGTATATTGATACAAAATTAGTAGTATATTTGGCTAAAGTGGTATTGACCATTGTTTATTGTGCAAAAATAAGATTGTATTGGATTACATCGGTATTGATCTTTGTATATTGATACAAAATTAAGATTATAGTTGGCCACAATGGTATTGACCCTTGTATATGGACGTAATATTAAGATTGTATTGGGCTACATAGGCATTGATCTTTGTATATTGATACATAATTAAGAGTATATTTAACCACAATTGAATAGATCTTTGTATATTGATACAAAATTAAAGGTAACGCTTCCTAATGGTATCATACCTAGAGATACTTAAAAATAAAATGTGAAGCTCTGGCCTCTTGATACCAACCGTCTAAAACTGTTTAGGATATTTAAGTAAAACAAACTCCTAGTCATGCAAACATGTCACTTTGTTAGCTACTATGACAGTCTATCACAGATATTCTCTAAACTACTCAGTAATCAAGTTGTTAAGAGACATTTAATACTTTCTTGATAGGAACAGTGGGAAGAGAAGAAGATAAGAAAAGAGAGATTTTTGAGATTCTGGTGTAATTATTATTCTAGCCTAGGACACTTTCTATCAGGGAACCCACAGCTACCACATTTGCCTAGGATCCAGAGAGGGCAACAGCAATCCAGGAATGGAACACCAACCCAACAATGACAAGAGTTGATACTGACATTCAAATATCCTAACTCCAGATGCCAGTTTTTCCAGATGCACAAAAACACCAACAGGAAAAGTCAGGACTATATGTCTTCACCAAAATCCATTAATGCTGTTGGAGTAGGCCTTGAAAAATGCAATATAACTGAAGCCCAAGACAAGGATTTTAAAATAGCAATTATGAACATGTTCAAGGAACTTAAAGAACATATGAATAAATCCCTTAAAGAAGTGCATGATGACACAAACAATTGAATAAAATAATAAAACCAATTTAAGACATGAAAGTGTAATTTAACATCAACAAAATGGAATCACTAAAGTAAACACGCACTGAAATAAAACCCAAAATGATGCCAAACAAAAAACCTCAGAGGAAAGCCTCACTGACAGATTACAAGAAACAGAAGGGAGAATCTCAGGTGTTGAAGAAGAGGTAGAAGAAATGGATACCTCAGTCAAAGAAAATGTTAAATTAAAAAAAAAATCCAGGCATAAAACATCTAAGAAATCTGAGGCACTAAGACCAAATATATAAATAATAGAGATAGAGGAAGGAGAAGAATCCCAGGTCAAAGGAATTTAACACAGTCATAGGGAAAATTTCCCCAATCTAAAGGAGTGCTGATCAAGGTACAGGAAGCATATAGAACACCAAATGACAGGATGAAAAAAGAAATTTTTCACAATGCGCTATAATAAAAACAGTGAATGGGCAAAACAAAGGATATTAAAAGCTACAAGGGAAAAGGGCCAAGTAACATATAAAGAAAGATTCATTAAGATAACACCTGACTTCTCCTCAGTGAGGACTCTGAGAGCAAGATGAGCCTGGGTGGATGTTCTACAAACTCTGAGAGACCACAGATGCCAGCCTAGACTACTATATCCAGCAAAACTATCAATTATAATCAATGGAGAAAAAAATTTCATGACAAAAATAAAATTTAAGCAATATATTTACCAATGCAGCTCTACAGACAGAACTGGAAAGAAAACTCCAGTGTGAAGAAGTTAATTGCACCTAAGAAAACATAAGGAATAAATAATCTCAGAAAAATCAATCAAAAATGGAGAAATGCACACACACACACACACACACACACACACACACACACACACACACCACCATCACCACCACCCAACCACTACCACCACCAACAAAATAACAGGTATTGGGAGGCAGAGGTAGGCAGATCTTTGTGAGTTCGAGGTCAGCCTGGTCTACAAAGTGAGTCCAGGACAGCCAAGGATACACAGAGAAACTGTCTCAAAAAAAAAAAAATAACAAAATAACAGGTATATAACAATAAACACTGTTAATTGGTAACTCTCAACATCCATGACCTCAATTGCCCAATAAAAAGACACAGACTAACTAATTGGATGGTAAACAGAACATATCTTTCTGCAGCATCCAAGAAACATAACTCACCATTAAGGCTACGTATCACCTCAGGGTAAAAGGATCAAAAAAGATATTCCAAACCAATGGACCCAAGAAGCAAGAAGTTGTTGTCATTTCAATAATTGACAAAATAGAGGTCAACCCAAAACTAATCAGAAAAGATAGGGAAGGACACATTTTCATTAAAGGAAAAATCTCCCAAGAAGTCATTGCAATTCTAAGTATATATTGCATGAAACACAAAGATACCCACATTCATAAAGGAAACACTACTACAGCTGAAACCATATATTGAGCCTCACACAATGCTAGTTGGTGATTTCAATACCCCATTCTCATCAAAAGACAGGTAATCCAGACAAAAACTAAACAGAAATGCTAGAGTTAAATAATGTCATAAATCAAACAAACCTAGCAGACATGTACAAAACATTTTACCAGAAGACAAAGAATGTACTTTCTTCTTATCAGTAAACAGAACTTTCTCCAAAATGGGCCACATACTTAAGTCACAAATCAAGATTCAACAGTTATAAGAAAGTTGGAATAACACTCTATATCCTGTTTGACCACCATGGATTAAAGCAGGATATCAACAACAGAAAGTATAGAAAATCAAGGAAGTTGAACATTCATTACTGAATGCAAAATGAGTCAAGACAAAAATCAAGAAGGAAATTAAAAACTTTTTAGAGATAAATGAAAATTAAAAGACAACATACCCAAACCTATGAGACACAATGAAGACAATTTAAAGTGGCAAGTTCATAACAGTAAGAACCTACATATAAAAATTGAAGAGATCTCATAGTAGTAATTTAGCAACATATTTGAAAGCTTTAGAACAAGAGACAAAATTTAAAACAGAAGATGGCAAGAAATAATCATCCTCGAGACTGAAATGAATGGAATAGAAACAAACAAATATATACAAAGAATCAAAGAAATGAAGAGTTGGTTCTCTGAGAAGAGGAACAATATTCACATATTCTCAGTCAAACTAAAAGACAAAAATAGAAGATCCAAATTAATAAAATCACAGACAAAAAGGGGGACATAACAATAGGTATCTAGGAAATCCAGAGAAACATAGGGCACACTTTAAGAATCTGTATACTACAAAGCTTAAAAAAAGTAAAAGAAATGGATAAATATGATCAGAAAGAAATTTGAACAGACCCATAAGCCCTAGTGAAATAGAAGTGGTAATTAAAATTCAAACACACACACACACACACACACAAACTCTCTCTCTCTCTCTCTCTCTCTCTCTTTCTCCAGGGTCAGATGAATCCAGTGTAAAATTCTAGCAGATCTTCAAAGAACACCAACACTCCTCAAATTATTCTGCACAATAGGAACTGAACAAACATTTCATAATTATTTTGAGACCATTATTACCCTGATACCAAAACTAGACAAAGATACAACACAAAAGGAGATTGTAGACCAATATCTCTTTTTAGCATAGATGCAAAAATCCTATATATAGTTGCAAACAAAGTTCAAGAATATACCCAAAAATTATCCTCCGTGATCAAATAGGTCCCATAGCAGAGATGCAGGGATGATTCAAAGTACATAAACCGATAAATCTAATCTACCACACAAACAAACTGAAAGACAAAAACCTCATGATCATCTCATTACATGCAGAAAAGGCCTTTGGCGGAATCCACAACACTTTATGATAAAAGTCCTGGAGAAACTAGGATTTAAGTGGCATATCTCAATTAGGAGGATTTACATCAAGCCAACAGCCGGTATCAACTTAAGCAGAGAGAAACTCAAAGTGTTTCCACTAAAATCAGGAACAAGACAAGGATGTTTATTCTTTCCATGTCAATTAAATATAGTACTTGAAGTATTAGCTAAAACAATACAAATAGGAAAGGAAGAAGCTAAAGTATCTTTATTTGTAGATGATATGATTTTGTGCATAATAGACTTAAAACCTACACTAGGAAATATCTATATCTAATGAATATTTTCAGCAAAGTAACAGGATACAAAATTAACACATCAAAACCAGTAGCCTTCTTTTATACAAAAGACAAACAGATTGAGAAAGAAATCAGAAAAAAGTATCTTTCACAATTGCCTTAAAATATCTTGGGATATATCTAACAAAACAAGTGAAAGACTTGTATAATAAAAAAGTTTAAGACATTGAAGAAAGAAATTGAAGAAGATATCAGAAAATAAAATGATCTTCCATGCTAGTGGATTGGTAGGTTTAATATCGTAAATATTGTAAAAATGACCATTCCACCAAAAGCAATCTATGTATTCAATAAAATCTCTGTAAAAAATATAAAACAATTCTTTGTCGAAATTGGAAAAAGAAAATTTCAACTTCATATGGAAATAAACAAATAAAACATCCAGGATAGTTTAAAAATATTACTAAGTATACTACATTACTATACTTATGCATATATATATATATATATATTACATGGCATATATTTGGTTAAAAAGAGACACTTTGGTCAATGGAATCAAATAGATGACCCAGACATAAGCCCACACACCTGATATTTTACAAAGAATATACACCAGAGAAAACACAGCATCTTCAACAAATGGTGCTGGTGAAATTGGATGACTGCATGTAGAAGAATCCAAATAGATCTATATTTATCACCTAGTACAAAACTCAACTCCAAATGAATCAAAGATCTCGACATAAAACCAGATATACTGAACCTGACAGAAGAGAGCATGGAGAGCAGGCTTTAATTTGTTGGCACAGGAAGGACTCTCTGTCTCTCTGTCTCTCTGTCTTTCTCTGTCTCTCTCTCTCTCTCCCTCCCTCCCTCCCTCCCTCCTTTCCTTCCTTCCTCTCTCTCTCCTCCCTCCCTTTCTTTCTTTTATTGTTTACTTTTAAGATTTTTAAAAATTACAATAATTTTTCCCTTTCCTTTTCTCTCTCCAAACCTTGCCATATGCCTGTCCCCACTCTCCTTCAAATTCATGGCTCTTTAAAAAAATATTGTTACTGTAGACATATGTTATTTGTATATACAATACATTCCTAAATATAATTTTTTAGTACACATAATGTTATTTTATGAATGTTTTCAGGAATGACTATTTGGCACTGGACAATCAATTAGTGTGCTCTTCCCTGGGGAGGGCCATTTCTCTAAACTGGTTGTGGTTTTCTGTAGTCATCTCTGCGACAAAGAGAATTTTTCTTGATGAGAGGTGAAGACTACACTTATCTGTGGGTGTGGACAAATGTTTATAGATTGTTGTTAACAGATACACTGTTTAGTAAATTATATATTGTATATTCTCCTCCAATAACCATGATTTTACTAGCACTGATTAGATACCTATGTTTCAAATACTAGGCATTTTATCCCTCTTGCTGAGGATGCATTAAGTCCAATTATAGAGCTATTGGTTACCATCAAGGTATGTGTGCCATTACTACACCCAACCATTTGCCATGCTAGTTGTTGGTGTGATTTATAGGTATGGCAGGTAGATAGGACTCTTGGCTGCCTTCTTCTTTGGAAGTTTGTAAGAAATCTTACAGTACTGTGAAAGTGAGTCTTCAGGGAGAGGACATTCAAGTCAATTCCAGCTCACGCCCTTCTGGGCCTTGGGAAAGCACTTTCTGAACAGGGCACTGACAGCACAGGCACTAAAAGTAACAATTAATAATTGGGACTCCACAAAGCTGAACAGCTTCTGTATTGCAAAAGGCACCATCATCTGGGCAAAATGACAGTCTACAAAATGTGAACAGTTCTTTACCAATTTTATATCAAATATGTGCAAAGGTTAGTTTTTAAGCCTTTGATATGTGTACTAAAATCTGAGGAACCACAATGGCTAGGTACCTAGAAAGGGACTAGGGGGGAAGGGAAGAATAGGATCTCCCAAGGAAGGGAAATATATTGTTATGAAGAGATAGGTGGTAGACTGGGCTGGGAGAGTTAAATGGGGAGAGTAATGAAAGAGAGCATAAAAGAGGGAATATGAGGAGGGAGAACTAACACTAAAGGTCATTTGAAAAACTATATGGAAACCTATTACTGGAGAAAATTCATATATATATGGACTAACCAACCACTTTCTGATTGGACTTAAGTCACTGAGATTTAAGGTTCCACCACAGATGGAACCCACGTCTGACACTACTAAAGTAGCCAAGAACCTGATGCTAGATAGGTCATGATCTTAGGGCAAAACTTAATACTATTATTCTGCTAAAGAAATAGAGCAATACAATGACTCCTAATGACATGCTGCTGTACCCAGAGACCAGTGCTTTACTCATCTCTCATCACAGAAGCTTCTTCTTGCTAGATGGGAAGTTAAATAGAGACCCACAACTAGACAGAGAATAAGAGGCAGTTGAGCACTCATTTCTGAATGGAGTGCCTTTATCAAGGCCCTCCCGTCAAGATTCAGGGATCTAAGTGAAAGAAGAGATAGAAATATTATAAGGGCCAGAGGTGAGGGTTGGCTCCAAGGAAACAGTGTCTTCCAGACATAAAACTGTTGATGCATATATGAACTTACAGAGACCATGGCTACATTCATAAGGCCTGCACAGGTTCAAGATAGACAGGGTCCCAGCACTGAGAGGAGGAAGTGGACAACCCACCACCCACCCAAGAAGTTATCTACAATTGACACCTGCTGGCAGAGGAAAAACATCCCAGTGATGTCTCACTGGAGTATATTAACTACACTTCAGGGCAGGTCGCATTCCCAGGAGTAGCTGGCCAACATAAAACCAACTCAATTGTATTTTTCAGGCTTTTTGTCTTATTTTGCTTTTTTGAGATTTTTTTTTCTTATTGGTCTTTTCTTTATTGTTTTGATTTCCTGTGTGTGTGTGTGTGTGTGTGTGTGTGTGTGTGTGTGTGTGTGTGTGTGTGTGT
>CAJQZJ010005020.1:2410510-2432768 GCA_907164525.1 Lophiomys imhausi | reverse complement strand
TGTGTGTGTGTGTGTGTGTGTGTGTGTGTGTGTGTGTGTGTGTGTGTTTTGTGGGAGTTTTTGGTGTGTGTGTTGCTTGGTTTTTGTTTTTAAGGAAAGAAGGAAAAATAAAGATGTGTGGGTAGGGAGATGGTGAAGATCTGGGAAGATATGATGGAAGACAAAAACATGATCAAAATATATTGTATGATTTTCAAAAATAAAATAATTTGAATAATGTTGCCAGTCAGAATAGTTAACTTTGCACTAGAAGGGAATGTCTGATAAAACTAGTAATATTTCATTGTCTTCTTTCTTCACTTTATATGCAAATTGATAGAGGGAGCAGGTGATTTTTTTATCTTTCTTAAAGTATTTATTTGCTTTACATCCCTGACTACAGTTTATCCTCCCTCTTCTCTTACCAGTCCTTTCTTCTCATCTCCCTTTCCCTCCATCCATTCCTCCAATTTTCTACAAAAAAAAGGCAAGGCCTTCCATGGATACCAACCAGCCCTAGCATATAAAGTTTCAGTAAGACTGGGCACATTACATCCTTTCCTACTGAGGCTAGACAAGCAGCCAGTAGGAGGAAAGGGTCCCAAAGGCAGGTAATAGAGTCAGAGACAGTACCCCTGCTCCTGCCGTTAGGAGTCAGGAGTGGGTTAGCTTTTGTATAAGTACTTTGAGTCTCTTATAATTAACTGGTTGTCTAACATTTTCACTGGATTTAGTTGACTTATTAAATGAGAAATTTTTGTAATGAAAAACAAAACAAAAAAAAGTAGAGAGAAGATTTTGAGGTTCTGATGTGATTATGGTCAAATGCCTTGAATTGCTTAGAAAGGCATGTCCTCCATTTTGTAAGCCAAACACTTCTGTGACTTCCCTTCAGCTCTGTTCGAATTTGTATGTATTCAAGGTTTCATAAACATGTTTATATGATAATTTGGTATTTAGAAAATATTCCTTATATGGCTCTAGACCTCATCAAATTATCTGGATTCTTGCCCCTGCCTCATCATGGACAGCTTTCCTAAGTTACTGCCTGCCACACCTGCAGGGACCATTCTAATTGGCCTCACAGTGTACTGGAGGGTTAAATTAATTTGTGTGAACTGCACAGCTGGACAGTTGCCCGGTGCCACATACTAGCAGCTGTTTGACACAATAAACCAAGAATCAGATTTTCTTGCAGCAGAAATAAATTTTTAACAATGTCACCCATTTCCACCGAGGCAACATACAAGACATGATTTCTGTATGAGATGATTGTGATAGAAGCCGCCTTGGAGGAATGCTGTCATTTTCTAAGTCAAGGCCCTGTCCTGCCACATTATTTAAACACAACATGACATGGAAATACATCTAATAGGATTTGGCTACAGGCAAAGAGTCTGGAAAATAGTGCAGGGATTGGGAGACTCTGCTGCTGAGATATGCATGGAATTCAAAATTTACGAGGACTGAAATCCTTGAGTCAATCTTTGGCTCATAACAAAACAAAATAGAAAAAAAAAGAATCCCTCTCTCTCAAGTGCAGCTATACGGGCACACTCATTATGATAATAACTGTCATCATACTACAGCCACCAAGAAGATCAAACATGCATCTTTATATTGATTTCAAAATTCAGCACCACTGAAATAATTTTTGCTCAATGGAGACTAAACTGGCATTTCACCAGACCCATGAAAATTACCTACTTATTAATAACAGCAGATAGCTGAGCACTGCTCATTGGGGGAGCCACATGACCACCATTTTTATGCTCTCACCATCTTTGATTCAAGGATTTGAGATACAATTCAATGGTACGCCATCTTGCCCCACTGAGGAAATGACAACTTGGGAGGCTGAGGAAAAAATGACACAGAGGAAGCCCCAACTCCTGCAAACACTTCTGGAGCCCTGCTCAGTTCTCCCAGGACTTTTCAATGAATTAGAGACTAAGTCATCCCTACCACTCTTCTGTCATTTGGTGTGCCTCTTAAAAGTGAATCACCATCACCTCCAATAGTCCATCTATGATAAATGTTGGAAGAAGATTACAATCTGAATAAGCTAAAGGGAGGGTAGTTATTTTCAGGCAGAGGAAATGAACATGGGTGGCACTGTTGACTACATGTTAATTTTTTAAAGGAATAAAACCTCATTATTCAATTACAGCACTATCCAAGAAAAACTCTGAATTATATATATGATAGAGAACCCAGAGAACACTCCCAGTTATTTAGTCTAGAGCAGTGGTTCTCAACCTTCCTAATGCAGGAACAATTTGATATACTTCTTCATGGTATGATGACCCCAATCATAAAATTATTCTTGTTGCTACTTCAAGACTATAATTTTGCTACTGTTATGAGTTGTAATGTAAATCTGTGTTGTCTGATAGTCTTTGGTGATCCCTGACAGGGCTCATTCAAAGGGGCCACAACCCACAAGCTGAGAAACACTAGTCCAGAGACTATTGCATAATGTAAAAAAAAAAAGAAAGAAAAGAAAAGAAAGAAAGAAAGAAAGAAAGAAAGAAAAGAAAAGAAAAAGAAAAACTTGGAACAGAATGAAGTTTAGGATGAGAAGACAAATCCAGACACACAGTAGGCACAAAGCCAGCATTATGAATGTAGGGTATCTTGACATTTTAATAAAGATATGGTGGTAAAACATTATCTATTTAAACCAATGTTCAGAAAATAAATTATTTTGAAGTAGTTTTAATACTTGTAAGTATTTTACACACGATAGCAAAGGGGTGAGATTTAGTAGTATGAAATTTAAAATACAGCTGTATAAAAAAGTCAAAACCATTCTGAGCTTGCAGCTCAGGCCAGATTTGGTCTACAGACCATTGCTTCCTCCCTTGGTGGACCTCTAAGGAAATGAGTAGTGGGGATCTGTCTTAGCAGGAAATCTAAAGGCAAAAGAATCGTAAATCAACTTTTGAGGTGTTGCTTTGGTTGGAATCCAAACTCCTCTACATAATATTCCCAGGCTGCCTTCCAGTCTTGCCTGTGCACCCACTGATTGGTACTCTTTTCTAACGGAGCACAGTATGAGACCTGTACTCCTTTGCTCCCACATGTTCCTTCCTGTTTTGCTTGCCTAGATAACTCACCTCGATGTATCCCAGTTATCACATCCCCTCCTCTGGATAAACTTCATTACTCCACCATTGCCTCATATTTTTAAGTTAGCACCACTCACTCTGTGCCCTGATTGAGCTATGTGGTCTAGTGTTGTAGAGGACTAACCTCCAAACCAAACTGCCACCCTCCCCTTAGGAGTTCAATTCTTCCTGCTTGCAAAAGGTTAATACAGCTGGGCTTGTTGACTGATGGTGTTCCCTCATAGAAGGAGGTGTTGTGAGAGTCATGGGTCCCTCATCTGAATATCTAGCTACTCCTCCCAAGCCATCGTATATAACTGCATTAATTGCACATACCCTTGGGGAGAGGGTGGATTTTATAATCTGGAGAAGGTTGGAAGAGAGAAGCATCACCAATGTACCTAGGGGAAGTCTTCATCTATGCTGAGTGAAGGGTTTCCAGTGTGACTTTTGAGGGTAGCCCTCATCTGTGCTCTGTAAACCCAATAAACTCACTGGTTCCCCAGGGAGAACTTTGGTAGAATTTTACTTTGGCTTGTTGTTGGGACCTTGTAGGGGATCAGAAGCTACTTATGTGTCCTCCAACAACTAAAGACAGTGTACGTGCTTCTTATGATCAGTAAGAAGATGTATCTCCCTTACCATCTTGGACAGCGATGATACACAGAAGTACCAAACACAGCACTGCTGACTCATGGTTGCTTTTGCACTCAGTACCATGCTAAGCTCATACACTCATGATCTTGGTTAATTTTCAGACTTCCCCTTGAGATAAGTTTTAACCTCTCAATTTGCAAATGAAAGCCCAGAAAAGTTAAATTCATTGCTCACAGCTTAATAACTGACAAAGCTTGAGTCCAAACTGAGTCCTGCCAGCCCCATGAAACCCACTGTCTTTATCTCACATTGTTTCATTGATTGTTGAATAAACAGAGGATATCTATAATTGAGTTAGGATAATATAACCACCTCTAGAAACATTTCTAGGATCAGTTGTAATTTTAAAAAGTGAGAATGGTTTGTACTTGATGCCATAACTCTTGAAAGGTGGCAGGGGCCTGATATGAAGTGGTTAGACCTTGTGTTTTTACCCCCTTTGGTCATTTGATGGGTTATAGATACTTGTTGTTATTTAGGGGAAGAGGTTACAAGTTGTTAAATGATATTGTTAAATAGTTTTTAGATGTTAGACCCAGGGATTTCTCTCTTTTTCTTTTCTGTATCCTTCTTTCTCTCCTATGTAGGAGGAAAAAGACTTGAGAAAAAATGAGATATAGACATAATATAGGAATGGTAAAAAAGGGACAGATTATTGAATATGCTCTTATATCTTTGCATATTGATACAAAATTAAGATTATATTTGGCTACATTGATATTGATCTTTGTATAGGGATATGAAATTAAGGTTAAGTCTTTTTAAGGTATTGTACCTGGATAGTGCTTAAAAATGAAATGTGAAGTTTTGGCCTTTTGTTAGCAACTGTCATAAACTGTTTAGGATAATTAAGAAATGCAAACTAATAGTGATTCAAGCATGTCATTTTGTTAGGTAGTAGGTTAGTCTATCACAGATGTTTTCTAAGTTAATCAGAAGTCAAGTTGCTAAGAGACAGGCAACATTTGCTTATCCAAATATAAGGAGATAGATAGGTGGTCTTCAAAAACCTCAAGAGATCTGTAGAATATGGAATTCCATGATGTTTTCTTAAGATTTTTTGATATTGAGACATGTCAGCTCCTGGCAGCACCCCTATTCTACTTCAAGTAGAAGATGAGCATTGAAGAATCTCCAATTAGAGATGATTGCATTAGTGGCAGGCTTGTCACTGGGCAAGAAAAATCCCTTGCCTCAAAGGTAGACAGACTGCTGTTCCAAAAGGACAAAACTTGGAAGCAGGTAAGTCAACAACCTAGTTCTACCAAGACAGGGTAGGCAAGTCCTTCATAATTCCTGCTTTATAATTAGTGTCTGTCAGAGAAATGGGGCCAAAAGGCTGAAGATAGATGCTCTAATGAATGGAGAGAAATCGGGAAGTGTCCAGGCAGCCAGTTGTCTGTCATTTCTTAGTTTTGGAAGCTGCTGGCACTGCCTGTATGATCAGATATATTTATCCCTCTCAGTTCTCTGATATGGTTGAAGACTAGGTAGTTATAGTCTCCTTGTTAAATTTTCAGTTGTTTAGGAATTAAGAGGGTGTTCTGGCTCTAAGAAGATGTTTTTAAGTTGGTGGTGCAAGTTAGGATGGATGCATAGTAGAATGGTAAAGTCAGTTGCCAAATACGTATGGACTTGACATTGGGAATGTATGCTATGCCTTATAATTTTCATAATTGTGGCCTAATTATTCTTGTTGTTTTGTATTGTATTTGTTGTTATAAGAGAAAGAGACATTGTTGGACTGAAAGGGGGGAGCTGTCGGGGGAAAAGATATACCTTAAACTTAAAAAAGAAAAAAAGGAAGCAGATGGGGGGGGGAGTGAAGGGAAGAAGGTGGGAGGTTGGGACCAGAGCAGGAAGTAGGGAGGGTGATTGAAATGTAACTTGAAGAAAAAAAAAAGAAATAGTAAAACAACAGGTTCTTGGAGAAAGCACTGTGTTCCCAACTCAGGATCACACAGAGCAAAGCAGGACACTCTACCGTCTAGTTGAGGACTTTCCAGGTCTTCTGCTGTCACCATCACCTGCACTTTCCCAAGGCTGCCACATAAAGAAGCCTCATTCACATCATCTGGTTGCCAGATTCAATGATAACTTTTTAATAATTGAGATAATTTAGGTCATCACAAGAAGTTAAAATTTTGTTCTCCCAATCATTAGATTAATACAAATTGACCTTGACTTAATTTTGGGTGAACACCATAGAGTGGTTGTCTTTAGCATCTCTGTAAACCTTTACCGCTAGCCTGATGCTTAATATGGCATTAAAATACAAGACATTGTCTTGACTATTTATTGGTCTGTTACTATATTAGGTTTCCCAAGAACCTGGACCTAATGTTTAGTATAGTTGTTTAATTGTTGGTATCTTATGAGACAGAGTTGGTGAAGATGTAATGGCTTCATGAACCATAGCCTTGAGGTTGGTCAAGAGCTGTCTGCACTTTCTGATTCACATCCCATTGTGTCCTTCTAGGACAGATGGAGGGGTGAGGGACTTTTCTGGGTTCTCTTACTTAACAACACTAACCCCAATCAAGAGGATCCTAAATTCTTAAGGTCCCCACAACTCTACCTCCAAACACCATCACATGAGGGGTGGAGTTTCAAAATATATGTTTTCTTTTGGACAAGGACACAGACACTCTTTTATGCAGGGTTCACATGTTATGCCAATTGACCTGACATCAGTCATACTGTTGCATCCTTCTCTGGTCCAGAAGTACCTTGGAAAGATGTTAGAAATGCCTGTGAATAAGACTTGGGTATGCCTCCCCCAGCCCCAAGCCTGAAAATCATGAGAGATTCCAGGTGGTCAAATGCAGTGCAATCAGTATTTCTTAGGGGCCATTGTGGATGGATGAATGCAGGCTGATTAGACAGTAAATATTTAATTTTAGATTCTGATCATTTCATATTGACATCTCAGAGCAGTAAATATTTTTATGCTGGATTCAGCCTACACCACAAAAATAACTCCCTCAATGGCAGCGTCTACACATGTAATTGTGTAATTTAATACTTTGATTTAAAACATTTCTACTTTTAAAATTCTTTTAGATAAAAAAAAAAAACTCTTGTCTGAGAAGATTTAACCTCAGGATTTCTAGGTCATAGACTAATTAGCTCCTCAGAAGAAGGTGGGTGGTTCTTTTTGTTGAATGGCCCTCCTTCCCCATTCTTCAGTGTCAGCCAAACTCACATGGAGTTAGTCAGGAGTAGGTTAAAACAGAAACTTCCGTGGAAAGACAGGAGTGGATAGCTTTGATGGTAAAGGGTGTTTTCAGGCATTTTCTGTGAGGACAAAAACAGGGTTCTCTCTCAGGGTGGCTGAAGAAATGCATGCAAGTAACAGTCGGGGGAGCTCTCCAAAAGAACCTACTCAGAGGACTTGAAAGTCCTGAGCGCTGAGGTTGGTTCAAAGCCATCAGGTCTCTATAAACCAGTAAGTAGTCTTATGTACTCATGAGTATTTGAAAAACTGTTTCTCATTATATGTCCAGCACATCCCCTAACTTGCAGGGTGGCAGAGACCCAAGAGGAGACACTATGCAATATTACTATGATTGCCATTTTATAGATGGTGTGGAATCGGCTTCACAGCTGATCCAATAGCACAATTAGCAAGAGAGGAAACCTCTCCCCTTACTTTGTTTCCTTTCCTACACCCCTCCCCTCATTAGAGTTTCTGCCCTTTAACTCAAGTCCAGTGCCTCTCCTGAAGGTGAATGACCTAGCTTTTTGGCAGGAAGGTAGGAGTAATGGGCATGGTGTGTTGATTTTCCCCTTCCCTCCCCGAGTCCCAGGGCCCAGTCATTCTGTACCAGGCAGAGTTCTCCTGTTTCACCATGTTATTTGTCTCACCAGTCCAGGTGCCAGCTGGATCCTTGAGTCCAACAGTGGATTCACCTGGATAATAAGATAACCTATTCTCAACCAATAGCATAGACAGTAGTTTGGTCTCCATTTTTATTCCTTTATGTCTTAATATTTAAATTCAAATGCCAGAGGAAAGGGGTATTGTACCTTTCCCATTTCAGACCCTAAAAATAAGTAATACAGTTAGGATTCAGTAGAGAGGGAACTCATGTTTTAAAGTCATGACCCTGCAAGGCCAGTGATGGACATTAGATGATTCATGGGTTCTCCTAGTTTCCAGTCTTTCTTGAAGGTATTTTGGGACACTATTACTGAGGCCAAGAAGTGAGTCCTACAGCTGGTGATTGACACTCCTTCCAGTACACTGTGAAGGAGAACTCCTGAAAAGAAGCTATGTCTGAAGAGGCTGACTGATTGGAACTGGAACTGTGGGAGACCAGAACGTTGCAAGTCCAGAGGCTAATTATTGTATCTCAGGCTAGTTCTAGTCCTCTGGAGAAGCCATTCCTTGCTCACTTCTGTGTCTGAACTAACATCCGGTGATTAACACATCAAAACCTTTTGGAATCAATTAACTTATCAGATCTTTAGCTTTCACCTACCCTAAAGCTCAGCTAACATCTTGTGCCTTTAGGAATGCTTCTCCCTAATCCCAGCACTCGGGAGGCAGAGGCAAGCAGATCTCTGTGAGTTCGAGGCCATCCTGGTCTACAAAGTGAGTCCAGGACAGCCAGGAGTATTACACAGAGAAACCCTGTCTCAAAAAACCAAAAAAAAAAAAAAAAATCTGGATTGCTTCTCCCATCCCATTGTACCCGCCTCTCTATTGCCCCACTAATGTATTTCAAGCTTGCCTTGATTTATGAATTTCTTTGTTCTGTAAAACTATAAAACTTCATGAAATACTTCTACATCAGAACATGGAATTTGGAGCAGCCTAAATCCGCACTTCCAGGCCATGATCCCTCAAAATGCTCCAGAATAAGCTATCATGCTCCTTTTAATATGAGAGCTGAGCTGTGGTTTGTGCAATGACACACCAGCTCCTAGTAATGAGTAATGAACCACCAGGTCCTGGATCCCTAAACTCACTGATAGATCCTGAATCCCTAAAGGAACCATGAGATCCTGGATCTCTGGGTAGCCAAGTGAAGCAGCTGCTGCCATCTTCATACCGGGCTTCCTGTGCACAAAAAATCCCAAAGTTTCAATATGCTAATACTCTCATCTAGACAGTAGGGGTTATTTTGTTTCAGCCTCAGAATGGAATCAAGTCTAACTGATATAAACAATATACCTCACAAGGAGAAGACTACAATGAAGGTGGAAAAAGATGAGGCAGCAGCTAACACAGGAACAGTACCACAAATAAGAAAGTTCCACAGAGTCCTGTGAAAATTGGATTCATTTCATCACTCCTCATCCAGGGCCTAATATAATCTTCACTTCTCTATGCCTGCCTTACTCCCCAGCCAAGATCTGAAGACAAGGAGTACAGCACAGCAATCTCTATGTCCTCATTCCCCAGCACAGTTCCTGAGGCATGTCAAATTGTCACTATCTGACTGTTGAGCAGAAGAGAAAGGACGCATGGGTAATGAATACCATCACTGCAGAGGAGTTATTATGCCTTTGTATTATTGGTAATTATCATTAGCATAAATTACACATCTATTCAGCATAAATATATACATATATTTATGTTTAAGTTAACTATTTAGTAAACTGAATATAGTTCATTATGTAATAATCAGCCTTTTATTTTAAACAGGCATTTGTGTTTCAGGGGTCAAGACCACTGATGCAATTAATTCAGATCCCCCAAGCAAGGGAGAGGCATAAAGCTTGGTGCTTTGAGGATTATTAACCAAAATATCTCATAGCTCAAGAGGAAACAGAGATAAACTGGCCACTAGACGAGACACTCAAACCAGAAAGAAATGACAACTAGTGGTGCATGTAGTTTAATCTGTTTAGGATTGCTATAACAAAATACCCTAGACTGATACTTCTATAAAGAAAAGAGGCCTAGTTGACTCACCATCATAGAGTTTAAAAGCCCCAAACTGAGAATCAGCATTCAGCCTCTGTCTGCATCATGAGATGGTGAGTGGTATCATGGGGAGGGAGGGCTTTCAGAGCAGTGGGTAGAGGGAGGTACTAGTCTCATTTACAACAATCTGCTCCCTTGAGAACTAGCCTATTCCCTGAGTTTTAACCACTACACAAGATGAAGACGGATCCTTTACAAGGGAAGTGCAGACCCAGTCACCTCCCAGCGGGCTCCACCTCTGGCAGATCTTACCACCTCCCAGTATTGGCATGGTTAACAATCAAGGTTTCATCTTATGAGTCCTTGAGAGACAAACCATAGCTCGGTTGCAAATGTCACTTTGGGAACAAGGGCTTAGGCCTATAGTTATGATTACCATGGAGGCCATCCTGGTGAAGGGCAAAGGACTTAAGAAGATCTTGCTGCAATGGGAGACAAGCCAGCCAGGCACAGGAAAAAAGTCCAGAGCCAGGGAGGCATCGCCATGGTGTGTAGAAATAGAGTATGCTGGTGATGACGAGGCAGAGCTGTCCTCTAATACCCTTGGGCAACAGGAAGACTTGCAGGACTGCACAGGCACCAGCCTTCTTCCCTTGGAGACAAGATGTCTACATGGAGTGTTTAAGTCTCATGACCATGGATGATCTAGAAGCAGGAAGTAGGCATGGAGTCTCAAGAGAGCAAAGCTGGATCCCTCATACTATAGAGATCAAAGCAGGCTCCAGATCAAACCGAGCTTTAAGTCAAACAGGTTTTAAGTCAAACTGAGCACATGTAAAAGAGAGTGGAATGATATTCCATATGGTATTTGATATGCCAAGCTGCATGACAATTCATGCTGCGCTTTCCTGGGAGTGTTCTATGCTAAGGGGGGGGCTACAAATGGACAGTTAGCAAGGCCTTTGCCTTAAGAACCTTACCAATTCCCTCCATAGTCCCCACATTTGATCCCTCCTGTTCTCCTTCCAACCCCATCTCCCACCTAATTCTCTCTCTCCCTCCATCCCAGATGTCTATTTTATTTTTGTTTCTCAGTGAGATTCAAGCATCCTCCCTTGGGCCCTACTTGCTACTTAGCTTCTTTGGGTCTGTGGATTGTACCATGGTTCTCCTGCCCTTTATGACTAAAATTCACTTATAAGTGAGTACATATCATGTTTGTCTTTCTGGGTCTGGGTTACCTCACTCAGGATGATCTTTTCTAGTTTCATCCATTTGTCTACAAATATCATGCTATCACTGTTTTTTCATAACTGAGTAATATTCCATTGTGTAAATGTACCACATTTTCTTTATCCATCTTCAGTTGAGGTTGTTTCCAGTTTGGGGTTATTACAAATAAGGCTGTTATGAACATAGTTGAGCAAGTGTCCTTGTGGTATGGCAGATCATCTTTTGGGTATATGCCTAGGAGTGGTATAGCTGAGTTGTGAGGTAGAATTATTCCCAATTTTCTGAGAAATTACCAAATTGATTTCCAAAGTAGTTTTAGAAGTTTGCACTCCCACCAGTAATGGAGGAATGTTCCCTTTGCTCCACTTCTGGCTAGCATGTGCTGTTACTTGAGATTTTTTTTTTTTTATCTTAGTCATTCTGACGGATGTAAAATGGAATCTCGTGGGTTATCTCTGAGACAAGCTAGAGATCTAGGACAAAGGAAACTCCCAAGAATCTATGAGGGTGACTCTAGCTAAGACTCTTGGCAATAGGGGATATGGAACATGAAACGGCAACTCCTGTAACCAGCCAAGACTTCCCATGGAGGGATCTGGGTACCAAACCAGCCACAAAACCTTTGACCCACAATTTTTCCTGCCTATAAGAGATGTAGGGATAAAGAGGGAGCAGAGAGTGAGGGAATAGACAACCAATGACTGGCAAACTTGAGTGCCATGATGTGAAAGACAGCCCACCCCTGGCACTATTAATAGTATTCTGCTATCCTTGCAGACAGGAGCCTAGCATAACTGTCATCTGAGTGGCTTCATCCAGCAGCTGATGAAAACAGATGTAGATACTCACAGCCAAACCTTAGGTGGAGCTCAGGGAATCTTATGGAAGAGGAGGAAGAAGGATTGAAAGAGCCAGGGAGGTAAAGGACACAATAAGAAAACCTACAGAATCGACTAACTTGGGCCCATAGGGGCACATAGAGACTGAAACACCAACCAGAGAGCATACATGACCTGGACTTAGGCCCCTACAAATATGTAGGACCTCTAACAGCAGGAGCAGGGGCTGTCTCTGGGTCTGTTGCCTGCCTTTGGATCCCTTTCCCCTAACTGGATGGCCTTGTCTAGCCTCAATAGAAGAAAATGTGCCCTGTCCTACTACAACTTGATATGTCAATACAGGTCGATATCCATGGGAGGTCTCCCGTTCTCTGAGGAGAAAAGGAGGTAACAAAGGGGAGTGAGGTGAAAGAGAGGGACTGGGAGGAGAGGGGGAAGGGGAAATTCTGAATTGGATGTAAAGTAAATAGTAAATAAATTAATTAGTGAAAAAAAAGAACCTTACCATCTAGCTGTGAAATTTAGAAGAAAAGATAACTACTGTTCCCAGGGAAAATGCAAAGGTTTTAGCTTTGACCCTCCTCTGTTAATTAACATGCCCTCAATCTATGGTTTGCACTCCTGCCATGATCCACCTCCAACTTTTGGTTACAAATGGTGATGTTTTCTTTTGAACAGCCGTTGGTGTCTCCCTTTCTTTGAATGCATTTATCTTTGCTTGCCTATAAAAATTCTTTCTAAATTTGGGTATTTATTCATTTGTTTTAATTAAAAATTTTAACTGATACAGGAAAACATAAAAACTATATGCATTTATGGGGGCACCATATGGAATCTTGATACATTACATTGTTATGTTTAAATCAGTTTAATCATAGCTATCTCCTCAAACATTTATCATTTTTTATGGTCAAAACATCTGATATATTTTTATGGTGAAAACATCTGATGTGCCTTCTTCCAGCCTTTTTCATATTCACCATGTTACTTTTTTTTTTTTTTTGCTTCCAGTGATCTCACTTTACAACAGCCCACTAGGCCCTCTAACTGTAACTTAGTCCCCATGGGGCAGCCCCTTTCCCCCTCCCCCACAGTCTGACCTACACCCTCTGCTCTTCCCATCCTCTTCACCCCTGACATCAGCCTTTTCAGATTCACATATGAGATCACATGGCACTTGTCACCCTATGCCTGTCTTATTTTACTCAGCAAAATAATCTGTAGTTACATCCACATTGACACAAATGATGGGATTTCATCCTTGCATAAAGGTGAAATGGTGTTCTGCTCTGTATATGTATGGCATTTTCTTTATCCAATTGTATATATTATTATAGCCATTATAGGAAACAGTATGGAGGTTGCTCTAGAAATTAAAAACAAAACCTGGAATCACCATATGACCCAGAAATTCCACTCCTGAGTATATAGAAAGGAGAAATGAAAGAATGTCAAAGAGACAGCTGCCCTCTCATGCACGTTGCAAATGCAAATCACACTAGCCAAGATACAGAGTCGGCATAAGTGTCCCTCAGCTATGGAGAAAAAAAACAAAACTCCTTGAAACTTTTCTGGTTCTCTCAAAGAAGGGAGCAGGGGAAGAAAGGAGGAAGGGATGGAGGGAAAGAGAAAGAGAGAGAAAGTGAGGGAGAGGGAGGCACAATATTTATATTCCTAACTTATATGGCATGCTTGGCACAGTGGGACCCACATACCAATCCATAGTGTTGACACGCTAAGGCCCATTATGACAGTGCTTGGATATAGAGCTGACAGGGAATTAAATTAATATAAAATGAGGTTATAAGGGCAAGGTCCTAATAGGAAAGGGCTTAAGTTCTTGTTAAGAGCAGTTCACTCCCAAAGGAGCTACTGGGGATTGACAGGTGCTGAGAGAGGGAAAGTCAGCTTTCTTCAATGGGGTGATACTGAGTGTAGCAACCACACACTCCGAGGCAGGGGCATGCTCAGACGTAGTTGGACAATGGAAATGGGACCCCATGGTGTGTGTGTGTGTGAGTGTGTGTGTGTGTGTAGTGTGTTTTCTTTGTTTTAAATAGAAAGTAAGAACATGAAGTTAGGTGGCTACAGAGATTGGAGAGGATCTAGGAGGAGCCGGAGGAAATGATTGAACATAATCAAAATACACCATTCACAATTTTCAAAAAAATAAGTAAAAACATTATTTTTTAAAAAGACACACTATAAAGTTCTCGGTTTCTTTTTTTCCCCCACTGTGGTGGGGCACAGCCAGAAGGCAAGCCTGCAAGTCAGGAAGGGAGGCCTTAGGAGAAAGTAACTGTGAATATACCTTTCCAGCTTCCAGAAGATGAGCAGGACAGATACCCAGCGTTTAAGCTGTTCCTTCTATGGTGCTTTGCTATGGATGTCCCAGCTCATCAGCATGGAGGGTCATCACCATCACTATGTCCTGTCCTACGGTGAGCCAGACCACCTGACTACTAAGCATCAGTCTTCCTATTATCCCATCCACTGAGAAAGGACATCGGAATGGAAGGAAGAACAGGCAGTGTTTGAGATTTGTTTGAACCTGGCTCTGCAGGGCAGGAGGCCTTGACTCTTCCTCTCCATCCCTGCCTCACAGGTCTTCTTCTGGGTGGCCATGGCTGGGCCTGACCCTATGGGTGAGAGCAGCACCATTTCGCTGCACGGACCTGCAGTCCCTGTCAGACAGCAACAAAATCAGTGTGCACTGAGAGAAAGAACAATCATCAGAGAGAACTGATAGGAATTCTGAACAACTCTAGAAACCAGGGTAATCCCCTGGGAGTAGAGAAGGGGTGCTTTAAACTAAAGAAATAAGAATTGAAGGTCCATTCTTTTCAAGGCCCTATTATTCCTTGACAACAAATGACAAGAGAGAAATGGGTCATAGAGGAGCTCTTGGTTGAGAAGAGATAAAATACCAAGCGCTAACTTGTCTGTTAGCGGGGTCATATGATTAGGATCTGTGGGATATACGGCAGACAGGTGAGTTCAGTAGTTCTTAGCTTTAGTTGTACACTGGAACAACCTGGAAAAGCTTAGGAAACATTGAACTTGGGACCTCAGCCCACAGACTTCTGCCTCACTGGTTTAGAATGTAGTTTGGTCATCCAGATCTTCTGAAAGTTCGCCTGCACCCAAAAGTAAAGAGGAATGAATGGATTGGGAAGCTTCATGGGGGAGGGCTCAAGGCTCCAAAGGATAATGGAAGAGGGAGGGAGAAAGAGAACGGAGAGGAAGCCACTGTGGGCACCCAAGGGCAGCATTTACCAGCATCCGGCATGTGGCAACTTTAACAAGGATCCACGCAGTGGGAGGTGTTGCAGAGGACCTATTTAATACAATCCAGGGAGCATGCAGTGAGAATCCAAACAAACACCATGAATACGAAATCCCACTGTTGACCTAAGGAATGTTTTTCAAGGGGCTCGTGAGTATCATGGAGACACTGTCTTAATAAGCTCTCATCTCCTCTGTCAGGTAGGGGGCAGCTTAGTTTTTATTAATTGATGCCATATTAAAGGACATTCTGCACCTGATTCAGTAACTAATATAAGATAAAATCAGGAACTGGTTATCTGTTTAATATTGTAGAGCTTGTAGCTCAATATAACAGAGGAATGGCCCCTGGAGATGGACCCTCAGGGATGAGGCTGGGAAACAGACCTGAAGGAAGCAGGAACATACCATTTGGATGGAAAACAGAAGCAATAAAGCAGTAATAATGTTAGTGTGATCAATATTGTTATTAGATGCTAATGCTGGGCATTTTGTCAATGTGTTCAATATATCTTCTCCAGAATTTACCTGGATCTGCCACACTGTGTTCACAGAACGTTGTGCACAGAGATGTTAAGACCCTTGCTCCATGTTTAAGAGCTCTGAAGTAGAGAAATTAGGACTGGAACCTAGATCTAACCTGAATGAAACTCCATAGCTTATTCACTTAATCTCAGGTAAATATTCTCTTAAACATAAAATTCAGAGATAAATTGCTGGCAATGAAGCAAAAAACCAAGCTTCTACTTCATATTCTGAAATCAGACAAGTTGCTATTGTGTGGATAGAGTAGTCAGATAAGAGATAAATGAATGAACTTCAGGCTGGAGAGCAGACTGAAGACAGAAGCACAGAGGAGGTCTTTAAGCATCTCAGAGCATTGTTCTAATCTGTTGATAGGCTACAGATATGAGATGATGGAGGAGCGTCATTGCCAAACACCAGCTGCTGAATTTATGTTCAAGTTCACATTTTGATTATTTAAACCTCTCCCCAGGCTATGCTAGTAGTGTTTGCAATTTATGGGCCATACATGAATTCAATACTCAAATGCATACAAGTACTCACATGTACATATGTGTAACTATTTAGAATTTCCAATGGTATATATCTACTACTATACATGTACAAAGTGGGAGAGAGTCATCTTCTTTGGATTACATTTACAGGACTGGTATTAAGGAGTACCACATTTCTAGGGTAAGGTCAACATCTTTGCATTTCAAGGTTAAGATGGTCAGGACTATGCTAGCTATCATCTCACTCAGGTGACATGGTCACCCTGGGAGGTTGACACTGTTGCTAGCTTTGGCTTACTAATGAGCTTATGGTTTAAAACAGCTCATTAGAGGTCACACAACTTGTAGTAATGAAATGAGGACTGGAACTCAGGTCTTGTTGCTTCGAGGGCACAGCTGTGCTGTGGAGAAGGTGGCGACAAGGAAACTTCCATCTCTTCATGAAGGTTTATAGACTTTAGTTCTTCTGAAAATTGAGCATGAGAAACTGGTATGGGGGCCAATTACAAAAATAATTGTTGGCTACAGATTTAGATTAGCATTTGTAACAGCGAAGAGAATTCTGGGGACTACATCAGTTGCTCTTTCCCGGATCAGGTACTATGCTTTCCACATTTTTTTCTTGCAGTGCTGAGGATCAAATCCAGGGCCAACTGCGTGCTAAACAAACACTATCCCACTGAGTTACATCCCCAGTCCCTGTGTGTTAGCGGTGAGTCTGCATTTTTAGAGGACGGGATAATACATTAGCTTTCTGTGGATGCTGTAATACAATTTCACAATTTTTTGGCTTAAAACCACACAAATTTTTATGATATTACAGTTCTGTAAATATGCTATGACTGAGCTAAAAATCAAGTTATCTAGAGGACTAATTTATTTCTGGATGATCCAGGAAGAACCTATATTTTTTACTTTCCTGGTGTCTTTCAGTTGCCAGCATTCCTTGGTTCGTGTTTTTCTTCCAGAGGTAATTTCTAACTTATTGACATTGTGGCTCTCATTGCAATATGGGTATTTCTGCAGATTTCTCAGTATCTCAACAGTGAATGTTCACCAACCTCCATTTGTTGTCTTCTGTTTGCCTCAATTCTAGAGCTACCACACAATTACTACAAACTGGATGACTTAAAACAAGACACATGTATTGTCTCATATTCTATACTGCAGAAGTTTGAACTCAAGATGTCACAAGAAACCTTGGAAACTTGAGAGAAAGAGTCCTTTTTTAACTCTTCCTAGCTTCCTAATGTCTTGGCAATTCTTGACTTGCAGCTCCTTGGCACTATCTACTGTTATAAACTCACAGCATTCTTTCTGTGTCTTCAGATGGATGCACTTCCCTGGCCATTTCAAATTGGGGAAATGTTTTATATCAGTATTGCCCCATCTTAATTATATCCACAACATCCTAGACTCCACCAGGAATATTTTAAGTTACTTCAGCATCTCATTTTGGAGCTGCACACATTATAGTGTATGTTCATGGATTTCAGTAGTGTTGGTTAAGGGTACTCAGTAAGAAGATACAGTAAGCAGAGGTCTTTGTTAGAATGAACATGCAAATAAACTAACAGAGTCATCTGGTCAAAGAAGGCTTGAAGAGTACATTTATTTTGAACAATTTGATACCAAAGTTAAAACAGGATGGTAAACCAAAGGACAGAAACCCAGAACTTATCAAAATGAGGTTAGTAAATGGAAATTTCAAAAAGTCCCTGAGACACAAAGTGGATGAAGGGCTGATTGTTGGTGAGTGGAGAGAGTGTGCCCACACTGCTCAGTTCCCCAAAGTTTCCATACCTGAGAAAGGAAATATGTTGTGAGAGTGAGACATGGGAGGTCAACTAGAGGTCTTGAAGGAACAGTAGAGCTATCCCAGAGGAGTAAATAGCAGCCAGGCACTCACCCCATGTTTCCTTCTGCCTCCTATTGCTGTGACAAAACACTGACCAAAAGCAACTTAGGAAAGAACTTGTTTATTTGACTTAAACTTCATGAATCACAGTCTATTGAGGGAAGCCATTCGAGGAACTCAAAGCAGGAACCCACAGGCAGAAACTAAAGAAGAGACCATGGAGGAATAGGGTTCCCTGACTTGCTCCTAATGGTTTGCTCACCCTGCTTTCTAATATGACTCACCTGTATTGGATAGGGGTACCTCCCACAATGTTCTGGGACCTTTCTTACCAATCATCTAGCATCAATCATCAATCAAGAAAATAACTCACAAGCTTACCTACAGATAATCTGATCAAAACATGTTCTCAATTGAGGTTTGTTTTCTCAGGCAACTCTAGCTTGATATAAACAAGGAAATATGTCTCACCCCCCTCATCAAGAAAAAAACCTAAATAGTCAGTACATCCTGGATGTCTACTGCACAGTTATAATGCCTGATAGCCGGGAGTATTTTGCTGTGTGTCAGAAAAGTGGCTACCATTAACCAGCCTCAACAATAACCTATGACTAATCTTAGTTTAATCTATGTTCCTGCTTATTTCTCCCCTCCACATTATCATGAAGTCATACAACACATCTTAGCACTTCATCGCTAAATAGCTCAATTTGTGTGTTGAAATACAATGATATTTTTAGGGGCAATATGAACTAAAACTATTATCACAACTAAAAGATTACTCCATATCAACAAATATCCAGCTAATGCACAAATTTCCATTATCTCCTAAATTAAAAAGTGATTTGACATGTAAATTATCTTTATGTTCAAATAAATGAAAAGCCTAGCATTCTTCAAAAGAGACACAATTCCATCTGTATCACTGCAGAGGACAGAATCCAAAAAAAAAAAAAAAATGTTTTTGCAAAATACAAGAAAGGATTTCCCCATAAGAAAAACTATCTTAGAATATAGCACTGTAGGACATTATGAATCATCTTTTTTATAAAAAGGCAAATGGTACCTGAGTGCCCAGCTGTTTGCGGAAGAGACAGAAATCTGTCTGAATATTTTCTGTAGTCTTTAATAGCCCCATTCTTTATTTATAAAGGCATTTTGAAGTCAGAGAACCCTAATACCTAAGGTCTAATTGTTTTATATGTACAGTGCAGTAGCATGTACTTAGAAGTTCTCCTCCTCTATTCCTGTATTTTGTGGGTTTATCAGTTTCCTAAAGTTCTGCACTGTATCCAGAAGCGCTGACTTCCACCAAACTATAATATACCTGAGGTTTTTGGCCTTGTCTGTTGTATGGTTAGGTCCACCAAAGTAGCACATAGTGGATCATGTTTCTTTGAGACTCAGCTCCCCAGGGAACAGTATTGATATTGATCCTTAGGCATGATGTTCTCTAAAGACTGCTCTGTGAAGGAGGTGGGAAGCAGGGCCCAGCAGAGGGAGAAACTGAGGTGTGACGTGGTTGGAAAGATGCAACTGTTGGTCTGTGGGAGCTCTGGGGTTGGGATGACCCTTTTCAAAGAGGGACAACACATCGGGGCTAGTTTATGAAGACAATCTGCCCCTCCAGGCAGAGGCTTAACCTTGGGCAAAACAACTCTGTGCCAATGGCTGAGTACCAAGAAAGACATGGTTAGATTGTCAGCTGACCAACTCCCAGTACAGATGGCGGTGTGCAAACCTCAGCCGTACAGAGTGCTCCAATGCGGAATAGCTGGGGATGCTCAGTCAGTATGTAATCACACTGCCAGCCAGCTCTGTTGCCTGTCACCCTCCTGCAGGCACTCCACACTGGAGCACATCAGAGGCATTTTCCTGGAGCCTGAGATCCATTTCCTTTTAACTTGGGAATTTACATACTTCATGCTACAAAAATGATGAGGCTTCCCTTTCTGTTTAGCCTGGGATTTTCAGGGTCTAATCCCTGATTTGGATTCCAAACCTTCTGTGCCCATATAGTTTGCATACATTCACCAGATAAGGACAGGTAGCAGTAGTGAAAGTCAAGGAAAGAAGTTGCGATCCATGACTTGCAGTCCACATCTAAAAATTGCTATCTCTCTGTAATCTCTCTGTGCTCTCCAGGCAGAGTTCCCATTCTGTCCACTTCAGCACGACACCAATTACATGCTTATCCTGTAATTGTGCTGTTCTCGTTAGCTGCTTCTTGCTCATTTGACTCCCCCAACACAGTTGCTACAATAGAACTGATGTCTGTTAAGAACTGTCAGGTGAATGAGTGAATGAATGAATGAAGGAAGGAAAGAATGAATGTATGACTCAATCAATCAATCATCAATCAAAATTTGGGAGTTTTCTAATACTACATGCTCAGTCACTCTTACTTGTTTCCCGACACTTCATAATTGTCACTAATGTGCTTCACAAATAGAACGAGGAAATTAGAAACGGGAAAATAAGCCTGCCTGTGTAGTTCACCAAGTCAGCACAATAAGCTCATGTCTTCAACAAAAATGGTGAGGGTGGGGGGAGCAAGACAATTGCTAGGAAAGCTGTTGTACAATCAATTTTAATTAGCATTGCTCACCGTGAGAGATGATAAGGTATCAGTCATTGTAATTGCCAGTGTTGACAATTAGTCAAAGTCATTAACGTCTCAAGACCTAAGATAATACAGACTTACAGAAATTAAAGGTTTGGAAGAAAGGTAGGGCAGAATTGCTTGGAAATACCTTTTTTTTTTTTTAAACAGGGTCAACAGATATACTTTGAGAGTGACAAGGTGAGAGGTATTACCAAGGCCCTGCCATTAGCTTGTGCCTTTCTGACCTCTCTATTGTCCACAGCGTTACAAGGGAGAGTCTTCAAAAAATACACATTTCAGCACATGCCTCCAGGATTCCTTCATGGCCACAAGAGAGACCCAATCTCCTTGGCATTATAGTCAAAGCCCAAGGATTCTACTTCACCTTTACACAGTCGAAGTGCAGGACCCTTCTTAACCTGTGTGTACCCAGGCCATTGCTCCAGCCACTTTTTTGTGAGTGCCTGTGACTACATACACAGGTCTCACTATTTTAGGTATTTATTTTGGTTTTTAGACACAGTGTCTCTCTACATAGCCTTGGTGTCCTGGAACTTACTATGTAGACCAGACTCACAGAGATATGCTTGCTTCCTCCCTAATGCTGGGATTAAAGGCTTGTGCCACCAGGCCCAGTCCAGTATTTGGTATGTTGAATATGATGCCTCTATTTTTAAAACAAATATTTCCACATTTTAATAGTCCATTTCAAATGACTTCTCCCCCCAGGGAAAACAAAGTACTCCTTTCAGCTCCCTATTGATTTCCCTCCTTTTTTCTTTGGCTGGGTGCTCTGTGAGTCACTCACAGTAAATTGTTATAATTGCCATGTTTTTCATATGTTTCCATCAGCTTCTGTCTTCTGAGGGTTCCTAATAGCTAATTTAGTGCCTGGAGATCAACCACAGCAATTGTTAAATAGGCAAATCAATGGATGGATAGAGATAAGGGATTGAATAAATGAGATAATAAGTTTATGGGTGAGTAAGCTTATGCATCAGCACAGGTCTCTCAGCTACAGGTATCTGGATAGCCCGACCATGAATCTACTTCTTTGGAAACAACATCAGTTGAAAGTCATTAAGTTATTTTTATATCCTTTTATTTTTATTTATTAAAAATTCATTTATGTGTTTGCTTTTGTATCAAGGTGAATGTATGCCACATTTGTGGGTACCCATAGAGGTCAGAAGAGGGCATTGTACCCTCTGGTGCTGGAGTTACAGGGAGTTGTAAGCCACCTGACTTGGGTGCTGGGAACCAAACTCTGGTTCTCTAGAAGAGCAGGAAGTGCTCCTAACTGATGTGCTGTCCACCTATCCCTGCTGTCTATTTCTTGACAGTAAATCTTTTACAAGTAACTCATCAACATTTCAAAACATTTTAAAGAAAACCTGGCTATTAGTTCCATTCTTGTTTTTCAGTTAAGCAATTGAGAAGTTCAGAAGTTATGCTAAGAGTGCTTCTGTCTCTAGGCATAGCACATTGGGCTGAATGTTACTCATTTTACGAATTACCTGATCCCCCTCCCCAAACTTCTCAGTAGCTCAAGAGTCTCAAGGTTAGATGGTGGGATGAGGTGGAGGCAAAACAAAATCAAAAGTTGTTATTTCTTAGAAGCGATTTTAAATAAATATCAAAGAGTACCAATCCAGAGTTGAAGTGACAAAGAGCCATTTTAATGAAAAGATAATGACAAGGATATAATTGTATTGTCATCTTCACCATTTGTATATTCTCCCTATTTTCTTGTGTGTGTGTGTGTGTGTGTGTGTGTGTGTGTGTGTGTGTGTGTGTG
>CAJQZJ010005020.1:2385600-2398963 GCA_907164525.1 Lophiomys imhausi | reverse complement strand
TGTGTGTGTGTGTGTGTGTGTGTGTGTGTGTGTGTGTGTGTGTGTGTGATTTTTCTGTATTCATACTAAAGCCTCATACCTAATCTGCCTTGTTGCTCAACCAACCTTAGAAAATGAAGTACTGGACATGGAGAATTTTCGAAGACACAATCCCTGAAATGTGTGATCAGGAGGTAAGGAGGCTGTGGGGCCTTTGTTCTTGCTATACAAAATGCTGCTCTAGGACCTATTTTCCTCTTGGGGAGATCTGCTTTGAAGTTGTACCAAAGTCCAGTAGCTGTACTTCCAACCTGAAAAAAAATTCTACACACTTTCCCATTCTCATACCTTTTCTCCATTATCTACAATATTAAATCTTCATGGTATTTCCTGAATATGAAGGGAGAATTAAAAGAGCTGGTGCAATTAAAACATCACATTCTTTGATGTGACTGTATCTATGCCAATGTTTTAGATGAATCACCTACTCATTTTAGAATAGTTTTCATTTTTTAAAAAATAAAGAAATATTGAAGTAGCTAATGTAAGACTTTACATTTTTTTCTCCATTAATTAATTTATTTAATCACTTCACAGCTTGACCTGGGCTTTTGTGTTTCAGCACTCCAACTGGAAATATCAAGGGGGTAAGTGGCCATTCAGAAGTCTAGGTCTGTCCTGATGTGGGACATCGGTTCTGGAAGCAAATGCTATTTGGATGGAGTATGACCATGCAGAACCAACATCCAGCAGAGATGACTGTGTGCTCCTTTACCATCCATGAGCAGAGACTATTGTTTGGGGCAGGGGAGGCAGCCAGTTCCCCAGAATCCAGGACTCACAGGTATCAATCCTGGGCTCTACTGCCCACAACATCCTTTCTGCACAGTGGTGGAGGGAAGAGAACAGAAGCTTGCCCATAGCTGCCTAGGGAAGTGTGGGGAGTTAAGGGTCTGTTAAACTGAGCAAATCAGGAAACGGCAATCCAGAGGATGAATACATAGGAACTTTGCCCACACATCTCTGCCACAGAAACAGATTGTCACCAGGAATCCTTCTTTTACTGGGACCCAGGAAAACAGAGAATGACATTTTGGCAGGACAAACAGGGACAATAGCAGATTTACTATTTGTCTTACATGGTTTCTGCTTCATGTAAATATTATGATGAAAGAAACAACCTCTGTTTTGTTTTGTTTTGTTTTTTTCTAAGTGATTTACACAAGAAGTCTCAGAAAAGACTCTCTTCTCTTGCTTTCTAAAACAGAAGTAAAGCAAGGCTAAGCCACCTACTGACAGTAGAGAGTGGGGTGCTGGATGGGGTCTGAGGAATGGGACATCCCTAGTGTTGTCTGCTCTGCTGTGCTGCTGGGGATTAGTCACTCATCATCCTATTCTGATCCCAGCTCAACTGGAGCACTTGTTGAGGCCAACTGGTACTCTGAGGTTCAGAGAGGACTTGTCACCAAGCTGAAGTTGCCCAGGCAGATTTCAAGTAGGGGAGGCCTAAATCAATTTGTTTAATTTTTCATGGAACTCAGAGAAAAAGCAAGAGGCAAAGAGAGATGAGATGGTATCTTCTGTAAAGTCTATAACAAACCCACAAAACAGCAGACCAAAAACATGGAACCCCAGTTTCTGGCTCCAAAATTCTGGGATCTTCAGAACCTGACCTCAAATCTCCCTTCAAGGGAGGCTAGCCTAGAAGACCTTAGGGATATGGTTCCAATAGAGCTATTCCCTTTTCTCTATGTTAAACCCAGCTCAGATGGCTTCAAGTGGAAAGGGGAGGAGGAGGAAGACTGGAGAGACATGTTAAGTCATTGTAAGGCAAGATCAGTTGGAGGTTTGTGTAGGAGTGGAAGAAGGCATGGAGGGTTTTATGTATTAATGTAAATTATTAATATTGCCTCAGAGATAAAGCACTGAACTTCTAGAAGACAAGAATTGCCTTTCTTTATTCTTATTTTTCACAAAATAATGTTTCAATATGATAGGGTAGCTCCAATATGATGAATGGGTGGGAAGATGAATACAATAATCAATTAATGGCTGTTTTACACTTGTTATGATGACTACTATTAAAAAATAGAAAACAAAGTGTTTGCACAAATATGGAGAAATTGGAATCTTTGTGCACTGTGAGTAACTCTAACCAAGCAAGTGAAAGACCTGTATGACAAGAACTTCAAGTCCTTGAAGAAAGAAATTGAAGAGGACATCAGAAGTTGGAAAGATCTCCCATGCACATGGATAGGTAGGATCAACATAATAAAAATGGCCTTCCTACCAAAAGTGGTATATAGATTCAATGTAATTCCTATCAAAATACCAACACAATTCTTTATTGACCTTGAAAGAACAATTCTCAACTTCATATGGAGCAACAAAAACCCAGAATAGCTAAACCAATCCTGTACCACCCCCCCCTAAAAAAAATCTGGAAGTATCACCATCCCAGATTTCAAGCTATACTGTAGAGCAATAGAAATAAAAACAGCATGGTACTAGTATAGAAACAGACCAGTTAATCAATGGAATCAAATTGAAGACCCAGAAATAAACCCACACATTTATGGTCACTTAATTTTTGACAAAGAAGCCAAAACTGCACAATGGAAAAATGAATGCATCTTCAACAAATGGTGCTGGTCTAACTGGATGTCAACATGTAAAAGAATGCAAATAGACCCATATTTATTACCTTGCACAAAACTTAAGTCCAAGTGGATCAAAGACCTCAACATAAAGCTCGACAAAATAAATCTAATAGAAGAGAAAGTGGGGAAAAGCCTCGAACTCATTGGCACAGGTAACAACTTCCTGAACAGAACACTAATAGCTCAGGCTCTAAGATCAACAATCAATAAATGGGACCTCATGAAACTGAAAAGCTTCTGTAAGGCAAAGGACACTGTCATTAGAACAAAATGGCAACCCACAGATTAGGAAAAGATCTTTACCAACCCCACATCTGAGAGAGGGCTAATATCCATAATTTATAAAGAAGTCAAGAAATTAAACACCAACACACCAAGTAATCCAATGAAAAATGGGGAACAGAGCTAAACTGAGAATTCACAAAGAGGAATCTCTAATGGCCAAGAGACACTTGAAGAAATGGTCAAAATCCTAAATCATCAGAGAAATGCAACTTAAGACAACTCTGAGATTCTATCTTACACCGTGAGAATGGCTAAGATCAAAAACTCAAAAGACAGCATGTGCTGGTGAGGTTGTGGGAGCACTCCTCCATTGCTGGTTGGAGTGCAAATGTATACAACCACTATGGAAATTAGTCTGGCAATACCTTAGAAAATTTGGAATAGCTCTACTTCAAGACCCAGTCATTCCACTCCTGGGCATAGATCCAGAAGATTCCTCACCAAACCACAAGGACATCTCCTCAACTATGTTTATAACAGCTTTATTTGTAATAGTGAGATACTGGAAACAACTCAGATGGCCTTTAACTGAATAATGGATAAAAAAAGGTGGTACATTTACACAATAGAATACTACTCAGCTATCAGAAACAAGGAAATCATGCAATTTACTGCCAAATGGATAGAACTAGAAAAGCTCATCCTGAGTGAGCTAACCCAGACCCAGAAAGATACACATTATGTATTCACTTATAACTAGATTTTTAGCCATACAGTACAGGATAACTATCCTGCAATCAACAGACCTAAAAGAACAGGAACATAGACTCTGTTATCTGTTGGTGGGACACTTTGCCCTAGTAGAACTTCCATGTAGGCCCCCAGTGCATAAGGAAGCTCTTAGACCTCATATGACTGATGAAGGGGGGGGCTGAGATGTGGGGGCACCCCACTTTGGAGGAGTAGTATAGGAGGGAAGGGAGTAGAGGATGGGAGGGTGGGACCAAAAAGGGTGGAGAGAGGGGGCTGTGATGGAGATGTAACTTGACGTAATAAATTTAATAAAAAAAGGAAGAGTTAAAATCAGGATTTAGAATCAGTGTTTGTACACCCATATTAATAGCAGTGTAGCTCACAATCGGTAAAAGGTGAAATCACCCAAGGGCCAGAGATGGATGAAGCTGTAAACAAAAGGAAACTCTTAGATAAGCTACAAGGAGGATGAAACAAAAGGAGTGATGATAACTGAAGTAGTCATAATATTATAAATACAGTATGATTTCATTATCAGATGAAAGCAAGGAGGGAAAGAGAGTGTTAGCAGGCAGGGTTTGGAGAGAGGGATGGGGAGCTACATTAACAAGCCCTGTGTTTCCATTGCATCTGGTGAAAAAGGTGCAGGGACCACACAGCATGGTGAATAAATAAACATCAGAAAGCAATGTACTTATAAATCCTCAAAATGGTGCTCTGTCCTATATATCTTACCACACTTAAAATGAAAGAAATAGAATTAATATTTAATTAAATAGCATTACAGGCACATTTCTTATAGTTTCTCATTCTGTCTCTCCCGCTTACTCATGTGGGGATATGTGTGTTCAAGAATTACCTTTGCGCCTTCATAGTAATACTGTCTGGGAAAGAAATCAATTGACTGCTATGCCTCTGGTTTTCAAGGTCTTGTGTGATTTTAAGGTAAGGGCATTAATGAAGAAGTATATTCAGGAATAAGTACCCTATAGTCCAGTGCTTCGAAACCTTTGGGTCGCAACCCCCACAAGGATCGCGTATCAGATATTTATATTCTGCATGACAGATATTTATATAAAAGTTTATAACAGTTGCAAAGTTACAGTTATGAAGTAGCAACAAAGTTTATGGTTGGGAGGTCACCACAAAATGAGGAACTGCATTAAAGGGTCGCAGCCTTAGGAAGGTTGAAAACCACTGCTCTGTCTAGTCAGTTCCTTTTAGAAGAAGGAAGAGTTGGCGGAATAAATACACACATCCCAAATCAGTAGCGGGAAGCCTGGTGAGCTGACTGGAGTTTTGTGATCTGACTGACAATTCCAGTGCAGTTACTGGTGGCACTGTCAGTTCTCAGTCTTCAGTGTCCTCACCGATGGGACACAGATGAAAGCCTTTGCCCTGGTTGCCACTGGGGTTTGTGCAAGTGTAGTGGAGAAGAAACATGCTACTGAAAAGGCCCTTGCCTTTGCACTCCACCATGCTCCAGTGTAATCTAGTGCTGGAGCAGACACACCAAGAAGACACAGCCTAGTGCAGGACAGGGCTGCAGCCTGAGCAGGCAGCAGATGCACCAAAGCCAGCTCCTCAAGATTCCCTCTCTGTTCTCTCACAGAACATCAGACCAGTGGAGATGGACTTCTTTATGATCAGAAGGGAACAAACTATTCAGGTTTCCCCATTTTTAATGGTTCTTTACTCCTAAATATGGAGGAAATAAACTCAATGTGCAGGAAGAGTTGCTGATTCCTGAGGACACATGCTTGTCTTTAAAAATCCGTGGTGGCTGGGTCTTTATATAATAGCCATTTCAAGTTTTCTAAGATATGGCCAGACTGATCTCCATAGCGGTTGCACAAGCCTGCACTCCCACCAGCAATGGAGGAGAGTTCCCCTTTCTCCACACCCTCACCAGCATGTGCTATCATTTGAATTTTTGATCTTAGCCATTCTGACAGGTGTGAGATGGAATCTCAGAGTTGTCTTGAGTTGCATTTCTTTGATGATGAAGAATGTTGAGCGTTTCTTCAAGTGTCTCACTGTCATTAGAGATTCTCCCTTGCAAATTCTCGGTTTAGCACTGTTTCCCATTTTTTTTTTGATTGGATTATTTGGTTTCTTGGTGTTTAATTTCTTGAGTTCTTTATAAATTATGGATATTAGCCCTCTGTGGGTGTGGGGTTGGTAAAGATCTTTTCCCAATCTTTAGGTTGTTGTTTTATTCGAATGACAGTTTCATGAGATCCCATTTATTGATTGTTGGTCTTAGAGCCTGAGCTGTTGGTGTTCTGTTCAGGAAGTTGTCACCTGTGCCAATGAGTTTGAGGCTTTTCCCCACTTTCTCTTCTAATAGATTTAGTGTGTAAGGCTTTATTTTAAGGTCTTTGATCCACTTGGACTTAAGTTTTGTGCAAGGTGATAAGCTCATCCTGAGAGAACTAACCCAGACTCAGATGCACATGGCATCTCCTCACTTCTAATTGGATTTTAGCCATATAGTACAGGATAACTGTCCTACAATCAACACACCAAAAGGATCAGGAACATAGACTTTGTTACCTATTAGTGGGACAATTTGCCCTAGGGGTGCTGCCATGTAGGCCTCCAGTGCAAGAGGAAGCTCTTAGACCTCATATGACCACAGAACTGAGAGGATATGATATGCAGGAACACTCCACATAGTAGGAATGGGATGGGTGGGAGAGGGATGAGAGAGTGGGAGGGTGGAACCGGGAGGAGTGGAAAGAGGGCACTGTGATGGAGATATAACTTGAAGTAGTAAATAAACATTTAAAATAATCCATGGTGGGTTGGGTTAGTCTACAGGGCAGTAGAAGAGGCTGGGATGGCTTTTGGGAGGTTGTTGAGAAATGTTCCAGGCCCAGCAAAGGGTAAAGATAGAATGCAGAGGGCAAGGCTCTGTCACAGAGTGGATTTGTGGACACTGAGAGAGGTAAGCAGAACTTGAGTCACTTTGGCTCCATTATGGTGGCTGTCCCCAGGCTATGGGCAGCTACTTCACATGCATACCCTTTGACGACTTCTGGGAGCTTGGTTTTAAGCTCTGCTGTTGCTGCCTTGAGATCTGTAATGAGTTTTGAACAGGGAGCCCTGGATCCCCTTTTGCCTTCAGTTCTTCAAAGTACACATCTAGTTTATAGCCAGGACATTACAGCTAGGTGAGCATGTCTGCCAGCATGCTCTAACCTCGCCATGGAAGAGATGAGAAGAAATTACATGGTTGTGGGGGGGGGGGAAGGTTACAAGGAGAAACAAGAATGAACTTGAGGAAACAGACTCAAGCAAATGAAGCTTCATCCACAGGCTTCTCAAAATCACCGTTTGTAAAATGATAGTGTGCCCTTCCATCACCCCTTCTCAACTCACCCGATCCAGTGTAATGACACTCATCACTCTCCTGATCCTATCTATTCTCTAATCTATTGCAAAAGTTCTTTTCAGTGCTGCTTATCACCTGTCAAAGCCATGTACTTGATGCTCCCAGTGTGACCTTGGCTGAGTTAGATACCTTGATACTCCAAACCTGGAAGTTCGAAGGGGGGCACATTTTTAAATTATGTATTCATTTCAGTGTGTTGAAAATTTCATACATGTGCACAATGTGTTTTGATTATATCAAACCCTCAGGCCCCACCTTCAACTTCCCCCAATATCCTCTCATCTCATCTCCCTCCAAATTTCTTATCTTCTGTTCATTTACTTATTTATTTTTACCTACTGAGTCAAGTTAGTGCATCCCATATGCATACAGGTATAGGGTGATCCACTGGGACCATAGGGACCTGCCACGCCCAGCAATAGTGCCCTAGTTAGGCTAGGGCCTTGGGAGCCCCTCTATCCTCCATGCTGATATTTTTAATTGGCTTGATCTTGAGTAGCTAACTACAATTGCTGAGGGTTCATGTATGTAGCAGCCAAGTCATGTCCAGAGGGCAGCATTTCACAGGCCTAACTTCATCCTCTGGTTCTTACATTCTTTCTGCCTCTTCTGCAATGTTCCCTGAGCCTTGGGGAGGGAGTCAATCAGATGTCTCATCTACAGCTGAGAATTTAAGAGTCACTTATTCGCATCCCTTTGAACAGTAATGAGTCTTTGCATTAACCACTATGCACTATGTTAGAAACCGTCCCTTGCAAAGGTTAGATGTATAAGTTTATGTATATGAATATATACACACATATTTGTAAGGTAGTTTGACAATATGATTACTTAGAAAAACATCAGATATCCTGTAGGACCCATGATTTTCCTATCTACCGATTTTGATCATGTTTATGGTACTAAGCATTAATCCCCTTCCACGGTCTCCAATCCAGTCAGGAGAGAAATTGGTTACCCCTACAAAATCTTGTCACTGCTGCCCCAGAGGATACTACCGCCTGACAGGCTGGTGTGACAGCATGCAGGGTCCAGCACTGGATTAAAACACTGATATCTTTTCTCCTCAGTAGCCTCCATAGAACCTCCATGCAGTCTGAAAGCTAGCTATGAGGGAGAGTGTCCCCTGATCAGATTGTTTTCTCTGTGACCTGTAATCAAAGGATGTGGCATTATCATGAACAGGGGCCTACAATCTAGTTATAATGGACAACCAACACCAATGGCAATAGCCCATGTTGTTTTAGATACCTTTGAGGCCTCCCTAACCAATAACTTATAGGGAGATTACCCATGCTCAGCACTGATATGTTCATTTACTAACCCCTGTCCTCTGGGAGCAGCATTGTTCCCTAATGTGGAGTACTTCTGCTTAAACTCCTTAAAAATAATCGATTTTTCATTAACTTGATGACTTCAACAAACATCTATGCTTGTTGTCACTGCTCTGCTGTTTGTCAAACACTGTGCACCACACAGCCCTGGGGTGCTGGAGAAAGCATCAAATGCAGAAACCAAAGCCACCTTACCTTCTCTAAACTCACTATGACCTATGTGTTCTTACTTCATTCCTAATCACTCATAAGGGAAAATACAAGACAGAAGATAACATGAGGACATGAGGGTGAAGGCTAGGTTATTGGTGGAATGGTAAGCCCTACGGGACTCTGTTAGCATCAGGCTGGAGTCAGCTCTGAAAATGGTACTCACAGTCAGCATGGACCTACAGACAGGGAAATCTCACAACCAAAGCAGGCACGCTGTGCCACACTGTTTCTACTTTTGGAAGTTTCAGATTTTGCCTGAGCTGAACTCCCAGTCTCTCACACCTCTTGATGGTCCCCCCCCCCCCAGGAGTGTCATCAGACCCCAAGACAATGGAAACGTATGTGGTCCCTAGACTTTCCTAACTCAATTGCAAGAGGTGTTCTGCTCTCTGCATATGAAAAGTAGTCAAGTTATTGCAAATGCCTAGTCAATTTCAAATGTCACCAACTACCAGTAAACAACACAAAGCCAGCTACATTCCAGACTGGATCATTTAAAACATAATTATAATAAATGATTTAAAGGAGTACTTTTAATTACTGCTACATATCAAAGCCTCAGGAAGGCATTCCAGAAGAAGTGTTTCCTATTGTAACTGCATAAATTTAAATGCCATTAATTTCATATCTGTCATTCACTTTTCTTCTACTACATTGATCTCTGTATCAGGGAACTTACTGGCTCCCATGACACTTGGGGATTTCATGGTTTTTGACTTACAAAGACTTTTGTTTTCAGTTCTTTGCTTCCAAATGCCATTTTTATTCTGAGGTATACTTTAGGGGAACATGGGTAAAATGTGAGAGTGAAGAAAGCATTGACAAAGCCTCTATCAGTATGATTTAAGAAGTTAAGGTTTTATTCCTGGCTCCACCACTGTTCACTGTCTGGCTTTTGGACAGGACACAGCACCTATGTTGGCCTCAGTTTATTCATCTATAAAGTAGGGTGGAGAATAAGTTCTGATTTTGTCTATTTTACTGGAATTTTGGAAGGTCAAATCCAAAGTGAAAAATGATTTTATAAATCATTCTTTCAGACAGTGAGCCAGTTGGTAATTATCCAACAGGCAATGACTATATGCTAATTAATATTCTAGCAGCTAGGATGGGAAACCAAATAAGATAAAATGCTCCTGGGTAAGAAGCTCATTGTTTAGGGGAAGAAATAAGGAGCAAGCATGGGCCTTTGGAGCCCGTGTGTGCTCTCTCATTTATTTTCTGTTCACCTGTTTCATTCTTATCTAGAAAACTCCTGTATTGTTCAATCCACAAAAATCCATTCTACCTTGTCTCTGGAACCTTGATTCTCATCTACACTTGCAGGTAAGGTTCATTTTCTGGTCAGTTGTTTAGAAAGTTAAATATTCAGAGACACAATCATAATTTTTCCGCTTGTCAGAAAAAAAAAATGTGGCTTCTTAACTGGTATTTCCAGCCTACCTTCAAGGCACTGTCTCTGCTCAGGATTGATGCACTTCCAGGGGAATGAAATCAACGGTATGTAGAGAAGTGATGGCCTCTGATTCTCAAATAAACATTCCTCAGAGGGACCTTTCACTTCCTCCAGGGATTTCACAGTGACACATTCAAATGCCACCCATCTGTACAAATATCAATATCTAAGTTTTTTTTAAAAAGACCTCCATTTTTCAAAGGAGGCCATCAGAAAAGTACATTAGCACTCTCGTTCATTGATTGCTTTATGCTGCCTCATGAAAACGGTTTCTGGGCTAGCTTGGAAGATGGAGGGGAAAACAGCCACACACACCAAGACATTTCTCAATACTAGAGTCATTTTCCTTTTCTTCTCCACAGACAAAGTGGAGATTGGTTTGGGGGAGCCAGAGAACAAGTGGGGACATATGAAGAGGCGGAACTCCGTGGTGATGCCGAGGAAGCTAAATTAAACTGACTGGGACTGAAGCCAGGGAGAAGAGAGTGATGGCCCTGTGAGGTTGTTTTCACTTCTGCAGTATATGCATTTTAAGGTCAACGGGGGCACCCGTTGGTCAGAGACCTCAACCTGTGAGAGGGAAGTTGGCAGGATGAAAACCCAGAATTTCTCAACAGCTTAAATGAACTTCCTCTTTCATGCTGCTCTCTAGACTGATACACACACTTGCAGCAGTGCAGTGTATACAAACTAAGCGCTTAATACAAATCTGTTGGAGAGAGAAAGGACCTGGAGGGAAGGAAATGGCAGGGTAAGAAGGTACTCCATCAAGCTTCATGTGAACATAAACAAATTATTTCCTATCTTCCGTGATTAGCTTTGTGAAATGTAAAGTGGAAGTAATACTATGCATATTAAGATGAAATAACAAGCTGGGCATATGTCTATAAATCCCAGCATTTGGGAGGCTGAAGGAGGTGGATTGTGAATTTGAGCAAGCCTAGGCTACATAGTAATAGCCTTGTCATATTTAAGGGTTAGAGCTGCAATTGTCAGGCAGTGGTAGGGAACCTGCTTAGCATGTGAAAAGCCTGAGGTTTGATCCCTACTCCTGTACTTCCATCAGTAAAAAGGAAAACAAATAGAAGAAAGAAAAAGAAATAACTTGGTCGCACTCTACATTCCTTCCTACTGTGATTTATAGGAAGGTGCCTGACTCAGGAGAGGTGGGGTGATTTGAGTTAGCAGAGACACTGTCTTTTTATATATATATATTTATTTATTACTTCAGGTTACATCTCCATCACAGTGTCCTCTTTCCACCCCTCCCAGTCCTTCCTTCCCACCCTCTGCTCCCTATCCTTCCATCCCACTCCTCTGGAGTTGAGTGTCTCTACATAACAGTCCCCCGCCCCAGTTCAACACTGACTTTTTTTTTTTTCTCCCTGCCTCTCCTTCTTACCCTGCCATTTCCTTCCCTCCAGGTCCTTTCTCTCTCCAACAGATTTGTATTAAGCGCTTAGTTTGTATACACTGCACTGCTGCAAGTGTGTGTATCAGTCTAAAGAGCAGCATGAAAGAGGAAGTTCATTTAAGCTGAAGGTAATTTAAGGTAGAGGCAGATTGCATAGATATGGCCAGGGTTAAGATCAATGGAGAAGGGGTGTGAAGGACTCCAGAGCCAACTCTGGGGGAAGGAGCCTTGACTAACTTTAATCCTTGAAGGCTGGGCAAAGGGAGGGAGTAGTTCCCATGACCAGAAGATTGTTGTGTCCTGTTCTTCCAAAGGACCTGGGTTCAAATTCCAGCAACCATATGGAAGTTCACAGCTGTCTAATTGCCGGGCATGGTGGCACATTCCTTTAATCCCAGCACTCAGGAGGCAAAGGCAGGTGGATCTCTGTGAGTTCAAGGCCAGCCTGGTCTACAAAGTGAGTCTAGAACAGCCAAGGATACACAGAGAAACCCTGTCTCGAAAACCCAACGCTCTGGCAGACAGGAAGACAGTAGACCCTGCCCTGCCTATCCTAGCTTTTTTTCCATCTGATGTCTTCTTGGCGCTTCCCAATGAGAAAATACTGGCAAGAAGCCAAAAGACAATAGAGGGCCCTTGATGGAGGCTACACGCCTGCTGGCCAAGGTCCCTGTGGGCAGATATGTATAGGCAGGAGCAGACAATTCTCCACCAGAATGCAGTCTTGCTGTTTAGAACAAGGGGTTTAGAGCCACTTGATGAGTTGGAATCCCTGTTCTACTACTATGGTACCTTGGAGGCCTAACTTTCCTATGCAACAGTTTCTTGATCTGTTGAGCAGTCATAGTATAAGCATCTACCATGGACTATGGTGAGGAATGAGATAATATGCATAAGGCACTTAGAGCAGTGTCTGGCACACACCACTCCTCTTTTGCTTGGCATACGAGGATGAACTATAAAGATGAGTGAGCAATGGGCTTTCCTGGAACATCTTTAACCACAGCTTCGGCTGCCTCCCCTCCCAGGTGCCTCTCTGACATCACTATGACAAGCACTTGAAAGGGGGAGATGATGATGGGAAAGTAGCAAGGAAGAGGAGCATGCTTGTAGTTCTTCCTCCCCAACAACATTCCTGCTGTCTTTCTTGTTTCTGTCATGTCAGAACCAATGTCCTAAGTTTCTATCAATTGCAAGCTGCCAACCTGTCCATCTTGACTTCTGATGACTTGAAATTGGAGTGCAGGTGCAGGCTGCTCTGAGGAACTGGCTTTGGTATGTGCGTGTTCTTGGTGATGGATGAATTGTATTTTCCCTAATCACCTCCCTTTCTGGCCTTGGAGACAGACATGCTAATGATGACCTGAAGGGAATAAGAATATGGAGTTCTGTGATAGAAGTTAGAAGACCTGTCTTCACATCCTTGTTTCATTCTGTTAGCTCTATGTGGCTTTAACCAAACTGACAGTTCCTTTATCATAGTCCTCTTGGACACACACAAGGATGACAGAGGCCCTGTATTCTGAGCATACTTTTCATGATCTATACTTAAGAATACTGGGCTCCTAATGTCTTATACTGCAGGTTCCTTTCAATGCAGAAGTAAATAAAAACTCAAAACTAATGATAGTAGTAAACTGAGGAGAGGACAAGAAATTTAAAAACTTAGATTTCAGGCTCTGAAGTTACTAGCAATGTGACATAGACTGGCCAATTCATGCTGCTGACCCTCATACTCCCATCTTCAAATTTTCTACTTGGTTTATTGGTAGATACAGGTAAATGTGAAAGTACCTTGTATATTATGAGATATATTTTTGCAATGGAGTCTTATCATCATGTTTTGACATGAAAGGTTAATGAAACCCATTGGTTGCTATTGTACACACACACACACACACACACACACACACACACACACACACACACACA
>CAJQZJ010005020.1:2353249-2378704 GCA_907164525.1 Lophiomys imhausi | reverse complement strand
ACACACACACACACACACACACACACACACACACACACACACACACACACCATAGTGTTGCCTAGCATCCCCCTGTCTGCTGGGCAGGCTGATAACTGCAGAAAATTTTCTTTACATCTCATATGGTTACTTTGAGGATCATGGGAAACAATAAGGGAACACTTAATGATCTTACCAAGTGACTTCCTTGACATATTCTGTTCCTTTACGTCCTGCTAAGCTAACTGGCACTGCTTAGAAGATATACGATTTCAGGATCAGGAACGGTTACTTGGGCTGAAGTCACAAAAGAAGATGAAAGGACACCTTGACCTTGGACATGAGGATTCCATTGCCTTCTGTGCATTAGCATCTTGCTTCCAAGGCTCTCCCCATGAGACATGGTGTCCTCTGAATGGAGAAGAGACAATTAGGAACTCACACACCTCCTCCCAACGTCAATGGTGATTCGTCACTGGCAGGTGCACAGCGTGCTCTGAGGGACTCTCTACTTAAATGCTCACACCCTCCGCACAGAGCAAATCATAGCCAATGACATGGTTCCTGCACAGTGAGAATGACAGCTGAGCAGGAAGCCAACCTGCCATTCAAAGACTATTAGTTCCACCTGCAATTTTCTTTCTCAATTTCAAGGACAAAAAGTAGAAGTTAGAAAGTCTTTTTTTTTTTTTTTAACAAAATACTGTATTTTCTTAAGGGTCACTGATGTCATGTCTCTGAAATTCTCCAATGTCTTAATCCCAGGAAATCTGAGTCTGAGAATGACCTTTGCCACTTACAAGTTTGCAATAACTTTGGGCAAATTCTTAATTTCAATACATTCATTTGTAGATGGAAGATAATCAAACAATCATTTACAAGTTTAGGGGGAAATGTATCGAATCACAGGACTGGGGAATGATTTGGAAGTGAAGAGACACAGCCTCCAAGGGAGGGTTAATGCTATGCTTCCAAGGAAGTTGTTTTTTCATGTCTTCCCTTCACCTGGCATGTGTCTGCAATTTAAACTGGCATGTTGACTGAAATAGGAATTAAATGATTTTTGAATGCACAAAGGTGGAAGTTTTTGCTTAATATTTTATATTTTGTATTGGGCTCAAAATTAAATTGGCATTTCCTAATGGTATTTTAAAATCTATAATCAGAAATAATTTAAATTGTTATGTTACCTTTTATTTTCCCCCTGAGCTAGAGGTTTCAGTATCTTACATTACCCATTGTAAGGAAAGAAAGCCAAGGAGACCCTACTCTGAACCCTAATCACCAGAAGTGGCTTTTTAAAAAGCTGCATTTCTTCTAGAACTGTATTTAAAATTTGACCCATCTATAAAATTAACAAAATTACAATAAGTTATAAAGCAAGCAACTCTGGACGGGCCACCAACAGATGGTAATTATTACACATTTGCTTTAGACACAGTTGCCTTTAGAATTGTTTTACACTATGTAATAAGCCTATCAGGAAAAGTAAAAGTTCTCTCTGGGCCTCTGAGGTCAGCCCTACTTCTGTGCTCTTCAGTGGCCATTACCTTCATGAATGAATGCTTTATCTTTAATGGGCCATTTTAAACACAGTTTGTGCATGAGCAATACCTGCTGCTTTATCTTTGCATGTGATTTAAATAAAAAACATAAAGGATTAAAAAGATGTCTCAGTGGTTAAGAGGACTTCTTGCTCTTCCAGGGGACTTGTGTGCAGTCACCAGCATCATCCATTTGGTGATTCACAACCTCCTGGAACTCCAGCTCCAAGGGATCCAGTGCCCTCTTCTGGCTTCCATAGCACCCCCACATATGTACACAAATACCTCCATATACACATAAAAAATTAAAATTCATAGATTATTTTATATAGCATATACTATATATCATTATGCACAATTTTTACTTGAATTATGTTTTTTAGATCTAGCTTGAACATGCTACTTTTTACTCTTTATTATATGAATACTTTCATATTTTCCCTCAAATTGATGAACATTCAGGTGGTTTATATTTTATTATAAATAGGACTTCAATATATTTTTAAGCCATCTCTTCTTGTGTACAAATTCCTAATTTTTTCTACAGTTTGTTTACGTAAGTATATATATGTGTATACATATATGTATATATACATGCATTACAGTTTGGAAGTGTCTCTCAAAGGCTGGGTTTTAAATGCTGGGTTGTCAGTTCTGTAGGAGGTAGGAAAGGGAAACTTTTAGGAAGAATATCTGTGGAGGGAAGTCAGGTCTCTACACATCTTGTGTGAGTGTGCCTCTTTTCGCTTCCTGGATAGTACAAGATGAATAGATAACCATGTCCATGTGGACTGTCCTCACTGTGATGGACTGTGTGGTCATAGGGCCAAGAAACCCTGGACTGAACATTGAAATGGAATGCAAATATAATAATCTTTTCTTCTTTTCAGGTTCTCTTGGGTGCTTTTGTCAAAGCTTATAGTCCTGAGCCCCTGTAAAGCAGGCTGAGAAGGCCACAAGGAGCAAGGCGGTAAGCCACATTTCTTTATGAACTCTGCTAAGTTCCTGCCTTGAGTTCCTGTCCTGCTTCCCTCAATGATGGGCTGTAAAGTGTAAGCTGACATCCTTCCCTCCCCAGGTTGCGTTTGATCATAGTGATTTATCATAAGAATAAAAAGTAGAGCAGACACATTGTCAGTGTGTGTTCCTGAACTCTTTTCAGTAAATGATTCCTCTTTATTATCTCATTTCCAACACTTGATCTTGTCATTTAAATATTTGCTAGTTGGCTGGAGGAGAAAGGCTAAGAATGTGTGTTAGGTATCTGAGATTCCTTTCTAATACATCTCATGTACATTTACAAAGCCTTTTGTCTGTGCCTTTGTTTTGATTTTCAGATTTAGAATTTCCATTTTTTATGTATACATACATATCTCTTGTTATATGGGATAGATATAATTTGTGTTTATATAATTGCATAATCAGCATCTTCTATAACATTAATTTGTTGTGGTTTTGGTTATAGATTCAAAATAAAATTGAAAGTGGTAAAATTTATCAATCTTATTCTTTCTTTTCCTTTTTTAAATATTGGTAAATTTTACAGTCCTCTTCTCTATGACCTCTTTAAGGACCTTTATGTATTATATTTTGAGTTTAATGATTTCTAGGTTTTAGACATTTAGATCCTCCCAAATCTCTATTCCTTTCTTCCTATTTTCTTTACTCACAGTGTTTACTATCCCCCCTTCAGTAGAGAAGAGCTATCCTCTCTTTCAGATTTCATTCCTACCTTTTCTATAATTTTGTGTCATGTGTAACATTCTACCAGAGTAGTCTTTAGGAAAAAGATAGTAAAAATCCATACATTTATCTTCAATTACTAACATAGCGGTTGCAATAGAATAAGAAGAGAGGTTATTAGCAGTCTTGGGCCACAGTGATGAGCATAGGATGTTACACCAATGAGAACACTGTATTCTGAGCCAGGAAATGGCACTAAAATATCCTTCATGGTCAGGCAAATAGACAGGGGAAAGTGAAGTGCATCTACAGAATGATTGTAGGAATTTTGAAGAAGGCCTGGAAAAGTTTTGTCCATGGCCTCCTAAATATTTACTTAAAAGACATAAAGCCCTTGTCAGCAATCACTGGACATAATGCATACCAATTATATTGACATGATCCCTGAAAAGTGGATTCACTCTCATTTAAAGTTCTGGGAAAGGAGATTGGTTAAGGTGGCAGAGGAGAGACAAAGAGTACTCTACTTTGTCCCATAATCTAAAAGAAAACATCAGTTCCATGACTTCAAAAAGAGGTGAGAAGTGTGGAAAGGCAAGGGAGGGGGACAGAGAGTAGTATGCTGGAAGATTAGATGAAATACTGAAATACTGAACAGTGTGTGAGTAAAGGAAACAGATTATAACCTCAAGCACTGACAAAAGTGATAGGGAGGGTGTAGGGTCTCCCTGCCCTCACTCTGGCTCCATAAACTAAAGAGAAAAGAACAGTCTTCAGAAATGAAGACAGCAAAAAGGAAGTTGTCATCTCTAGAGTCACAGGTATATGGAACAGATACTGGAGAATCACTTAGTGACATCCACCTCGCCTCTCCCTATTAAACTGGGGAAAAGGAGAAAAGGCTTCAAGAGAAACTGTGCAATCCAACCACCTTGCCAGGAACAATAGAAAACTCAGCAAAACTACATTTCTAACCTTCAAAAACACTGTCTCCACCCACAAGAGTACAAAACTTTGGGTGCCACAGGGCTACACAGACACCAAGTGGGAGGTGGCCTAAACTTAGTAGAAGAAACATACAAAAACACAGGCCATGAGGTAGACGAGGGGGCAGTTCCAGCCCTGGTGAAATGAGATGATTCAGTAACACAGACCTATCTATGAGATGTGGTTGCTGTTGTTGTTAATATTTTCCTCTTGGAATGGTATTGGGAGGTATTGTGTCATAAGTACATGGACTGAGGGTTTATTTATGTACCCATAGCCCTTATCTAGAGAAGATGCATGATACTCCAACTCTGCTATGACCTGTTTCTCTTGAATGCTGCAAATAGAGGTGATTTTAAAATGCCAAACAACAAAATAATCTAAGATGAACAAGTCCCAGTAAAGAAATAATAAAGGATAAACTGGACATTGGGAAGGTATACTGGGCCAATTTACTCTCATAAATGTGGCATATTTATATCTATTGTTTTGTATAATACTTACTGTTATAAGAAAGGAACCATTTGTTGGACTGAAAGGGGAAACTTCTGGGGGGAAGAGGGTGGAAGGGCAGGATAGGAAGGGGGAATAGGGAGGGGTTTGTTACTGAGATGTAACTTGAAGAAAAAAAATAAAGTATTTAAAAAAAAAAAGAAAAAAGAAATAATAAAGGGAATATGATTCTTATAAAATTATGAACTTCATGGTAATGGGTTCTTATGAGAATGAATTATATAAAATGCCAGACAAAGAACTCAGGAAAAAAAAACTCTTAAAAGATGATAAGAATATTCAACAAAACAAAAGAGAATGCAAATAATTCCTGAATGAACTGAATAAAATAAACAGTTGAATGTGTAAGCAATTCAGTGGAGTAGGCTAAAATGAATTCAATAAGGAGACAAAATACTAAAACTTTTAATATTGAAATTTTGGAATGAAAATAATATGTCAAATTAATTATTCAGTGGAAACCTCACCAAAGAAATAGGCCAACTGGAAGATAGACTATTAGGGCTTGATGACATGGAAGACAAATTAGAATGTTCAGACAAACATAAAAATAAAATATCAAGAAAGTGTTAACAGAGTACATGAGATCTGCAAGACACTGCTACAACGAAAAATTTATGAACTATGGATGTAGAATAAAAGCTATAAGTCAAAGACATAGAAAATATATTAGATAAAATCATAGAATAAAGTATCCCAAATTTATAAAGAGATGGCATCCAGATAAAGGAGGCATTTAGAATATCAAATAGGAACCCAACAAAGGACCTCCCCATCAGATTGTGAACAAAATGTCCTACTAGTTTCTTCATTATTATGACAAAATACCTAACAACAGGACTTAAGGAAAAACACATGATTTTTACACTGGATACAGCCCATTGTGGAGGAAAGGAAATGTAAGTAGAATGAGGCAGCTGTTAACTTTACTTCTGTAACCAGAGATAGACAAATGCTGGTGCTCATTTCTCCTTTCCACATTTTTGTGGAATGATGCTGACCAAAGTCATTGTGAATGTTCCTTTCCCAGTTAAATCTCTCTGAAATCATTCTTATTCAAATATCTAGAGCAATGCCTACTAGATGGTTCTAAATCCCATTGAGTTGATAATAAAACCAAACATTAAAAGTCCACCTGCCAACTTGACACCAAAACACAAAACTTTAAGCTACAATATTTTGTCCCTGGTTCCCGTAGGTTCATGTCCTTCTCCTAGTTCTAAGTATATTTATTCTAATTTCAAAAATATCATCAGTCTTTAACAGTTCTTAGGATATAGTATGACACAGACAGATTACTTGCAAGAATATAATATAAGTGGTTTCTACATAATCCTGGTACCCATTTAAAACTTTGAAATAAAATCTGAGCACGTACTCAGTCATAAATTAAGGGACAATAATCATGTTCTAAATATTTAAGTAGTACAGACATTCCACCACGAAACATAAATCTATAATAAACAGAAATTTCTCCCATGTGTTTGATTTCACCTACAGGGGAGAGAAAGGGCATGATCCTTGCATTCACAAACTGATAAAAAAAAAAAAAAAAGTCATTGTGCCTCCCTGCAGGAAGGCTCCTAAGTCACCAACAACCAATCCTCCCCCAAAAAACACTCTAATAAATCACCTGCCTAATTAAAGCTACAGCCCAGCAATAATTACACTTCAATAAAAACATATCCAAGCTGGTAGAGGCACGGCCTCCAGAGCTGGCTTTAAATGATAATATTGCTGTTAATAATGTTAGTGCGAAAGATAGTACTAAGCTTCAATGAATATCCACTATGAGAAATAACAGCAAAGTAAAGAGAAAGGACTTTGTGTTCACCTATCTGTGTTAACTCTACGTTGTACAAAAAATGTGACTAATTAAATTATTTAATCACTACTTAGATTATATTTAATTGGTTTGGCAGACATTAATCTTTAAGCAGCCATTACAAAAGAGTACACAGACACCATGTGGATTTTAACAAGCCTTGGCCTGAACTGTGCAATCTTGGCCCATCTAAGCTAGCTCTTAATTCTATTACCCAAATATGACTCCATATATACATACGTCCCCTTGGACTGCCATTCTCCACGAGATGCCGATGTTCCTGGCCATGTGGAATGAGGTTCCTTTTTCTAACCCATAGTGTGTGCCTTCTTCCTGCTGCTCCTGGCTGTAATGAATTAATCCTCTGTCTAAAGCTCAGGCTTCCTGCTCTAATCCCAGGAAGTCCCACCTTTCTCTGTCTTTGCCCAATCTCAGGCCTCGGCATTTTATTTAACCAATCAGATTCAATGTAAGTAACAGACAGCAAGCAGGACCAATTAATTAACATTTAGAATGCTTAACACTACCCCAACAATTCCCTCCTTTTGTCTAAAAAAAAGCTAAATTTTTTCACTCATATAGTAAAAACAATAAGAACAAATATGAAACAATCAAGAAAACCATATATAAAAGTTTTGCACATAATGCTTAGCTGATTTGTATCAGGCAATCTTGAAGAAGAAGAAAAAAAATCATTTATCTAGCTTGGTGTGTCTAAAGTTCTGAACCTAAATAATTTCTATCTTATCCTATATTTATAAACCTAAAGATTTTATTTAGACTTGAAAATATCCTTTTAAATCCTAAACAACTCAAGTTCAATTGAAATTTTATAACTATTATGTCTTCAACCCCATTCAAGACATAAGAAGGGATAAAGTTATTATTTCAGTAAGTAGGAAGCCTATGAGAGTGCTTCCAAAAAGAAATATGACAGTTTGTTGCATAGACAGTCCCAAATATCTCTCATTATTGTTAGAGCATCATCTTCAGCCTTCTGGCCAAGCATTTTTCATAGACTATATTGTGCAGCAGGAGTTAAGGATTTTCCCATTCTGTCTCTGCAGAATTAGGACATCAACTTACCTGCATTTAAGCTCTGGTCCATCTTTGGACTGTATATAGTCTGTTGAGAGAGCAGGGGCATTTTTGCCCAATAGGAATTATCTCCTGATGGGAGATTTCTTTTTGAAGAATTATCTCCTGATGGGAGATTTCTTTTTGATGCTCATTGTCTTCTTCCAAGTCAAATGGGAGCTGCCAGGAACTGACTGTTTTAAGTTAAACAATTCTTAAAATAACAAAAACATCTTTAAATGCCATTTTCTGTATGCCTCTGAGGGTTATGAAGACATCTACTATTTTATTTATAAATCTATCTCTCATCTATCTTCTATCTATCTATGAAAAAACGAACTGTATATTTTTAACCATTTAGTATCTGTTTAACCTATTAAGTCCATTTTGTGATAAATTAAGACTAGTATTTGGCATGACCAGAAGTTTGACTGGCCAGCAATCAACTTGTATTACCCAGACTCCTAAATAGATTTCAATAGCAACACATAAAAGGATTGGAAGTAAACCTATACTTTTAAATGATTTGTATAGGCACAATACCTTATATAAGTGAAATATACATGTGTCTAAATATAAATTTCTATACCAATGAATCAAAATTAATCTTATTTTTGTATCAATATACAAATTTCTATACCAATTTATCATAAGATAATCTTATTTGAGAATAACAAGTTTTGAGTTTCAGAGCAGATTCAATAATCTATCCTTATATCTTATCATTTCTATATTATATACATATATTCCTCCTCTTTTTCTTTTCAAGTCTTTTCCCCCTCTATAAGAGAGAAAGGATAGATAAAAGAAAAAGAAATAGAAAAGTCCTTGAATCTAATCTCCTATATCTTGCTTAACAAGACCATTTAACAATTTGTAACCATTACCCCTAAACAACATCTATCATCCACCCCACTTTTGGGAATGGGATGTCACTCTCTTAAAATTGCTTCCTGCTGAATTGGGATGCAGAAAACCTGTTTGGGGGCCCAAATAAAATGTAAAAAAAAAATGGTTAAGCAAGTAAATTGTAACATTTGTTGTCCAGTCTCTATGTGATCATCAATTTGAATGTCCTGAGCAGTTTGTGCTTCGAAGCTGGACTTTGGTAGGAAAATTCAGGGCTTTATTGCTGTCTTGTCTGGAACAGTCTTTGAGGCTGGGCCATCTCAGCAAGCTGTTTGAAGTTGTTCTGGATGCAGATTTTTGAGGAAACAGCTATTGAGGCAGTCTATGAGGCTGGATCATTTGGGTAACTTCTCTTGTTTTCTTTGGACTCTGGTCCTGTTGTTCTGAAAATATATAATTTCTTACAAGTAACATATAGTTCTGCAATTACCAAAATGCCTTGGATGTGCAGGATGCACAAATAAATTAAGGAATATTTTCTGTTCTTTGTTTGAACAGAAGAAAGACATTTATAAGTTTCCATGCCATATAAAAGGATGACATGTAATAGTAAGACTGTATGGAGCTTAAGTATTCTCCTCTACAGTTGACACAAATTTATTAATTGATTAAAACAGGTTTATTCTTTGTTGTTCTGGCTTTTTGTAGATTAGGTTGGCCTCAAACTCAAAAGGAACCAATCTGCCTCTGTCTTTGTCTCCCATGTTTTGGGATCAAAGGTATGCATTTATATATTTTTTCTTTCCTTTTCTCCTTTCTTTGGAGATTTAATTTCTATGTAGATATATCTATCCTTATTGAGAAAGGGTTTCTCTTTGTAGCTTGGGCTGTCTTGATTTGCTCTGTAGAGCTCCATAGGTTAGATTGGCCTCAAACGTACAAGGAACCTGTTTTTTCCTTGTCTCCCAAGTTTTGGGATCAAGGTATAAATTTAAATAATTGAATTGCCCCTATTAAACAATAACATTAATTAAACCATTTTGTATTAGTTTGAGTTCCAGTTCTCCCATGGAAACCCCATTCTTAGGAGATTGGTGCAGAATAGCATGATATAACTAACTTATGTTAGCTTTTCTTAACTGTTGGCTGTGGGAGGCATGCTGTTTGCATCTTCTTCCCCAGCCTAACTCTGGGCCCTTACATTGAGTAACAGAATATATCTATCTCTTTCTCTCTCTCTCTCTCAGCGTTTTTTTTTTTTTTCTGAGACAGGATTTCTCTATGTATCTCCTTGTCCTGGACTCACTTTGCACCAGGCTAGCCTTGAACTCACAGAGATTAGCCTGCTTCTGCCTCCAAAGTTCTGGGATTAAAGGCATGCACCTTCACTCCCAGAGATTAACATATCTCCTTCAGGGCAAAATGTCTCGAAACCAGTTCTCCCGTGGGAGCCCCACAACTAAGAAGAATGGCTTGTAACTCCTTTCTTTTTACATAAATTTAAGATTATATGTATTTATCCCTTAAATCAATAAGGACGTTATTAAACTTAACATCAAAGAAAAATGTGTCATTTTTGAATTCTAGACTATCTTCAGTAAGGAGTCTTGTCTTCTCAGCAGGGTTCCTGCCATGTGTCATTGTTTAAACCAGGCTGGTCTAGAATCCAGAGATCTGCCTACTTCTTCCTCTAGTATGATGGGATTAAGGGATTAAGGGTGTGTGCTAGTACCATCCTGCTCAAATATTTCTCTTAAATCCCAGATTTTGTATCTCTGTAACCCAGAGTGCAACCTTGAACTGTAATGACAATTAAAAATCTGCCCAAAATCTTCAAAAATCTCTTATGTTTTAGTAATTCCAAATCAGAAAAATATCTTTTTTACGTCCCGATATCAAAGACATCTAAACAAAAATCAAGCAAAGAAACAACATTCCAAAAGCCTTGGCATGTCTAACCATGCCATCCCATACTGCAATTAAAGCTTAATTCATTATTCCTTAGAGTCTAGTTTTGGCTGCATTTCATTGGTGGCCCTATACCAGAAACTCCTGACAGGCACCTAGTACCCAGGGAGCTCTTAGCTCCAGCTGCCATCAGTTTTCTAATATTTATCAGGAAAGGCCTCCCTCTTTCCTTCATTATCATTGTTGGCAATTTAGCATTCCATCTGTAAATTCTTTCCTTCAAGACTATCCTAGCCTGAACTTTCTCAAAAACGATACACAGAACCACAATTGTCAGGGTAAAAATCATTTGCATGCTAAGAGGAACAAACTCAATTGGAATCCAAACGTATTGAGGCATTATGAATTCTTCCATTTTGAATCTAGGCGGTTAATTCTGCTCTCAAGCTCTGTTTAGAAGGCTTCTAGTTTTTTAGTACATAAGGAGAGCTAAGTTTTCCACTTTTGCTGCAAGGCAACAGCTTTTGTTAAGTTAGCCACACTTTTGAAATGCATTTGGGTTCAGTTCTCCACTCTTTGGCTAGGAAACTGGCTTTCACCTGGGGCCTTCTCAGGCTGTAAGCATGGATTCTAATTGCCGTAGTTGGGGGCCATATGTAAAAAAATATGGCTAAATAAACAATTTAACCAGTATTTATATTATATTTAATTAGTTCAGCGACTAATCCTTAATCATCCATTATAAATGAGCACACAGAGACTGCATGGATTTTAACAAGCCTTGGCCTGAACTGTGCAATCTTGGCCCATCTAAGCTAGCTCTTAATTCTATTACCCAAATATGACTCCATACATACATACGTCCCCTTGGACTGCCATTCTCCACGATATGCCAATGTTCCTGGCCATGTGGAATGAGGTTCCTTTTTCTAACCCATAGTGTGTGCCTTCTTCCTGCTGCTCCTGGCTGTAATGAATTAATCCTCTGTCTAAAGCACAGGCTTCCTGCTCTAATCCCAGGAAGTCCCACCTTTCTCTGTCTTTGCCCAATCTCAGGCCTCGGCATTTTATTTAACCAATCAGATTCAATGTAAGTAATAGACAGCAAGCAGGACCAATTAATTAACATTTAGAATGCTTAACACTACTCCAACACTATGTGCCTCCATCTCCTTGCTTCTAAAACGGGGAGATAGATATAGGAGACCCAACCTCACAAGCTACAATGCTGACACATGGAGCTCAATAAATCTTAATTGCCATTGGTGTCATGGCCATTGCTCTCATCCTTGCATTCTTATTGTTGCAGTTTACCAAAAAAAAATTCACATATGTTAAGAAACCTGTGGTTATCGTTAAATAATGACACATAGAAATGTTCATTTAAAATTTAATGTCATCACATGCTATGCCAAGAATTTGGGAAGAAGTATTCTCATTTCCAACTACTATCACTTTTATATCAAATATGGTCCAATATATATATAAAAGTTACGGATGGAGTGGCTTAGAGCAGCTAGCATTTATGCAATTATCACAGTGATTTGAAGAATAGAGGCAGCATTTTTAATGTACATTTCATCTTAGAATTATAAATATTACACTTTGAAGAGCTAAACCCACTAGCATCAATAACATTTCCAAGGTTATTGTTTAGTTTAGACTCAAGCAAGTTGACCTTGGAGAACTGACCAATAAACTACCCTACTGCCCAGGAAATAAACTTTCCTTCCACATTGCAGGCAACAGTTGCAGCCAGTTTTGTGCTCAGCTCCCTGAGTGCAGGCACAAACACACTTCATTTCATAGAACTCCATGTTTTTGAATTGAGCAATTCTCTTGTTTATGAGCATCTGGTGGGTTTCGTCCCAAGTGAGAAACAGTCTTCCACATGCATCTAGAATTCTAGTTTATATGTTTATAATGTATTTTTATATATTTACATTAAGCAACTCTAAAACTTCCTTGGAATAGCATATAAACTAGCTTCAGTTCTTAAAAACAAAAATGTTCCTTTTTAATGATATTATCATGTGAACCAGGGTTTTTTTATGTATAGTTCCATTAAAACACACACACACACACATGTACACACACACACACGCACACACACACACACACACACACACTATTGCAAAGAAATGTTAGATGCATTTAATGGTACCTGAATTTTCATGATTTGAAAACTTCTTCCATTTGACAGAAACTTCTAACAGCTCTCAGAATATTAAGTACCATTCATTTAGAGAAAGGTCTTCCATGTTGAAAATCATTCAGTCAGAGAGAGATCTATCCAAGACAAATTATATCATTCTGCTAATTTTAAAATCTTGGGGCTTCTCAAACAGTATGAGTTTGATAATGCAGCACCATGCAATTTAGGATGATTACACAACTTGGAAGAGATGGGACCTGGATTAGGAATGAGGACAGTTGCTCCCGGGACATTCCCTGCCTATATGACCTTGGGTGAATCACCTAACATGTTGGACTTAGTTCTACGGTCTAGAATATGACTGGGCTCTAACTTATGACCTCAGAGTCTTCTCTCCAGTCCCAGGACTCTGCGACACCATCACTCCATGTGAACAAAGCAAGTAAGACACAAGCCTTTCGAGCCACTTACGTCACTAATGAGCTCAGTACACTGTCTGGCCATTTCCATGCTTAGATCTTCAATAACAGGTTTGAGAAACATTTATGTGAAAAATTAGAAAGATAAGAGAGAGAAGGTCCATGTTTCTCCTTGTCTGTTAAGGGACTGAATTTTGTCCTTAGGCCAGTTCCTTCTCACTCACCTTGTCCTCCTGCTTTTCTTCTACCTCCATATTTTCCTCTTCCATTTCATCTTTTGCCTCCTCCAATACAGGGACCTTCATTTCTTCCCTATCAAAATACTAATGCTTTAAAGCTTGTGTCTTTTCATGGACCACCACACCCTTGCGCTCTGATGTCGCTGGGGCACTGGAAGCAACAGGCTTGCCAGATGTTATCCCTGGCTCATGTCACCCTCCTTTTTATCTTTTACTAACTCAATTCATCAAAAAAAAAAATGGTTTAAAGGGGACTTAAAGATTCTAGAAATCTACTCAGCTGTAACACCCAAGATAGCACAGCCTAAAGCCGGTTATCCCGAAGATTTCTCAACTTGGTCTAAATAAAGCTTCCTCTGGAATGTCAAAAAATAAATAAATAAAAAATAATAAAACCTTGTAATCTACATCTTCACTGTCCACATTTTTTACTGGCCTTCTGATTTTTCATACTCCCACTATAATTACCACTAAGCTTCCATTTTTACTCATTTTACAAATGAGCACCAGCATTTGTCTATCTCTGGCTGCAGATGTGGTCCCAACATCCAGGATGGATTGATGCACTCTGGAAACCTTCTCCCAGATATACCAAAGAAGCAGGTCTTTTCTGTGACTCTAAACCCAGAATACCCAAAATAAAAAGAGAGAAAATTTAAGAAGTAATAAAATTAGAGATGAATAAATGACATTACAACAAATATAGATGAAATTAAGAGGATTATTAGGGCAAACGTTGAAAACCTATATCCACTATCTTGGAAAGTCTAAAAGAAACAGATAAGCTGCTGAACACACATGCCCCACAAAACTTAAAACAAGAGGATACTACAACTCAAATAACTATGTAACAAGAAATGAGATTGAAGGAGTAAAGATCTTTCAACAAAATGCCTGGACTAGACAGATTCACTGCTGAATTCTACCAAGCTATTGAAGAAAAAGTAACAGCAAACCTCGTTAAACCATTGCATAACATATATATGGAAAAAAACATTACTGAACTCCTTTTATGATAACCAAACTAGATAAATACCCCAAAAATGGGAAAATTACAACCCAACCTCCCTGTTGCACAAGGGAAGAAAAATTCTCAATAACACATTGGCAATCTGAATTTAAGAGTACATCAAGATCATTCACCATGATGCATCCCAGGCTTTTTTCCTGAGATGCAAGGATGGTTTAAATCAACAAAGTAAAACATCACATCAATATGCTAAAGGGCAAAAATCATATAATCATTTTGATAGATTCAGAAAGAAAGGTCCTTTTACAAATCCAATTATCTCTTCATAATAAAAGCCTCAAAGAAACTAGGAAAAAAGAAAGAACATACTTCAATATAATAAAGGCTGTGTATGACAAACCTATTATGAGCATTATACTAAATGGGGGGGAACTAAAAGCATTACCACTAAAACCAGGAATTGGATAAATGTCCACTTTCTCCATTCTTGCTGTTTATAATCCTTGAAGTATCAGATTAGAACAAAACGATCAGAGAAACAAATACACTCATAATAGGAAAAGTAAAAAAATCAAATTATCCCTATTTGCAGACAATATGGTCCTGTATATAAGATACTGAGGATTTCATTAGAAAACATTTAGGCTTGATAAACATTTTCAACCTAAAAGCAGGATATAAATATACCAAAACCAGTGGTCTTCACTGATCAGTAACAAACATGTTTTGAAAAGAAAATATGGAAAACAATCTCATTCCCAATAGTTTCAAAAATATTTAGCATTAAGCCAAACTAAGGAAGTGTAATCTCTAAAATAAAAAATTTAAAACACCAAAGAAAAACATTGAATGGAACACAAGAAAGACCTCCTACAGATCAGCACAACTAATATTAAGTTGCTAAATTACCAACAGCAATCAACACAGTCAGTGGAATTCCCATCAAAAGACAAGGGGCATTCCTTGAAGATATATTAAAAAAAAAATCCTAACACTCATGTGGAGGTAGAAAAGACAAATCAATAACCAAAGAAGCCCAAAGCAAAAGAATGATGCTGGAGGTATCACCATACCTGATTTCAAGTTAAATTAGCCATAGCTAAAACCAAAACAACAACAACAACAACAAACAAAAACAAAAAACCTGAACATGTTAGAGACACAAAAACAGACAGATAGATTAATGGAACAGAACAGAGGATTTAGAAATAAACCCACACAGACATAGTCAAATTGAGATTAAAAACATAAAATATCATAAACCCCATCATCCATTGGAAAAGTAGCCTCTCCAGTAAATAGTGCTGAGAAAACTAGATATTCATGTGTAGAATAAACTAGATCTTGACCTCTCACACTGCACAAAAATCAACTCAAAACAGGTAAAAGACCTTAACATAAGCAAGACCCAAATCTTTGAAGCTGCTACAGAAAAATATATGGGAAACAAAGATATAGGCAAAAATGTTCAACAAAGGATTCCAACAGCTGAGGAAATAAAACCAAGAATTGATCAATGGGATTGCATGAGAATAAAAACTTTTGCACAGCAAAGGAAATCAGAGATAGCTTAAGCAGTGTATCTCAACCTTCCTAATGCTATAACCCTTTAATACAGTTCCTCATATTGTAGTGACCCCCCAGCCATAAACTTACTTCTTTGTTACTTCGTAACTGTAATTTTGCTACGATTATAAATTGCAATGTAAATATCTGATATGTAGGATCTCTGATATCCAACCCCCGTGGGAGTTGCAACCCACAGGTTGAGAAGTGCTGGCTTATAGGATGGAAGATGATGTAAACCGCACAACTGGTAGTGGATTAGTCTCTAGAATATATAAAGAACTTAAATACCTAAAGTTATCTAAAAATACCAAACCATCCATTCAATTAATTAGCTAATTCAATTCAATTAACAGAGTTCTTAAATGTTGAAGTACAAAGTGGGGGGTAGAGGTTGTAAGGGTGGTACTATGAGGGGAGAAGGGAGGGGTGTGATTGAGATGTAACTTGAATTAATAAATGTATTTTAAAAAAAAGAAATACATGAAAAAATTCAACATCGCTAAGCCACAAGGAAAATGTGAACTAAATCCACCAAGAAATTCCACTCACCACAGTCAACACATTTATAATTAAGAAAACAAAAAGCAACAAATGTTCGTGTTCTGTGTTTGTGTATGAGGTGGTGGTGGGATAGATATTTCATACACTATTAGTGGAAGTACAAATTCATCCAGTCATTATGAAAATTCGTAAGGAATTTTCTCATAAAAACTAAAAATGAAATGATCTTATGATCCACCTATATTCTTCAGCATGTACCCAGAATATACCACAGAGATATTTTCCTATGTATGTTTATTGTATTACTATTTACAATAGCTAAGTTAGGAACCAGCCTGTCAGCAGATGTGTAGATAAAGAAAATGTGGCATATATACTCAACTAAATTTTAGTCAGCCATGGAGAACGTAATTACGTCCTCTGTAGGGAAATAGATGTAACTGGAGATCATATTAAAAGAAGTCAGACTTAGAAAGACAAATACCTCATGTTTTCTTTCATTTGTGAATTGTAGATGCTATATATTTATATATTTAACATCCCCACAAGCTACATGAAAAATCTGTCTGAGAGAGTGAAGGGGGGCAACATGAAAGTAGAGCTTTCTGAGAGGGAGAAATGGGGAGAAATTGAAGGCTGTGGGGTTGAAAAAGATCAAAGCACACAATATACTTAACTTATGTGAGAACATCTTTACAAGACTCATCACTAGGTACAATGACTACATATTAATGGTCAATACATTTCTTTCTGTGGATACAGAATAGCACACACAAACTTGTTCTACAGTAAACTAGTAATGCTGCCTATGGGCTTCACCAAATATTTCCACCTTACAGTAGACCCTGGTAAATGGGGTGATAGAACATTTGTAGCTACGGCCATTAAGGACCAGCAGCCCATGAAGTGGGCCATGCAATTTCTGAGCTCTCTATATAAAGTCAGATATCACAGCCAGCCTTAGAGTGTGGCTTTGTGTACATAAAATAAACAAATAAATATGTACTGAAAATATAGAACACTCCTGACATGTAGGGTGTACTTATTACAGCGATTTCATGGGAACTCAATAGGTACTGTCACCAAACTTCTTGCCATTTATTCCTGGAAGGTAGATCACTGAGCAGAAATTAGTGTAATTCCAGCTTAAATTCAACACAGGAAAGACATTGTACATAAGAAGAGTGGTCTGATACCTAGAAATAATAAAGGTGATATACAGCAAGCCAGTAGCCATCATCAAATTAAATGGAGAGAAACTTGAAGCATTTCCTCTAAACTCAGGGATAAAACAAAGATGTCCACTTTCGCCATATCTCTTCAACATTGTACTTGAAGTTCTTGCTAGAGCAATAAGACATCTAAAGGAGATCAAGGGGATACAAATTGGAAACGAAGAAGTCAAATTATCCCCATTTGCAGACGATATGATAGTATACATAAGCAAACCCAAAAATTCCACCAGAGAACTCTTACAGCTGATAAACACCTTCAGCAAGGTGGCTGGATTCAAAATTAATTCAAGAAAATCAGAATCCCTTCTTTATACAAAAAATAAATGGGCTGAGAAAGAAATTAGCGAAACAACACCCTTCACAATAGCCACAAACAATATAAAATATCTGGGGATAACTCTATCCAAGCAAGTGAAAGACCTGTATGACAAGAACTTCAAGTCCTTGAAGAAAGAAATTGAAGAGGACATCAGAAGATGGAAAGATCTCCCATGCTCATGGATAGATAGGATCAACATAATAAAAATGGCCATCCTGCCAAAAGCAATATACAGATTCAATGCAATTTATATCAAAATACCAACACAATTCTTGATAGACCTGGAAAAAGCAATTCTTAACTTCATATGGAATAACAAAAAAACCAGAATAGCTAAATCAATCCTGTACAATAAAAAAAAAAAAAAATCTGGAGGCATCACCATCCCAGATTTCAAGCTGTACTACAGAGCAATAGTAATAAAAACAGCATGGTACTGGTATAGAAACAGACCAGTGGATCAATGGAATTGAATTAAAGACTCAGAAATGAACCCACACACCTATGGTCACTTAATTTTTGACAAACAAGCCAAAACCACACAATGGAAAAATCTTCAACAAATAGTGCTGGTCCAACTGGATGTCGACATGTAAAAGAATGAAATTAGACCCATACCTATCACCTTGTACAAAACTTAAGTCCAAGTGGATCAAATACCTTAATATAAGGCCAAACACACTAAATCTATTAGAAAAGAAAGTGGGGAATAGCCTGAAGCTCAACAGCACAGGTGACAACTTCCTGAAAAGAACACCAACAGCTCAGGCTCTAAGACCATCAATCAATAAATGGGACCTCATGAAACTGAAAAGCTTCTGTAGGGCAAAAGACACTGTCATTTGAACAAAACAGCAACCTACAGATTGGGAAAAAAATCTTCACCAACCCCACATCTGATGGAGGGTTAATATCCAAAATTTACAAAGAACTCAAGAAATTAAATGCCAAGAAACCAAATAATCCAATGAAAAATGGGGGGCAGAGCTAAACAGAGAATTCACAAAGGAGGAATCCCTAATGGCTGAGAGACACTTGAAGAAATGCCCAGCATCTTTAATCATCAGAGAAATGCAAGTTAAGACAACTCTGAGATTTCATCTCACACCTGTCAGAATGGCTAAGATTAAAAGCTCAAATGACAGCACATGCTGACCAGGTTGTGGAGAAAGGGTAACTCTCCTCCATTGCTGGTGGAAGTGCAAGCTTGTACAACCACTATGGAAATCAGTCTGGCGATCTCTTAGGAAACTTGGAATAGCTCTACCTCAAGACCCAGCTATACAACTTCCGGGTATACATCCAAATGATTCCTCACCAAATCACAAGGACATTTCCTCATCTATTTTCATAGCAGCCTTATTTGTAACAGCTAGGAACTGGAAACAACCTAGATGTCCCTCAACCGAGGAATGGATAAAAAAAATGTGATACATCTATACAATGGAATACTACTCAGACATCAGAAATTTGCAGCAAAATGGAAGGAACTGGAGAAGCTCATCGTGAGTGAGCTAACCCAGACTCAGAAGGACGCACATGGCATCTATTCACTTATAACTGGATTTTAGCCATATAGTACAGGATATCTATACTACAACCAACGCACCAAAGGGAACATGGACATAGACTTTGTTTACTGTCAATGAGACACTTTACCCTAATGGTGCTGCTTTGTAGGCCCTCAGTATCTGAAGAGGCTCTTGGCCCTCATATGAATGCTGAACTGGGGAGGAGGACTGTTATGTAGGGACACTCCACTCCAGAGGAGTGAGATGGAAGGGATGGGGGTAGAGGGTGGGAGGGCAGGGCTGGGAAGGGGGGAAAGAGGACAAAATGATGGAGATGTAACCTGAAGTAATAAATAAATATTTTTTAAAAACGAAGAAGAGGAGGTCTGGACAACCTCTTAGGATGGTTAGACTCAACCACCACAGAATGAGATTTCAGATGCATTTAAAGAACCATTAGCTAGAAGGTTAGACTCAAGGGCCCTCTGAGAATGCTTGGAGTGTTAGGATTCTGTGAGTCTATGGCAATCTTGACCTAAGTTCCAGGCCAGTGGCATCATTTGGCATGCTAATGAATGGAAATATTTTCACGCAAGCTGGCCGATTCAAGCCATGCATGCGATGAAAAGGGCAAATCTTTTCATGTGAAATTGTGCATGAATAGAGACTCATTGCTCAGATAAAATGCATTTTGGGGAAATGGCTTTCAACAAAGCAGGGTGAAAACACACCGTGAGCTCTCATGATTTGATCATTTGCTAGAAAAACTCAGGCTGACAGTGCAGAGGTCTGGCCTCTGTGGAATCAGATGTATCCATGACTAACACACCACAGTCACCCTGTGGGGTGGGTAGGAGGGAGCAGAGGGAATTATTACTTGTGATGCCATCTACTTTACATAGGACAGTGAGGTGGGCCTTGATATTCCATCTTATAGGCTACTTGACAGTCAATGGATGAACACTCAGAGAGGTTAAAAAATGTGCTTGGAAAGAAACAGTTAGATGGGAAGTTATAGTTTAAGTTATGTTTACTACTGTGGACCACTCTGAAGGCCTATGGGTCATTTATTGCCTTTTAAATAAAGTTTAATTAATTGGTACTATTTAAGAATCATGACAGTCATACAAAATAAATCTGAACTTTCAAATTTCTTAGGACTACTGAAGGTTTTGCAGCATGGGTCCATGGCTGAGCTTTGTGATAGGACGAGATGGGCAGCTGATACTTAGACATGTCCTTACCTGTGGCCCAGTCTTCTCCACTCTCTAGAGTGTTGAGTCCCTAACCCCAAGGCAATTTCTGGCAGAATCTCTATCTAGTCTATTTTCTATTTTCCAAATATAAGAGTTGGGGAGAAAGTAGAAGTAGAAAGGGGAAGGGATTAAGAGGCCAAGGTGGGGAGAGTAGAGAGACATGAAGAAATCCAAGGCCACGAAGATGACCTGAATTACCATATCCAGTAGCTTCTCACCCTGCCTATGGGTCCCTTCCTATACTACAGATGCCCCGCATAGGCGGCAGTCACTTACACAGTACTCCCCTTTCTATACACTGCACCCCCAGCACAGCATTCACTTGGACTGGATGTTTTCCTTCAGGAAACATGGTGAATATATCCTGGGGTAAGATCTGTATGCATCTTATTTCTTTTTCCCCTATTAATTAATTTATTTAATCACTTTATAGCTTGATCACAGGCACCTCATTTCTCTCCTCTCAGTCCCACCCTCATATTCCCATTCCTTCTCCCCTCCCCTTATCCTCAGAAAAGGGGAGGCCCCCACCTTGGGTATCAACCCACCCTGGCACATCAAATCTCAGTAAGACTAAGCATTTCCTTTCCTACTGAGCCCAGACAAGGCAGCCCAGCTATGGGAAAGAGATCTAAAGGCAGGTAATAGAGTCAGAGACTAACTCAGCTCTAATTGTTAGCCCACTCATCTGAAGAACAAGCTGCACATCTGCAACATATGTGTAGGGGGCCAGGTTCAGCCCATGCATGCTCTTTGGTTGGTCCTTCAGTCTCTGTGAGCCCACATGGGCCTATGTTAGTTTCCACTGCAGGTTTTCTTGTGGTGTCCTTGACCTCTCCAGCTCCCTCAGTCCTTCCTCCTATGCTTCCACAAGACTCCCCAAGCTCCGTCTACTGCTTGGCTGTGGGTTTAGCTACATCTGTTTCTATCAACTGCTGGATGAAGCCTCTTATAAGAGAGTTATGCTGAACTCCCATCTGTAAGCATTGCAGAGTATCATTAATATTGTCAGGGGTTGGCTCTCTCCCAAGGGGTGGGTCTCAAGTTGGGGCATTGATTAGCCAGTCCCTCAATCTCTGCTTAATCTTTATTGCCACACTCTTGTAGGCAGGACAAATTTTGGGTAGGAGGTTTTTTGGGTGTATTGGTGCCCTCTTCCTCAATTGGAAATCCTGCCTGATTAGAGGAGGTAATGACTTCAGGCTACATATTCCCTGCTGCTAGGGATCTCATCTGAGGTCACTCCACAGACTCCTGGGAGCCTCCCTGATCCTATAGATGCCCCCACTGATTTTCACTCTATCGATCCCCCCAATTTTCCCTCTCCCCACACCTGATCTCCACCCCTGTTCCCTTCCCTGCCCCCTCTCCCACCCAGGTCCCTCCCTCCATCTACTTCAGATGTCTATTTTATTTCCCCTTCTGAGTGAGACTCAAACATCCTTCCTTGGGCCCTCCTTGTCACTTAGCTTCTTTGGATTTGTGGACATAGCATGGTTATCCTATACTTTATGGCTAATATTCACTTATAAGAGCACATACCATGTACATCTTTCTGAGTCTTGGTTACTTCACTTGGGATACTATTTTCTAGTTCCATTCATTTGCTTACAAATTTCATGATGCCTTTGTTTAATAGCCGACTAGTATTCCATTGTGTAAGTGTACCACATTTTCTTCATCTATTCTTCAGTTGAGGGATATCTAGGTTGTTTCCAGTTTCTGGCTATTACAAATAAAGTTTCTATAAACACAGTTAAGCAAATATCCTTGTGGTATGGTAGAGCATCTTTTGGTTATATGCCCAGGATGCATGTTATTTCAAATAAAATTTTTGGTAAAGCAGAGAGCTTCCAGGTTAGGGAAAATAAGGAGAGAATGCCCTATCACTGCACAGCCATACCCTACTATCTATGGTCAGGCTCTGTTAGATTCTTTCTCTCCTCTGCCCTGCTAAGCTATCATGTTTTCCTGTGAAATGCATCTTTCTTGGGATGAGCAGAAGTCCCCCATGAACACATGAGTGGATTATGGATGCCTGATGGGCATGAATCACCTTGAAGATAGCATCTGTAGCTTCCTTTCTGTGTTTTTAACATGTTCCTTTTATATGCTGTTTCTAAAAGTAACCCTCCACTATATGTCCCATTCCTTACTCAATACCATCACCTAGTATGTGTTTAACAATCAAGTACAACTAAATCTCTAGCTGTAACTACATAGGTGACCCTAGGCATGTGTACTATTGTCTCTGAGCTTCTAAATGTTGATGTGGGAAATGGGAAACAGGCCTGTTTTCTTGAGCTGAAGGAATCTGAATGTGCCTTGTCTTGCTCTTCAGGAGTCTTGGAGACACAGGCCATACCTCTTTATCTTTGCATCCACAGTCACCAGTGTGACACTGAGTCTTAAGCAGAGATCTGACTTCCTCATTGATGAAGCAGTCCTTGCCATATAAACTGCCCTGGCTCCCAGTGTCAGGGGTCTCAGGCCTAGAGATGCCCTAAACATCTTGAGCATTCTGATAGTGTCTCTCAAGGCCCCACCTCTAGGATTCTTTCCGCATCAAACTGTAGCATAGGAGTCATTAACAGGTAGTTGATCATGGGCCCCTGAGTTTTCTAATGAGTCTCAGCTGACCAGACAGTGCTGAGCACCTGACGGGTTAGCAGCTAACCCAAAGACTGAGATGTAGGACCTGAGAAGCTGCCTAGGGAGAGGCTGTCTGGAAAGAAAGAAAAAAGCATGTCAGAGATGCCCCACACTTGTCAGGGCCCTGGTGGGATCTGAACTAGAAACTATGAGGGATATCAGAGAGGTTCTACTAGGATACTCCTCTGAGAAGCAGGAGCTGAAAGAGAAACCAAGCAGAAGAAGCTGAAATCAGGACCACACAGAAGCCTCCAAACCTTGTGGAATTTGGCCAAGATCAAGGTCTGGGGAACAGGCAGGATCCAAGACACCTGCTGTCTTTGGAGAGGAGATGACTGGGATGCTGAGCAGCCGGTGGAGGAAGATGCTTGTTGTCAGCTATCACTTACTTAGCCTTGATGGCTTGCTGAACAGAGTCCTCAAAAACACATCTGTGATTAACCAAGACACTTAGGACGAAGCTTAGAAGCTGTGCCTAGAAGGAGACATCCAGAGGGAAAGCTTAAAACCATTGCAGAAGGCCAGAGCAAAGAAAGAGAGGAGGAAGAGGAAAAAGGCATGTAGGTTCAAGAGAACAAGAGGTGATTCCTTTCAACATCTATGCTTGGACTCAGCCAAGAGCGAGTTCACCTGAGGTTGCTGACCTCCTCCCGCTCCCATATGGGGCTGCCTTTCCCAGGCTGCACACCACAATAAGACTTTTAACATAGCATGCCTGGAAGAAGCCCTCATATATATATATTTTTTTTTGTGTACAAACACAGCTAGCTGCCTCCTTTGCAAGGGTGGGGGCCCATCTGACTGGTGGTTGGATTTGTGCCCACTGTTCTCTACCTCAGTGGGCCTCTCTGGACACCACCGTCAGCCTTCTGAGAATTACAGGACCCTAGAGAAGAGATCCAGGGTGAGGACTGGTCACCTTTGGGTCACCTGGGCTTCCTCAGCCACCACAGTAACAGATAAGGAGACTCCTCTCTCCACTTCTGCTCTTTGCTTAATAAGTAAATAAACAAGGCGAACCTGCCTATTTCCTCCCAGGAGAATTGAACGTGATCAGTTCTGGCCATAAAGCCCCCTGGAGAAATTCACGGTGTTCAGGAAATATTAAGAGACTGAAAGAGAGATGGATTCTAAATCTCAGAGGAAGAGGCAGTGTGTGGAGTCTTGGACCTAATCATCTTATCCCTTCCCTTGGCCCGGTCACAGTGCCATTTCCCCAGACAGTAGCAATCATTCACCAAGCCAGAATCTCAGAGCTCAGGCATGGATTCAACCCCACAATCAAATAGAAGCTCGAGTCTACAGCTCATGTAATTTCTGGTAAACACTGTCAATTGCGGACTTCCAAATGGAGAGTATATTTTTATTCATTTTCAGTTATCCTTGCTTTCATTTTCTCGGAAAATGGGACAATTGGATATCCAAGGGGCTTGATTTTCTGTACTTATTTTTTTTCTACACACATAGAGACTTGTCAAGATATAAATGGGCTTTTGATGTCAAGACAAAGGTTGCACCATTTTGCCAGTCTCAAATGGGATATCCATACAAGATTGTAGAAGCATCCTTGCTTTCATGCCTGATGACAAAATGAAGGTACATACGACTCACACTTTATCTGAGATTCAGTATTAGCAAATGAGTGAATCAGTGTCTATTTACAAAACTAGCGTGCTTTCTCTGGGCTGGGCCACACTTGTTTCCCATTGCAGACTTTTCATCAATGAAAGGCTGTGGATTTTCCTGGTGCATTGTTTTTTCCAGCACCAGGCAGATGGGCAGATTGCTGCTTTGGACAGTATGAGACCGACAATAGCAGTATGTGAGTCTCTGTTCTAACACTTATGAACTGTGACCTTTGACACATTCTTTATGCTGTTAGGGCCTATTAGCATCTAATCACCCACACAATGGAACACAGAATGTGGTTCATATAAGGATTAAATAAAGCCATCAAAGGCAAAGCAAGTGGCACCAGGCCTGATACTTGGTAGCTATTCAATAAATCTCCCTTCCTTCCAAACAGGAAACTTGGTAATTTAAACAACTAAGAACCAGGAATAGCCCTGCCCTAGGCAACATAATATCTCACCCCTGCAACTGGATTACAAGCAGAAGCGTAATTCATGAAGTTGCTGACCTGTGCTCTCCAGGGCTGGAACAGTGTGTAGGTTTCATAAAGAGAACAAGAGGTGATTCCTTTCAGCATCTATGCTCGGACTCAGCCAAGAGCGAGTTCACCTGAGGTTGCTGACCTCCTCCCG
>CAJQZJ010005020.1:2331873-2348249 GCA_907164525.1 Lophiomys imhausi | reverse complement strand
TATCTCTTATATTTAGATAAGCAAATATTGCTTGTCTCTTAGCAACTCGATTTCTGAGTAGCTTAGAAAATAACTGTGATAGACTGTCATAGTAACTAACAAAATGACACATTTTCATGACTATTAGTTTCCATTTCTTAATTATCCTAAACAGTTTATGTCGGTTGGTAGCAAGATGTCAAAACTTGACATTTCATTTTTAAGTATTACTACGAACAATACCTTTAAGAAGCGTTACCCTTAATTTTGTATCAATATACAAAGATCAATACCCATGTGGCCAAATATAATCTTAATTTTGTATCAATATACAAAGATCAATACCGATGTAGCCCAATACAATCTTGATTTTACATCAATATACAAGGGTCAATACCATTGTGACCAAATATAATCTTAATTTTGTATCAATATACAAAGATCAATACCAATGTAGCCCTATACAATCTTAATTTTGCATTAATATACAATGATCAATACCAATTTAGCCAAATATAATATTAATTTTGTATCAGTATACAAAGGTATAAGGCCATATTCAATAATCTGTCCTTTTTTCTTGATCTTTCCTATACTATGTCTATGTCCCATTTTTCTCAAGTCTGTTCACTCCTATATAGGAGAGAAAGAAGGATACAGAAAAGAAAAAGAGAGAAGTCCCTGGGTCTAACCTCCAAAACCCATTTAACAAGACCATTTAATAGTTTGTAGTCTTTTCCCCTAAATAACAAAATTTTCTATTATCTATCAAATAACCAAAGTGGGGGGAACACCCTCCCCACCTTCTGGGGATGGGACATTGTTCTCTTAAAATGACTTCCTGCTGATTTGGGACGTAGTAAACCTGTTTGGGGCCCAAATAAGAATGGAAAAATGGTTAAAAATGTTAATAGAATCATTTGATGTTCAGTCCTTTTGTGCTCAGCTATTTAGATGCCCTAAGAAGTTCATAGACAGAAGCTGATCTTCAGAGCTTTACTGAAGATCTGGCTGGAGTAGTCTGTGGAGCTGAACGGAAAATGGCCTTAATTTCAGATTAGAATGTTAGACTGCAGGTGGCTACAGAGATTACACAAACTTGATAGCAGCTTAAAAGTTTTTTTTTTTTTTTTTTTTTTTTTTTTTTTTTTTTTGTAGAGGTATAGGCTATTTCCATGGTTTGGCATTAAAAAACAGGTAACAGACCTGTCTCTGTGGCGCAATCGGTTAGCGCGTTCGGCTGTTAACCGAGAGGTTGGTGGTTCGAGCCCACCCAGGGACGGATAGAAGTGTTTGGGCTGGAGAGATGGCTCAGCAGTTAAGAGCACTGCCTAGTGCTCTTCCAAAGGTCCTGAGTTCAATTCCCAGCAACCACATGGTGGCTCACAACCATCCACAATGTGATCTGGTTCCCTCTTCTGGAATGCAGGAGTACATGCAGATAGAGCACACATAAGCATAAAATAAATAAAATAAATCTTTAAAAAAAAAAAAAAAAAAAAAACAGGTAACAGGTTTAAAACACTGTAAATAAATTAAAGGTGACAGCTGTTCAACCTGGTTTTACAAACCTCCAAGAGTTGAAAAAACTTAGAGCTAAGGTAAAATAATGCATGGTGTTAGCCCATGCCTTTACCTCCAGTAGAGACAGGAGGATCATTATAGAGTTAGTTGTCTTATAAATTCTAGAGTTACAAGAAACAGGGTGGTGATGGTGCACACCCTTAGTCCCATCATTGGGGAAGAATACACCCTTAATCCCAACACACTAGAGACAGAAACAGGCAGATCTCAGAGCTCAAGGTCAGCCTGATACAAAACAAGCTCTAAACAGAGAAAAAGTTTGATCCAGGGGTGGAGGAGCACATCTTTAATCCCATCAGTTGGGAACCACATGTCTTTGATCCCAAAACTTAGAATGCAGAGACAGGCACATAGGATCTGGAAGGATTTAAGTTTAAAAGCTACTTACAAAGGCAGGCTGCAATTCAAACAAATTGTCCTTTGAGATCTCAAAATATATACACTAAAGGTTTGTTTAGGTCCAAAATATCAAAATAATTTCTTCTTTAATCTGGATTGAAAGGTAATACTTTATATATTGTCAAAAAAACCAAATTTGCTCCAGGAAAAATATTACCTGAACCCCCCCACCTCCAAAAAAAGGTAATTGTCCCAGAGTTAGGATTAGGGCAGGGCTCTGTTCTTATCTTTCCAGGAGATTTAAAGCATCCATTCAAGGAATCCAGGGACAACTGGACAACGGAAACCTCAGCAGAAAACAGATCAGACACCAAAGAAGAGGAGTTGCCCAGATTAACGGGCTTGCAGACTTCCTCAATAGCAGTTTCCTCAAAAGTCTACAACCACAACAACTCAAAACATTTCATTTTTAATTGTCACCATTGTGCCCCCAACTCTATGAAGGAGTCATCATTATTCTTTCTTTATATTTTCATGCTACAGAATGAGTGCATTGAGGCTCTGGGACATTCTCCAATGGCACCTTTGTCAGTGGCAGAGTTGAGGCCTGAGTCTAGCTCATCCAAACTAGGAAGTGAGAGCGTTTTATGCCTCGCTTTAGAAGGAAGACTGACAGTCAAACTACAAACCCATCTCCTAAACAGGTGTCATGAGTCACAGAGCTACAGTCACTCCTGAGAGTCTACTATTCCCATTTTAAAAGATGCTGAAACAAAGCTCAGAGAATGAGGTAAACTTTTTTTCTGGGTCATTCCCCTGTCTCATCAGTTGAAGGCAGAGCTAGAAAGAGAGCTCTTATCTAACTCTTACACATTGTCTCTGCTCCTGAACTGAAAGTCTACATGCCAAGTTGGCCCAACTCTGTATAATGCTCACTCAGTTGGTCATGCTTCTTCCCATTGTCCTCCAAGTACACACTGGTTCTTAGAGCTTCTCTTTCACAGGAGGGCTTATAACTTTTTAATTTCTTTGTATCTATCAGCATTTATTCATTGTACAATGGAATGAGTTTCGTTATGACAATTTTTATTCAAGTATATCATGTGCTTTAACATAATCAACTTCATTTCCTTCTCCTGTATTCTCACTACCTGCCAGTTCCCAACCTCCTCTAAATAGTCCCCTTCTGCTTTCATGTCATTCATAGATAGATAGATGATAGATAGATAGATAGATAGATAGATAGATGGATGGATAGATGGATAGATAGATGATAGATAAATAGATAGATAGATAGATGGATAGATGGATGGATGATGGGTGGATGGATAGATAGATGGATGGATAGATAAATAGAGATGATAGATGGATAAGTAAATAGGTGATGATAGATAGATGATAGATAGATAGATAATAGACACATAGAAGATGATTGTTTGATAGATAGATTGACAGTCAGACAGACAGACAGACAGACAGACAGATAGACAGATAAATGATAGATAGACAGATGGAAGTTTGTGTGTGTGTATACTCTCATGCATGCATACCCATGGACACATAAAATCTAGGTTCTATATATGAGAGAAAGTATGGCCTCTCTGAATCTGGATTCTTTTACTTAGTAAGTGAAGAATATAGACCAACAATCAATTATCAAGTTGTTTCATTTAAGTGTATTTTACAGAGAAGGAAATAAAAATTTGGAAAAGTTAGGCCATTATCAAAGCCTCATAGGCATTGAGAACAGATCTGGGGCCTCAGACACCTGCCCTTAACTGGAGGACTCCTGTTCTTTCTTCTGGCCTTGGCTTAGGTTGTTTTCCCTCAAAGCTGAGCTCTGAGACAACACACTCCTACTGTTTGTCCTTCCTTTTCATCCACACTTACCTCAGTGTAGCGTGACTCTGGGTAATTTTCTCAAAACTAGTGTCCTCTATGACTTAGCGTTCTTAAATAAAAGTTAAAGACATAGGTCCTTTAGGGTAAATTGGCTATTATTGCTATGGCAGCCTCACTTTAAAGGAGGCTTGAGGCTTTCTTCTCTCTGGAATGTGTCAGTTGTCCATAGGCCAACTTATTTAGTTTGTATTGGCCACTCAGCTGCTCTGCAACAGTTGCTGGGGCTGGCCACAGTTCTATTCAGGCTGCCGTTTGAACTGGTCGAACCCTTCTAGGCATAAGCTGTGCCATGGGTTTTTGGTCCTTGGCCTTTTCCTGCTTTTCTGAGGCCTTCTGAGATATTCCTGAGGAAAGACTGTTGACCAAATGCCATAAAGGATCTACTCCTGAGGTGTTCCTGATGACTGAGGACCTGCCTCAGAGACTGTATCCTTCTAAAAGGTTAGGGTTAGTTGTTAGATAATAAGTGTTTATAGTTTTTAATAGGGTTAGTTGTTAGGTAATAGGGGTTTATAGTTATTCTTAGGGCTAGTTGTTAGGTAATAGGTGTTTATATTTGTTATAAGTGCTTATAGCTATTAATAAATATATTTGTTAATTAAAAGTTTCATCTTCAAAAAAAATAAAAGTTAAAGAATTAAATAGGGCCATAGACAAAAATATTGCTACTAGCAGAGTAAGTCAGTCCTCGCTTCCTTTCTCCTCCTCTTTCAAGAACCCTTGGCTGGACTCAATCCTTTACTATTTCACATAAATTAAGGCCCAGCTTGATCATTTTCCTGGAAAGCCCTGATGGAATTTTGTTTAGAGCATCTTTGAATATACATATGGACTTGGGGGGGGAGGTGACATTTTCATACATAGAGGACACCTTTCCATTCATTCATGTTTTATTTTAAGCTTTTCAATAATTTTTTTGAAACTGTCATACATGAGAAATGCAGCCAATAGTAACTGATGGAGCATGAGGTACCTATAAGCCCAAAATTGTGTATAACGCTCATCTTGTGTTAGGATGACTTTCTACTTTCCCAATCTTGATCAGGAATCATTCATGTTACAGATCTGGAGACCTGCCACCTGGGCACTTAAAGGTTTCAGGCTTTCAGCTGGATATGAAAGGGGTCAGAGCGCTGGTAGAGATGACCTCAGGGGCTCCACAGTATACTGATGCCATAACACTGTAACTCAGCAGGTATTAAGCTGAGAAAGGAAAGTAGGGACAAAAATGTGAGTGCCTGTCACACAGGCAGCTGCTACAGCCTGCCTTACTCTAAGCACACTTGATCCAGCTGTGTGTTCAGAGGTGCTTTTCCCACAGTGCAGATGAGGGATACCTCTGTGTCCTAGCACAAGGTGGTGGCTGCCCAAGCCTCCCTCCCAGCTGGCCTTCCTGGTGCCTGGTGCTCTTGTGCTCTGCAGACTATGCTCAGTCCCAGCTCTCATATGGGCACCCATTCCCAGCAGCCAGATGAGGGTTGGAAGCCAGCACTGCCCGGTCACAGTGTTCCCAGGTGCTGCCTCGTGCTACTGCCTTTGCCCTTCTCCTTTCCAGCATGTTCCTGGAGCAGAGGGAAGATGGAAAGGCTAGCAGGGGCAGCTGAGAGAATGCAGACACTGGGTTAGAAAATCAAGCCACACTGAATGATTTCAAAGAGCTGTATTTTGTGTTTCTAACAAGCAAACTTTGAGAATTTCTTATTACTCTGCACAGGGTGGACAGAGTTGCTGCACTTCATGATCATTCATCCTCACTCAGAATTCCTGCTTTTCATTTGATTGGGAGTCTGTGTTTTAACATCTCTAGGGGTTAAAAAAGAAAAAAACCACTTAGTGCTCAAGGATTTGCACACTCCATGGTGTGTCTCCTGTTACGACTACTCCACATCAGAGCCTTGATCTTTAATGCCGGCAGTACTGGATTCCTTTAATTAGCCATTTTTCTGTCTTAAACACAAGCATCTGATTAGTGATTAGATCGCACAGCCTTACCCAAAGCAATTAGGAGAAAATGCTTTAGCTTTTTTCAACAAGATAGGATCTGGGAGGCTGCATTATGTGGGAAAGAACAAAGACACTTCAGAAAACAAAACAAAACAACAACCACCACAACAACAACAAACCATACTGCACATATACCCTGCACCTGGCACCTAATCTGTAAATGGTAGTGGGGTTCCTGAAGCAAATGTTTCTTAAAGAAAATGCACAGAGCTTTCCTGAAACTGGGTCAACTCCCAATTTCTTTTATCTATTCAGCAAGCACACACTGAGGCTGCCTATGGACCAATCGTAGACGGGTGCTGGGATACAAACATCATAATGAACGCCATGGCCTTGTCCTTGGCTTCATGGAGTGAGTGTGGAAGGGAGCGAAAACAACCCCATTTACAATTAGTAAACAGGCTGATTAATAGCACAACACAGAAAAATATGAATAAGTCACACCTGTGTCATAGCAGCTTGAAGAAGAAAGGTCCAGTACAAGAGAGGGCCTTGAGAGATGTGACTGCCAACTTTAGCAAGTAAAAGAAGCTTTGCATGCCTAGGGAATAAAAACGCGAGTGAGGATGGACATGGGATATAGGTTGGGTTGTAAGCACGTAGAACACTGAGGAGAGAGAAAGGCAGATTCAAGAGCTCGAGCTCCATTTTAAAGGATGTTATATCACTGACGGAGAGAGTGAAGAGAAATGACAGGTTCATATTAGATTTTGCAGGGGGAAATCATTAAGGATGCTGAGCAGAGGAGAAAATGGAGTAGGAGACCATCAAAACAGAAAAGCAGACCAGGAGGCTGCCCCAATCACATTCAACACACAAACAAAAAAGAGAGCAGATACTTGTCTATCAACACTGAAAGTCAATTTTTCTTCACCTTTACGGTACCTATGAAGCCACTAAGGATCCTGCTTGAAAGATGGATTTGGAAGGTTTGGAGTGGGGCCTTGGATCCTGCTTTCTAGCAGGTTCTCTACTGAGGCAGGGCTGTTTGGTAAAGGACCAAGCTGGCAGCAGCTACAGCAAAGTAGTTGTTAGAGGCCCAAGGTTCAAGCCAGATGATCAAGAACTAAATTCTGCTTCTAGTAGCTTTACTCGAGACAATACCTGTAAATTTTGGCTGCTACAATGATCTACCAAGAGCTGGGGAGCTGACAACATAAGTCACTGCTTCCCAGAGTTAGAGGCCCAGAATCTGTCAGCAGGGCCCTCCATCCTCTGAAAACTCAGAGAGAGAACATTCCTTTGCCCTTGAAGCTTCTGGAATATCTGGCTATCTTCAGCCACCGTTAGCTTGTAGATGGGTCACTCTAGTCACGCAGCTGCCTTCTACTTGTGTCTTCCTACCATCACGTCTATCTCTGGTTTAAATCTCCCCTTTGTAAAACTCTAACCATCCAATCCTACTGGGTAAGGGCCATCACATTTTAACTGCTTCTATTAAGGCCCCTCACAAATACAGCCCCATCCTGAGACACTGAGGGCTTGGATTTCAACTTGAAATTTTTGTATGTGTGGGAACAACAGCAATTCAACACCAGGCATGTAAATTGCATCTCCCCCTCTGTCTCTCTCTCTCTTTATCTGTGAAATGGGAACAATGATTCTTTCTTTGTAGAGTCAGACTGCATGGAAGAGCAAAGGTAAACATGTCTGGCTCACTGAGACTCCAATTACATAGTTAGGATTCCTAGGTCCCAGGCACTCCCTCAGTGGCTCCCATTAATGTCCAAGCTGCCTACAAGGCAGCAGCATTGCCATTACATACTACAGGAGACTGAGATTCGGTAAGGGGAATGTAACTGTAAGTAGTAACAGTTGTTAAGATTTAAAACCTGGTTTTCTGCAAAACTTGTAATGTGTATTATCACTCCTAAGGGCCTACAAGGAGGAGAGTAATCTCTCCTACAGGGCTAACAGTGGGAAAGATGATTATTATTTTTATTTAACCATGTAGGGACATGTGCTGAATATAGATTCTAGTTTCAAAGTGCCCAGAATCACAGATGAGGTGTGCAAGAGGCTCGGGGTTGGAGGGGGAGGGGCAAAGGACAGATGATGTATATGACGTCCTGTAGATTCATCATGTTCTCTAGCTTTTGTTAGCCTTTCCCATTTCAAAGCACATTGCTGTTTTTTTTTAATAGGCCATCAAAATTCAGAAGCTAAAAATACTTCCCTGCCATCCTAAAAAACAGGCTTTATTTTTCTTTTATGAAAAACAAAACACCTGAGTGTTTTCCAGCCAACAAAGAAAGAAATGTGTAGACTGTGATGAGTAATTGAACCCACTATTGTCTGTTTGCAATAAACATTTGCAAAACACATTATCCTTTTGACATTTCCATGAGGATTGCTCAGACTCCATTTTCAGCAAGACTCCTGCCAACCTCACTGGATTCCTGTAATTACCTCTTTGGAAGATCAACTTGGCCCTTCAGAGGCATTATGAGTTTTAAACAGTTAATTCCTAATTGTGACTGCTGTTATGGTCCCCTTTCTCTGGAGAGGGAAGGAGTGGAGCTGTCTTAACTTACCAAGAGACAGTCAAGTAGCAGCGAGGCTCTGAGGAAGGAGGTGGGTGATCCGTGCTGCCTCCTCTAGTCATTCTGGTGGATCACCCTCAGGGAAAAGGGAGACAGCTGCCTGGGTTCTGGTCTTGCTTCTCTCATTGTCAAGCCCTGTGGCCTTCATAAAGAAGCATAACAACACTACACCTCAGTTCCAAATTTGTAAAGCTGGTATAATGATACTACCTGTACACAGAATTGTAGTGAGAAAAAGGGAAATGGATATTCATAAAAAGCTTCATGGGATGTGTATTATATTTTACCCTTAACAAATTATAAACTTGATATCTAAGGTGATTATTTTGCCCCTAAGTGTTAGCCTTGGAGTTGTTGCCCCTTATTAATATGGAACTTCCTTGTTTTCATATGCGAAATAGACCAATGTAGTGCCCATATCCTGCAGAGTATTATATACAATTAGCAACAAACTTGCATTCTTTTTTCCTAATTGTGATTAAAGAAGTGAAGTGTTTTGTTTTGTTTTAAGCAGGGGAACTAAATGGCCATTATTAGCCTATTACAAGACCATCCCATTTAATATTTGGGAGAATATATGGGACATAGGCGATACCCGGAATGCATTTCGAGCTGGAGGAAGTGACGCATAATAAGCATAGATGGTGTTGGGCACAGAGGAAATAGAACAAAATTGGTCTCAATGTGAGCATCGCAGGTATATGCAAGGGGACTCACAAGGGAAGATATGAAGGGTGACTCAGGGTCTGATCATCTGGATAGAGAATGAGTACACTGACATGTGCTCAGGTGCCTGTGTGTCCTGGGAGAGAACACAGAAAGAGATTCAGATGTCTGTAGAGAAATGGGGCGAAAGAACAGAAGACACAGAGCTTTGTGGAGTCTTCACACTCTCTGAGCTGTTGATGGAGATCAGCTAGGCTGAGAGGACAGAAGGAGCAAGGCTTTTGCAGGAAAGTACACTGCCATATTTGAGCATCACTGCATGCATTACCAATGGTCAAGAGCAAGACAGCTTTGAGTTGCTGCTCAGTCACGTTATGTAGGTGGGGTCTTGCCAAAGCACATCGTGATATCCTACAGCCTCGCATGACTGACTCTGTGTCCCTGAGTAGTCTCAGCTCAGTTCCATGCTCACAAAAACGTCCCTAAGTCACTTCCTTCTCTGGAGTGGGCCTAGAATCCAGAGCTTCACACACAATAGGCAAGCTGAGGTGTGCCCCCAGCACTTCATAAATTGTCTTTTGGTTCAGAGAATTATCATGCAAAGGATCAAGCATGTATTCACTGCGCTTTTGCTGAGACCTGGTGCTGAGGTCTGGTAATCTAGAAGGTAAGTAAAGTATGATCTACAGATGTGGGTCTTCCTTGCCCACTGTGTCTCTTAGCCCCTTTCTGTCCTCTTTTTTTTTTTTTTTTTTTTTTTTTTTTTGTAGCACAGCAAGGAGAAAACCTTAGACCAGACTTAAGGGCCTTTGACAAACCTCCTGCCCTTCCTAATTTGTCATTTGAACAAGAAGACAGCACATCCCAGGTAAGGAGCCACCTGCAAAACTAGTAGGTCTAGCTAGAATTTCACAGGATCACTCCATTTTATTCTCAACTGTGCTATATTAATAGGAATTAGACAAAACACAACAAATTATTGGTGATTGGAACATAGAAAAGAAAACTAACAACAACAAAAGAAAAACCCATGACTGAAGAACTTGGTAACTAAAAATCGAGCCTTTTCTCAAATGAACGGATTTTATGTTCTGTTCTGAGATCTTAAGTTTGACACCAATCCCATTGCTTTAGCTGCATTCTCCTCTTCAGCCCCACAGCTTCCTCAGAAGATGAGCTGTGAAGGGCATTATCCTCTTCTGCAGATCTTTAAGACCTTTCATTCATCCCCTCCCCTCTCAAGGTGAGCATCCTAGCTGCCTACACAACTACCTAGCCAGGTGTACTTGACTGACATGTTCATCTCTCCCTATATAATGGACCCAGGGTAGTTCATCCCAGGATTGTACCTGCCCTCGGCACTGAACACATAGGCCCAGATACCAAATGTCATGTCACATCTTCTCATGGCATCAAAGCACCCTTGAGAGCAGAAAACACTGACAGATGGGTGAAATGCCTTCAACAAGACTCTCCCCAACAGCCTGGGAGAAGCAGAGCTCTGCCAGTGGTGATGGGTTGGAGCATATGTTCAGTAAAAATGCCAAGGGGAAGAGCAGTCCGTGTATCCACCATACCCACAGAATGCTTGCTGCAGTACTGGCTGTCAGCTGCCTTTACAGGGGACAATTTGCTATTGAAAAATACCCCAAAATATCCCATGGTCACTAGCCTTGGTTCCCTGGCATTTTGCAATCTTAAATGGGCTTTTATTTATATACAACATTTCAAGAGAAAAAGCAGAGGAATGGGGCTTGTTTGGTAATAGCCAGGTTTCTGATTCCTCTGGTTCAAGAATTCCAAGCTTAGGTTTGTGGCTCCTCACAGTGCTCCACGTCTGATCTTACAAAGAGGCCTGGGAACTTTCCAAAATTATTTTCCATAATTATTTATAGAAGACTTCTCTCTCTCTCTCTATTTCATGTGGTGTGTGTGTGCATGTGTGCATGTGTGTGTGTGCGCACGTGTGTGCGTGTGTGTGTGTGTGTGTGTACATACAGAATTTTTTTCTGGAAAAATGCTATAATACTTTAGACTCTCAAAATGGTGGAAAACTCATTATAAATCACTGTCCTAACAAAGCTCCTTAGAAAGCTTGCACAAGGCAGAAAAATGTTCAAACTAGACTAAACTAAAATGAGAAGCAATGTAAGGAAACAATGTTTCCCCCCCGATAGGAACATTAAGAAAAACATCTACAATTTATATTCACCATAATTTCAGAAAGGTTATTTCAGTGTAGCAAGCCATGAAAGAAATGCAGAAAGGCCATAAACTCAGATTAAAAACATAAATTTAGTTTTATGAAAAAAATCTCTCTATTGTTCCCTTTCCTTTCCTTTCAGTGATGAGCATTGTCCAGTGCCCACCTGTGCACTATGGCTTGAGAATCATAATTTTCAGAGTGGAAATTACTCATCAGTTTGCAGAGCTTCACTCTCTCTGTGCTTTCTGTGTCTCAGCCAACATGGAAGGAGTCTTTTATCCCTAATATTTTATGTCATCCCTCTCTGTACTACATCCCAAAAGCAAAAGTGGTGAGTTCCAGGAACAACTCATCACATCAACTCTCAATGGTGATGCAGAAGTGGACCAGACTTGACCCAACCATCAGATGTGCAGGAGTGGGAGAAGGTCCCCCTTCCCAAAGGAGCTTACAATGTAGCCAGAGACACATAGAGCCTGTGACATCCAACTCACTCTTTCATCAAGTGAGCAAAATAAATGACTGTTGCTGAACAGGATGTGTCAGAGTCTACATTTCAACAAATTATGGAGCACCCCAAAAAGGATTGAAAGATTATGTTCTCCCAAAAGGAACTTAAAATACAAAAGAGTGTGACAGAGAACATTGAAAGCAAGGCAAAGATGGGTTTCATAGAAGGAAAACAGTTACTCTCTGGGTAGACATACAGCCCCCCCCCCAAAAAAAAAGTTTGTGATAGCTCTCTCTGTAGGAAGTCAAGTCTTTTAACAATGCAATAATGAGACTTATTTTTTAAATACTTTATTTTTTTTCTTCAAGTTACATCTCAGTCACAAACCCCTCCCTATTCCCCCTTCCTATCCCGCCCTTCCACCCTCTTCCCCCCAGCAGTTTCCCCTTTCAGTCCAACAGACGGTTCCTTCTCTTATAACAGTAAATACTATATAAAACAACAGATACAAATATGCCACATTTATGAGAGTTAAATGGCCCAATATACCTTCCCAATGTCCAGTTTATACATATTTGGCCCCTGACTTTAACATTCTACTATCTAATCATCTCCATGAGTTTAAAGGTCCATATCTGACTCAACATTCATACTAACTTGCAACACACTTTTAAGAGTATCTTCTTAGATCTATAACACCCTCTTGATTCCTAAACAACTCAAAATTTAACTATGAGACTCTAGCTGTCTATTCTTCAACCACCTCAGAGACCTGAGAGGGATAAATATATCTGCTTATATAGAAAGTGGTATTGACCATTGTTTATTGTGCAAAAATAAGATTGTATTGGATTACATCGGTATTGATCTTTGTATATTGATACAAAATTAAGATTATAGTTGGCCACAATGGTATTGACCCTTGTATACGGACGTAATATTAAGATTGTATTGGAGCCGGGCGGTGGTGGCGCACGCCTTTAATCCCAGCACTTGGGAGGCAGAGGCAGGCGGATCTTTGCGAGTTCAAGGCCAGCCTGGTCTACAAAGCGATTCCAGGGCAGCCAGAGATGTTAAACAGAGAAACCCTGTCTCGAAAAACCAAAAAAAAAAAAAAAAAAAGATTGTATTGGGCTACATAGGCATTGATCTTTGTATATTGATACATAATTAAGAGTATATTTGAAGAGAAGGAAGATGGCGGCGACCTACACTGACGCATTTTGAACACGGGGAAAAAAGAGCCATAAAAAACACAGAGTTATTGGGCACTGTGCAAAAACCGGAGGGGCTAGACCCCCCCACCCCCCGGGAACACTCACAGCTCCCAAGGGACTGTTAAAAGTCCCAGGGTAAGGTTCTCTCCCCATCTCTCGCAGACACGGAAGCCACTAAACCCGGGATTCGGGAACTCCCATTAGGAGAGGCACCTGGTAAGATCAATCCCAACACACACCAGGCAGGATCAGAGGCCACTTGGCGATAGTTCACTAGCCTTTTGGACTCCCCATGCCTCAGGTAGATCTTATACCCACTTAAAAAATTTTGCAAGATAGTGTAAGTTTTAGCAAGGAACAAACAGGGGGCTCAGCAGGTGGTCCGCAGCCGCTCGTGAAGCGGAGGGCGGGAGGTTCCGAGAGAGCGCGGGAAGCCGGGAACACAAAGGCGGGCGGGAGGGGCCGAATCCCGCGCACTTACGGCAGGGCAGCTGGGGAGGGAGCCCGGCTGGCAGGGCCAAATCCCCGCGAACCCACGGCAGGACAACTGGGGAGAGAGTCAGGCGTGGGCTGGGCCAGGGATCCGCGCACCCACGGCTGAGCTGCTGGGGCGAGAGGTCCACTCAGGTGGCTGGGGGATCCGGGGCACTGTGCACCCATGGCCTAGCAGCCAGGGAGGGAGAGCCGCGGCAACGCAGACAGGGAGGGAATCAGGCTCACAGGCCAGGCCTGTGGCGAAAAGCCTAGTGAGAAACCAGAAATTGGGACCATAGCTGTATTCTGGAAAATCCAGACATATTAGGTGTGGAGCCAGACCCTGTCAGCCTCCTTGACGACAAACAAAGCCCACAGAATCTGCGCCTGGGCAGACACATCCATACCATCAGAACCATTACAGGCTAATAACTCAGAGTGCAACATAGAGAAGTCTGAATTGGGAGCAGTGAAACAATTCCAGTCCATTACTCACAACCTGGGATTAGGCTTCACCAGCTCACAGTGCCTCAGACAATTAAAACCACAGTGACCCTGAAATTCCCCTGTAAGCAACGACAGATAGCCAAGTAACTCGTCCCCTGCACCAAAGCATCCACTGTGGATCCAAGCACAGAAAACGACAAGAACAGACAGCTAAACACACCCAATGGCCAAAGGTCAAAAAAAAAAAATAGAAATCAAGGAAATATGACTCCAACAAAGCAGAATTATCCTAGATCATCCAATTCAGATGACCTCACACCAACAGAATCACATGAAAACGTTGACAATTCTGCATTATGGAAAGTGACAGAGTCCCTGCAAGAAGAACTTAAATCTATGAAGGAATTCAAAGAAGCCACAATTCTACAACTCAAAACAAGGAACAACACCATTAAAGAGCTTCAAGCCAAGGTGACAGAGATTGAACAGGAAAAGGACAAGGCTATGAAAGATTTTCATAAAAAAACAAGCAAGCTGGAGAAGGAAATGTACAAAACGAACAAAACCATACAAGACATGAAAATAGAAATAGAAACAATAAAGAAAACACAGTCAGAGATAAGAGAGGAAGTGGAGAACAAAGGGAAGAGAACAGGAACTACGGATGTGAGTATCAACAATAGGATGCAAGAGATGGAAGACAGGATCTCAGGCATGGAAGATTCAGTGGAAGAAATCAGTACAACATCCAAAGAAAATGAGAAGGCTAAAAAATGTCTCACCCACAACATCCAAGAAATCAAGGACTCAATGAAAAGACGGAACCTAAGAATTATAGGTATAGAGGAAAGAGAGGACTCCCGACTCCAAGGTCCAGGAAATATCTTCAACAAAATCATAGAGGAAAACTTCCCAAACCTGAAAAAAAGAGATGCCAATAAAAATCCAAGAGGCTTACAGAACACCAAACAGATTAGACCAGAAAAGAAACTCCTCTCGCCACATAATAATTGAAACTCCAAATGTACAGAACAAAGAAAGAATATTAAAAGCTGTAAGAGAAAAAGGTCAAGTCACATACAATGGCAGACCCATCAGAATTACACCTGACTTCTCCTCAGAAACTTTAAAAGCTAGAAGGGCCTGGTGATATACTACAAGTCCTGAGAGATCATAGGTGCCCAGCCAGACTACTTTACTCAGCAAAACTCTCTATCAACATAGATGGAGAAAACAAGATTTTCCATGACAAAATCAAATTTAAACAATATCTACCCACAAACCCAGCCCTACAGAAAATCCTAGAAGGAAAATCCCAACCCAGAGAAGAAAACTCCACACAAGAAAACAAAGGGAATAGAAAACCCCTCAGCAACTAAACCAAAAGAGACACAGGACCACCACCTATACCAAACTAATCGGAAATAACAACCCCAGGTCACTAATATCCATAAACATCAATGGACTCAACTCCCCAATAAAAAGACATAGGTTTACAGAGTGGATCCACAAGCAAGACCCTTCCTTATGCTGTATACAAGAGACACATCTAACTACGAAAGATAGACACTGCCTCAGAGTAAAGGGCTGGGAAAAGGTTTTCCAAGCAAATGGACCCAGGAAGCAAGCTGGAGTAGCCATCCTAACATCAAACAAAACAGACTTCCAACTGAAGTTAATGAAGAAAGACAAAGAAGGGCACTATATACTCATTAAAGGGAATATTCATCAAGAGGAAATCTCAATAATGAACATCTATGCCCCAAATACAAAGGCACCTACTTTCGTAAAAGAAACACTTCTAAAACTTAAAGCGCACGTCGATCACAACACATTAGTAGTGGGAGACTTCAACACCCCACTCACAACAAAGGACAGATCATCAAGACAGAAGACAAACAGAGAAATATTGAGTCTAACAGAGATCATGAAACAAATGGACCTAACAGATATCTACAGAACGTTTCACCCAAACACAAAGGAATACACCTTTTTCTCAGCACCCCACGGAACCTTCTCCAAAATCGACCACATAATTGGTCACAAGGATAGTCTCAATAGATACAAAAAAATTGAAATAACACCTTGTATCTTATCAGACCACCACGGAATAAAGCTGGTCTTCAACAGCAAAAGAATCAACAAAAAGCCTACACACACATGGAAATTGAACAGCTCCTTACTGGATGACCACTGGGTCAGGGAAGAAATAAGGAAGGAAATCAAAGACTTCTTAAAATCCAACGACAATGAAGACACAACATACCCAAACCTGTGGGATACATTGAAAGCTGTGCTACGAGGAAAGTTCATAGCACTAAGTGCTTTCAAAAAGAAAATTGTGACAGCTCATATTAGTGAACTAACAGCTAAGCTGGGTGAATTGGAAAAAAAAAGAAACAAACACTCCCAAGAAGAGCAGAAGACAGGAAATCATCAAACTTAGAGCTGAAATCAACAACTTAGAATCAAAAAGAACTATACAAAGAATCAATGAAACCAAGAGTTGGTTCTTTGAGAAAATCAACAAAATAGACAGACCCCTAGCCAAATTAACTAAAAGG
>CAJQZJ010005020.1:2242073-2326873 GCA_907164525.1 Lophiomys imhausi | reverse complement strand
GTTGAATTAGTGGCAAGCCTATCTCTTGGCATGAAAAAACCCCTTGCACCAACTGCAGACAGACTGCTGTCCAAAAAGGACAAAACTTGGTAGCAGGGAATTCGACAGCCTAACTCTGCAAAGACAGGGTAGGTAAGTCCTTCATAATCCCTGCTCTACAACAAATGTCTGTCAGAGAAACAGGACCCAAAGGCTGAAGACTGATGCAGGAATGTATGGAGAGAAAATGGGAACTGTCCAGGCAGTCACTGGTATGTCCTTTCTTAGTTTTGGAAGCTGCAGGCCCTGCACTTCCTATATAAGCAAATATATTTATCCCTCTCAGGTCTCTGAGGTGGTTGAAGAATAGACAGCTAGAGTCTCATAGTTAAATTTTGAGTTGTTTAGGGATCAAGAGGGTGTTATAGATCTAAGAAGATACTCTTAAAAGTGTGTTGCAAGTTAGTATGAATGTTGAGTCAGATATAGACCTTTAAACTCATGGAGATGGTTAGATAGTAGAATGTTAAAGTCAGGGGCCAAATATGTATAAACTGGACATTGGGAAGGTATATTGGGCCATTTAACTCTCATAAATGTGGCATATTTATATCTGTTGTTTTGTATAATACTCACTGTTATAAGAGAAGGAACCATCTTTTGGACTGAAAGGGGAAACTTCTGGGGGGAAGAGGGCGTAAGGGCGGGATAGGAAGGGGGAATAGGGAGGGGTTTGTGACTGAGATGTAACTTGAAGAAAAAAAATAAAGTATTTATAAAAAAAAAGAGTATATTTAACCACAATTGAATAGATCTTTGTATATTGATACAAAATTAAATGTAAAGCTTCCTAATGGTATCATACCTAGAGATACTTAAAAATAAAATGTGAAGCTCTGGCCTCTTGATACCAACCGTCTAAAACTGTCTAGGATAGTTAAGTAAAGCAAACTCCTAGTCAAGTAAACATGTCACTTTGTTAGCTACTATGACAGTCTACCACAGATATTCTCTAAACTACCCAGTATTCAAGTTGCTAAGAGACAAGCAACATTTGCTTATCTAAATACAAGAGATGGATAGGGCATCTTCAAAAACCCCAAGAGATCTGCAGAATATGGCATTCAAAGATGTTATCTTAAATTAAGATTTTCTTTTTTTTTGATATCGAGACATATCAGCTCCTGACAGCACCCCCTATTCTACTCCAAGTAGAAGATAAGCATCGAAGAATCTCCAGTGTGAGATGGTTGAATTAGTGGCAAGCCTATCTCTTGGCATGAAAAAACCCCTTGCTCCAACTGCAGACAGACTGCTGTCCAAAAAGGACAAAACTTAGTAGCAGGGAAGTCGACAGCCTAACTCTGCTAAGACAGGGTAGGTAAGTCCTTCATAATCCCTGCTCTACAACAAATGTCTGTCAGAGAAACAAGACCCAAAGGCTGAAGACTGATGCTGGACTGTATGGAGAGAAAATGGGAACTGTCCAGGCAGTCACTGGTATGTCATTTCTTAGTTTTGGAAGCTGCAGGCCCTGCACTTCCTATATAAGCAGAGACTTATTTTTTAAAGCATTTTTTTTTCAGCCTGGTGGTAGTGGCACATACCTTTAATACCAGAATTTGGGAGATAGAGCCAGACTGTGAGTTCAAGGGTAGCCTGGTCTATAGTGTTAGTTCTAGGACAGCCAGGGCTATACAGAGAAACTTTGTCTCAAGGGGGGAAAATACACTGTTTTCCAATCATGCCTATGAGTGGATATTGCAAGTAACAACAACAAAATTGCAGCTATTTATCTGGTAAGGAAACAGGAAAGCGACAGTAGCCACGCTTACATTCCACTGTGATTGATAATATGGAGTCTTCTGTGAGATGCCAAGGCACACACAGGTCAGCTGCCTTGGCCAGTTGTGTAAAGCCTATTTCAGCCATTCTGAGGATTATTGACTTGCACCGACAGCTCCGAGAAGGCAGTCTGCTTCAGAACCTTGGGAGCCACCACTCTTACTCCGACTGGGCCCAGAAATCAGTGGGTCCTAGCTGCTATTCTGTCATTCAGATCTGGGCTTTTGAGACATAGAGACCTAGTACAAATTCCCCACAGTTTATAGGCACCAAAAACAATAGACTTATAATGTCAAGCAAATGGTTGCAAAATAATCCCCTTTTCCTCATGAAAAGAAGATCTGTGATTAAGCATAAAGAAAGGACAGTTGAGGTAGTTGAGAAACTTGGAAGTCTGTGTTTCAGAAAGGAACACAGACTGAGATTCAGGATAAAATTTAGAAATTATTTACCCAAATTTGAAGAATATGTTGAGGGTCACAACAATATAATATAAATGTTTTTGTGCAGCAGATTAGAACCAGAGTAGGCATCTGAACCCAGTTCTCTAGTGTCCTGACCCAGTGTTTACCGCATCATACTGGATTCTCGGTGGATGCTGCACCAATATATGGGGCACTGTGGACCATGAAGAAGAAATTTTGAACACAGAGATTTTTACCGCACACCACTGACTTCTAAGCATGCTCTGTTTATTATCAAGGCTTGTTCCCTGCATAAATATACAAGTGAGATCACTGGCTGTGGTCTTAGATAACAACTGGTCCATCTTATTTCCTGGGGCAGGATATGTGCCGCCGAAATTTCAAGCCCTAGATGACTATTTAACACTATTCCTGAGTTCAAAGGCTTTGCTTTTCTGTTTGCTGTCTCTGAGGCAGTAGGGCTTTGAGCTCTGGTTCTGTAAGACAAGACTCCGGGCTCAGAGGAGTGTGAAAGCAGATTCCCTATCCACTCTGATGACACCCATGTGAAAGTGTATCCAGGGGTAACTCAATTTTCTCTTAAGCCCACTCCAGTCAAGCATTTGTCCCCTCCAGCACACAGAAGCAGCATCTGTGAAGGTCACCAGTGACCTCACTGTGGCTTGATGCACGGTCAGTAATCAGCCCTTGCTTGACTGCCAACTCTGTGCAGCTCAGTGGGTCACCCCTCCTCCACAACATGCACTCTTTACTTGACCTCTAGGGCTGAACTCTCCTCAGTCCTTTTCTCTCCGGCTTCTTCTTTTAACTCTTTTTTTCCCCCCCCCCCCCCCCCCCCAATCTTCTCAGGCTCTTAACACAGAAGAATCTCAGGTTTGTACCTTTGAATTATGCCCATGAATGTTTTTTGTTCTTTACCAAGACTCACTCTATAGGTTATGACAGCCAGTTTAATGATATCCATTGAGTTGTAAGACTTATATTTGGTCTTGAGCATCCACCCAGATTCCCTTGTCATGGTTCCACCTTCCTATAGGTCTCCGTTGGAGTTATTTTTCTTCACAACACTTCTGACATGAAAAGAGTGTGTGCTGTCCTCATGCCAACCAAGTCTCTAATTCTGGGCCCTGATGTATGTCCCATAATTCAGTTCACTCCTGACATTTACTACCCAGGAATTAGCACCAGACTCCACATGGCTCCAAGTTTCAGCCTTTCAAGATGTTCCTTCACACCAGAGCAATTCACCGGCACTGAGTCTCCTGGTTACCACACTTCTGTGCAATTTGGACCTGGTTAAGGAGTCCTCATGAGCCCCATGTCAGGGACAATGATAGTGTAGGACAACTCAGAAGGCATTTGGGCTGCAATTGCCAGTTGGTTATAAAGGTACAATCCGGAAACACTCTATGGAACTGATGTACAAGGCAAGGTAAGGGAGGCACCTGGTTCCCCCACGACTCTCCAAGTGTTCTGCCCACCAAACAATCTCAAGTCTGGATGAAATAAAGGTGTTATAAATAGTAAGAGGCTCCTCTCATACCTATAACTCAGGAAATGGCATAGGTTGTAGGATCTTAGGGACAAAATATGCATTTCTTAAGTCACTGCTCCAGTGCCTTTGGGTCCACAGGTCTCCCTTGCCTGTCTGTAAAACACAGCAGCACTACTTTTCTGTGGTTCTTCTCCACAGCAGCTCTCATGATGGCAGGGCTACACACTCCTCTTCAGCCGTCCTCTGGTTCCAGCCATCCTCCTTACTAGAGCAGGATGTCCCCCTTTAGTTTCCTGCTCCTTCTCCAATGCCACTAATGGCACCTCACACAGTGGCTACACAACAGTTAATTGGAGGAAAGAATCAAATTATCCAGTGTTGTTCAAGATCTACCATCAAAATGAGAGGACCATGCATTTAGCACTGCCACAAGAGTGGAAACCTCAGGTCCCTGCATTTGCCTGCTCTGTGATCAACTGCTTAGGCTCCCTGGAGGATGTAATTACTTACAGAAATTCTGAAAGCAAAATCATAGCTTTTTTATATAATAGAACACTCTAGCTGTGAGTCAAACACAGGGCTCCAGGGTTCAAATTTCAAACGCTACCTCTCAATTGTCCAGAGATAAGTATCCTAACTTCTCTGTGTCTTGGATACATTCTCTGAAAAGTGGTAACTAATGCCAGTATGTACTTGATAAAATTGATATAAATATTAGAGAAGAGGTATTATTTTGACTGTACCTTAAAAGGCTTAGTACATAGGAAGCACATACATATTGCTTACTTTACTACACTAAGGATCTATTATATGAATAATAATATTTTTTGTTCCACAAGATGCATTTGTTAAGGAATATACCTATAGACCACAGACAGTCAGTAGCCCACATTTATGGGCTCTGAATCCATGGAGTCAGCCATGATGAACTCAAAATATTTGATTAAAATGTGGCAACACAGACTGTAGGTTTTGTCATTATCCCTAAACAGAGCAGCATAATAATAATTTATATAGTATTTACATTGTATTGGATATTATAAGAAATATATGGGTGATTAAAGGTATACAGATGGAAGTTCACAGATAGGCAAATGCCATGCCATTTTCTATAAGGGACTTAGTACCACCCATAGTTCTGGAATCTGTGAAGGTCCAGAAGCCAACAACTGCCAATGATACACAGGGCAACTGTTTCTCTCTCTCTCTCTCTCTCTCTCTCTCTCTCTCTCTCTCTCTCTCTTTCTCTATCTCTGTCTCTTTCAGATCTATGATATACATTTACGTATAGATATACATATACATATATACAGACTTCTTTATCTTTATGCCCAGTCTGTCGCCCCATACAAACCTGATATAGGGCTCTACTTAATCTACTCACCAAATATTAATGAGTAATGCAGATTTACTTAATATTTCATAGGCATTGTGGAAGAGGGCTTATTTGACACAGCACAACAAAATTACCTACAAGCTATTCATTAAATATTTCTCTTCTCCAATCAAGTTGCCCTCTGGCCACACTGCCAACAAGTTATTTTCTTTCTTGCTTTCTTAGTCACCTGAAGCTTCCTTAGGATGGCTTGGCTGCCTCATCTGGGCTCTTATTGCTTTACCCTCAGTCCCTGTTCTCCTAGACTACCTCCACTTCTTTCAGGAGAAACTCCACAGTGAGCCATATTTTGTGTGTACCCTATCCTCTTTAAAATGTTTATTTTAAACTGGGTGTGTATGTGATTAAACTTGTGTACTTGTGTACAGTGCTCCCAGAGTCCAGAAAAGGGTATTGAACCCTTTGAGTCAGAGTTACAGGTGGTTATGAACCATCTGACATGGGTGCTGAAAACCAAACCCAAGTTCTCTGTGAAAGTAGCACATGTTCTTAAATGCTGAGGCATCTCTCTAAGCCCAGACATTTTAATATTATCTTAACATTTGTAATGCTCAGCAGAGGGTCTAACCTTATATAGTGGTATAACCTTAAAGCCACTTAAGAGAATAACAGTAAGAAGCTCCTGGGTAGCAAAGGAGGTTATCAACAGGAGTATGGAAAAAGCCACAGAATGGCAAAAACATTTGCGAACTATGTATCTGAAAACTGACTAATATCTAAAATATAAGGAATGTGAAAAGCTGAATGCTCCTTCCAGGATAAGTCCAATTAAGAAGTAGGCTAAAGGATCAAGTAGACAGTTCTCAAGAGAAGACAGATAAATAGCCAACATATATATAAATAGCATTCAATCTCAGTCATTACCATGGGAATGCCAATCAAAACCACAATGAGATATCTCACTCCAGGAAGAATGGCTTATCAAAAGGATAGAAAAATAAGTAACAAATGTTAGCAAGAATGCAGAGATGGGGAATCTCTTGCACTGTTGGTGGGCATGTAAATTAGTTTATCCATTTAGAGAACACTATGGAGATTCCCCCCAAAAAACTAAAAATAGAACTGCCATATGATCCAGCAATTCTGCCATTGCATATACATCCAAGGAAGATGAAGTCGCTAAACCGAAAAGATACTTTCAATTCCATGTTTATTGCAGCACAATGTCCACAGTAGCTCAAATATGGAATAAACTCAGATGCCCGCGGGAATGAATGGATAAAGAAAATGTGGCACATAGACACAATGGAATATTCTTCAGTTACAAAGACGATCCTGTCATTTGCAACAACCTAGATGGTAAGTCCAGTAAGCCAGATACAGAGAGACAAAGAACACAACTGTCACTCATTTGTGGAAACTGGTAAGTCAGTCTTGTGGAAGAATGTCATGGAATAGTGGCTCTTGGAGCTTTGGAGCTTTGCAGAGAGATGGAAAGAAGACCAATAAGGGGTACCAAAGCAGAGTTAGTTTTTATTCTTAGTGAAGTAGAGCTGCCGTTGATCAAAACAACTTATTTGATATTTCAAAATCACTAATGAACAAGAAATAAGCAACACATGAAAGCGTTCAACACATGGAGCAAGGGAAACACTTATACTGATTTGATTTTTACACATATTATACATATTTCAAATTGCCATGCCTTCCCCCCAAAGATGTGCAAATAGGTCTTAATTTAAAAAAAAAAAAAACAGTATGAACAAAGTAAATAGCCTTGTTTAGGGAAACATCATAAATACATACCACTAGAAGCCTTCCCTCAAATGCCTGGAACAGCTCTGACTGTTGACCTCCTGTGAAGGTCAACTCTGGACCAGTGCATAGAATGAGCACTTTTCTGGACAGACATTCCCTTTATTTTATCCCCTGCTGAGTAACACTCATAAAATATGCTGGAAACAAAGAATATTCCAAGGATATTTGATTGTTCATGGAGGACCACTTTCAAGAACTGCATACTAATGAAAACAAACACAAGAGTCTTTATGGCCTATTCAGGTGACTCCAGGCTATGCAGGGCCAGAGGGTGAGGGACATGACTCAAGAAATGTTCAGAAACAAACCCTACTTGTGAACTCCATGTTATGGTTAGCTCATTTTACTTTGAGGGTTTGGGGATGGTCTTTATTTTCCTTACTCACAGGCAGAATCATAACTAGTCACAGTACTGCTCTGATATGCATTGTTTCCCTTTCTCCAATGTCCCAGGACTGACCCTTGTCTCTCTGGTTACAGCTCTCTCTCCCATGTTCTTAGCTGTATCCACTGAATCTTCAGGGCACATGGCAGTTTGCTGCTCTATATGTGCCACTTGGCTCCCAACAGACAGTGAGCTTCCCAAAGAGCACCACGAACACCCAGTGTACCATCAGTACTTGGTGAATTTAGTCAGAAGCACAGAACATTGGAAATCCACTATGTTGAGATCAGGAAAGGCAGGATCAAGTGTCAGCTTTGACTTAAACGCCCCTTTAAACTAGGAAAGCCTTTGTTTACTGTGCAGTAGTCATGAAAATACATCCTTTCATTGATCTGTCTGCCATAGGATTGTTAAGATGACTGAGAAAATAGATTTCAAAGGCTTTGTAAAGCTGGCGAGTTGGTTCAGCAGGTAAAGGTCCTAGTCATGCAAACACCTTGGGTTCAATCCCCAAAACCAACTTGAAGGTGGAAAGATAGAATCAATTCCACAAAGCTGTCCTCTAACCACGTGCATGCAGAATTATGTCCTCTATCCACATATTATGTACATACCCACAATACATTGTTTAAAAGGTTCTTGTTAAGGCAAGTTTTCTTTGACTATGAAGAGTTATGATTGAGATATATAGATAATAGAATATTCATATTAGTTGCTAAACACATATAGACTGGACATTGGGAAAGTATGTCATACCTTATAGTTTTCATAATTGTTTCCTAATTGCTCTTATTGTTTTGTATTCTATTTATTGTTATAAGAAAAGAGAGCCTTTTATTGGACTAAAAGGGGGAGATATTGGAGGGAAAAGATATAATAATAATAATAATAATAAAAAGAAATACTATGCTCCATTTAATTAGGTGGTAAGCCCCAAATAAATGCAGGAATTGGTTTTTGTTTGTTAGTTTTTGTTTATGGAGACAGGGTCTCACTCTGTAGCCTTAAGTAGCCTAGAACACACTATGTAGGCCAGACTGGCCTCAAACTCACAGATATCTACCTGCCTCTGCTTCCCAAATGCTGGGATTAAAGGTTTGTGTTCCCAGCCAAGAACTGCCCTTTTAATGCCATCTAATATAAGTTTAATAGTAAAATGATTTCAATGAAAAAATTAGAATGAATTCATCCTGAAATGCAAATGACATTTTTATTGAGAAAATAAGCAAGTATCAATTTGTGGTCTACTCCTACAGTGTAGCAGATCAAACTATAATGCCTTATGGGAGAAGGGTAGGATGGAAGAGAAGGGGAAGACAATAAGGAAGGTGGAAACACTTAGGCAGGAACGGCAGCAGGGACTTTATTTGCTTGTCTCTTGTACATTGAGTGAATTACTTTATGATCTCACTGCATCCTTACACACAGGGATGAGCCCACTGTATGATGACAAAAGTCTTGGAAGAAACATGAAGAAGGGAAGTAGACGAATTAGGAGATCATAGGTGGCTTCTGTGGGTCAGGGACTGTGACCTACTATATATCTTCATGACCTGGGGAAATATCTGACCTGTCATATCTTCTACTCTATTTTTAAAATGGAATGGGTATCAAGCAGTCAGTAAGTGGCACAGCCAGAATTTAAACCACAAGTTGATTAGCACGAAATGCCCAGATCCTTCCACTCTGTTGCAAACAAGTTTCTATTAGGGGTTCGTAATTTATAAAAGCTACAAGGCCAGCAAAATTCAGAACACAGTAGAATTGACCTACATCTGTGAAATAGAATAATTAGCAACCATCTGTTACCGATCTTTTAAATTATTATTTAACACTTATTTATTACTAAATTCACTTATAACAAACACCAACAATTTCTTAACTATTAATCAATCCTATAAATTCCTACAACCCCTTTAACCTATCCACTAAACCTATTGATAATTATAACAACAACTTTCATAACCTTTTAGAATGATACAGTCTCTGGGGCAGGTCCTCAGTCGTCAGGAACACAGTCTTTGTTGTAGATTCTTTAACACACTTAGCAGTCCTTCTTCTGGATCTCTCAGATGCAGGTTCGTCAGGGTAAGTTGGTTATTGCAGTCTCACCTTAAATAAGGCTTCATGCTTTCTTCTTTGTGGGAGACCCCAGCCATCTGCAGGCCAACTTACTTCTTTTGAATCAGGAACTCAGCTGCTCTGCCTCAGTCCTTAAAGCCAGCCAGTTTCCCCTAGGCCACTGATCGGACAGATCAAACCCCTCCAGGCAAAAGCTGAGCCACAGGGTTTAGTCCTTGGCCTTTTGGTGTCTTGCTCAGGCTTTCTTTGCTCACTGGCTTCTTTCTGCTTCAGGGAGAGAGCTGGCCATCAATGGCCAGCCCTTTTTTCAGCAGGACTCTTGGAGCTCTCTAGCATCAGGGGCCTCTTCTCTTTCTGGGCTCCATGCACTGTTCTTAAATAGGAGGAACTCTGTTTCAGCTTAATTTGGGCTCCGCCCACTTAGCAGCTGAAAACAATGTCAGGCCAGATACTTTGTTTCTTCAAGTCTTGAGTCTTTCCTGTTTTTCCTGACTTCAACCTTGTTTTTCAGTCTATTAAGTCTTTCCTGTTTTTCCTGACTTCATGCTGATAATGCTCTTCAGGCTCCGAATTAAGAGACAGTATCAGAAACTCCTATATATTTTCTAAATCTAATTTATCTAACCCCTACAACCATCGAATAAATATAAATGCCAATATTAACACTTTTTCATAGGTCCTAAATTTCCCCACCAGGAAAGTGTTCTGATTGGCTGTATATGCTAAAGGCAGGGGACTTGCAGTCAAGGGCTGTTCTTCCTTTTCATTCTCATTTGCCAGGCTCCAGTATGAGACAGATTATAGTCTTCACAGACAAATTTTAGATAGTTATTTTAAATTCAAGATTTATAGATGTATAATATCCATGGTTAAAAAAAAGTGAACCTATCTCAAGTGTAATTTTTATCACCATCACCATCGTCACCGTCACTGTCGTAGTCATCATCGGTGAATATGCATACCTTTGAAGCACTCCACCTCTCCATTATAACATTATCACTCTGATAACTGCTGAGTGACTCTCCCACCGAAACACAGTCCCCAGAAATCTGATAGAAATCACAGATTAGTTTCCTTGTTTTCTAGAGTGTCATTTGCATGCTATTTACAGACTGTAGGTGATGTTCAGAGCCAAACTTCTTGACTTCACCATACTAGCTAGAAGACCTACCCAAGTCACCGTGTGCATCAATACTTTAGACCCTTTATACCACCATTCCTTTGAATGGATTGACTACAACTTGTATCCTCATTCACTGCTGTGCTTTGAGTGTATCCTTGAAGGATTTGGTATTTGAAACTTAGTTCCCAGTGTAACAATATTAGTGAGTGTGTGTGGAGGAACCTTTAAACAGTAATGCAGTTACAAAGCCTTTACCTTTGTGAGTCGACTGGCATCATTGTCTTTGGGGTGATTCTGAATGATGGGATGCAGTCAGGCTTCCTTTGTTATGCTCATGTGTGTAATCACTGTCTCTCCCTTTCCTGCCTTTCCACTAAGGGATAATAGAGTAAAATGGTCCTCATTGATTGCTGGCACCTTAGTATTCCCTTCAGCCTTTAGAACTGTGCAAAGTGAATTCATGCCCATTCTATATATTGCCTAGCTTCAGGTATTCCGTGACAACACAAAGAGAGTATGATACTTGTTAATGGATATTTGGGTCACTTCTACATTTCCATTTCTGGGAATACTTCTGCTGTGGACATTCTCGTAAAAGCCATTGTGTAGATATGTTTCTTTCTTTCTTTTCTTTCTTTTTTTTTTTGGGGGGGGGCGGTTTTGAGACAAGATTTCTCTGTGTAGCCCTGACTATTCTGGACTCGCTTTGTAGACCAGGCTGTCCTTGGACTTGCAGAGATCCACCTGCCTCTGCCTCCTGATTGCTGGGATTAAAGGCATGCGCCACCACGCCTGGCGTATTTTTATTTCTTTCAGGTAAATATCTCAGTTTGGAATCAACAGAATATAGGCATATTTTGCTTTTGAATGAACAAGAATTTAAGTTTTAATGAACTAAAAGGTATATAGAGTAGTCTTTCCATGTTCCCCAATATGTTCCCTAAGGATTGTGAGTCTGCCTTAGTTAGGAACCTCTGCTCAGGTGCTTTCTTCTAGCAGTTTGATTGCTTCTGCCTTTATGTGTGACTCTATCACCATTTCAAGTGACTTTACTGCCTGCTGTCAGGTAAGAGTTTTGACTTTTGCTATTCCCATGTGAAGATTCCACTGTCAGTTCACACTTATTCCCTTGAAGTGTTTTAGCAATCTTGTTGAAAATCAATTAAGTATATATGTATAGATCTCTTTCTGGAATCTCAATTCTGCTGTACTTAATGGTCAGCTTGCATCAATCCTACCCAGTGTTTAGAAGCCCATCAGCTTGCCCATCTTGTCCACAATTATTTTGGCTACTCTAGCCCTTTGCACTTTTATATACATTTTATAATAGACTCATCAATTTGGAGAACAATAATCTTGTGATTTCAATTAGGATTAAGTTGAAACAATGAAGTCAACGGGGTTGGGGGGGGGATTGACAGCTCAAAACCACTGAGTTTTTAAATCTAGCATTATGGCTTTATGTTGATTTGTATTTTTGCATCTCTCTGCAGTGATTTATTTCTTTTTGTTTGTTTGTTTTGAGTCAGGGTGTGTGTGTGTGTGTGTGTGTGTGTGTGTGTGTGTGTGTGTGTAAACCTTGTCTGTCCTAGAAGTAATTTTGTAGACCAGGCTGGCCTCAAACTCACAGAGATCTGCCTGCTTCTGCTTCCTGGGTGTTGGGATTAAAGGTGTCTTTTTAATGCAGTGTGGTTACTTCACTTTTCCATGAGCATGGGTAGGATGGCCGGATCTCATGTCCATATCAATCTAACTGGATTTAGGTGCACTGGCATGCTATCTGGTTTTATGTATTCTTCGGTTTTCTTTTCCTCTGTTGCACTTGCATTTGGATTACACATCACTATTCATTCCATGTTATTTTTGACACTGTCTTTCCAGCTACATCTCTAATACAAATGTTTACAGATTTGGGTATTGGGTTTTTTTTTTTTTTTTTTGATAGATCTCTGACATTTTCAACATGTCTTTAATTTATAAAAATCTAACTTCAATATTAAACTGTTTCACCAACAACAGAATTTTATGACAGCAAGGGACTTCCATGTCCTCTTTGCACAGGCTCTAATAGTGTTATTTCTATACACGTTATAAACACCACATACATTCTTTTATGTTTGCTTTAAGTGGTATAAAATTCTTAATGAATACTTTAAATGGGAGAGGATTGTACCTATTTACTATTTCTGATACTACCCATTACTTTTTACAGATGTAAATTCTCATTAGATAACATTTTCACCTCTCTGGGAAAACTTTTTTTTAATACTTTATTTAGACTTATTGACAAGGAATGCTTTCTGCTTCTGTTTCCCAGGAAAGTTCTCATGTTGTCTTGATTTTGAAGGGCACTTTCCTTTTTAGGGTATCTTAGAAATACTCCATTGTGTTCTGGATTTCAACAAATGAAAGTCTCAATATCACTATTTTGTGTCATTCTACATATAATGCAGTCTTTGAGTCTTAAAAATATATTGATTTGGGGCTAGAGAGATGATACAGTGGTTGAAGGGGTGCACTGCTCTTACACGCGATCTAGGGTCAGCTCCTGGAACCCACGTCAGGTGACTTACAACCCCTGTAACTCCAGTTCCAGGGAATAAGAGTCCCCCTGCGAGCATCTGCAGGCACCTGCATTCATATGGACATATCCACACACAGAGACACACACACAAACACACAGATACACGCACACAGACACACAGAGACACACACAAACACACAGATGCACACACACAGACACACAGAGACACACACAAACACACAGATGCACACAGAGACACACACAAACACACAGATGCACGCACACAGACACACATTTAAATATAAATAAAACACTAAAAATATTCATTTTAAACATTTTAAAAACACTGACTGTAATGTCCAATGGCACTGTTTTTTGTTGTTGTTTCATATTGATTTTCATTGGGTTATTTTAATAGTTGGGGTAAAGTGTCTGATCTTTCTCAGAAACCTGATATTCTAATTGCATATTTGTTAGATTGGTGAAAATTATTTTTTCTCTTTTTTCTTAGCCTTGTTTCACATCAATTCTGTTGCTGTATCTTCTTGTTTTTTCTTCATTTTTTAAGCAGTGTTTAATCTGCTGAAAAGTGAATTATGTATCTTCAGTGAGTTATGTACCTCAGATTTCAAATTCTATAGGTTCCATTTTATTCTTTTATTGTTTAATTCATTTCTCTTATAATGATCAGGATTTTTTTAAAAAACTCATAAGTATATTTAGACTAGCTATTTTAAAGTTACTGTTTGCTAATTTCATCATTGCTGCCATGTCTGGGTCTGTAAGCATTTACTATTTTTCTAAGTATAGGTTACACATTCCTGCTTGCTCACATGTCTTGTAAGTATTTCTTGGATGCTGGCCACTGTACATGTTTAGCAATTGAGTCCCCAGAGTTTGCTGTCTCCCTTTAAACAGTGTTAAAATGTGTCTGAACAGTTATTTGTGGATGAGCTTGATCATTTAAAGGCTTGTTTTTAAGCTTTGTTATGAAGGATATGGAGTAGCATTAACGTTTAAATTAATTTATATCAATTCCCAAGACTTGAATCTAGGATATATAATGAATCCCTGATTGATGGCTGAACTCCATCTACTACTTTGCTCAAAGTCCAAGCTCTATGACCTCTATGGACATTCCATTGCCCTATTGCCAGTCACTCAGCTACACAGGGTTCCATCCTCTGTGCTCACACACTTACACTCAGCAATGACGGTAACAGACTCGTAGACATACCACTGGAGCTTGTTCTTTATAGACCACCTTCTCTGCAATCATGAGATGCCCCCATTTCTCAAAAATCTGACCACCCTCTTCTCAGCTGTTAAGTGAAGCATGCTTGGTTTGGCTTTGTCTTACAGAGCAAGCATACTTTCTGCTGCCCATGTTTTCTGGTTTTTATGGATCATCTTCCTGAACAGCTCCAAGGTCCAATGCTTAAACTAATATTAGCTGTTCCATGTAATTCATCCAGATTTCTTCTGCTTGTTTGCAGTGCAAGAGTGGGATGTCAGCAGTCACTCCTACACAACTGGAGATGTTCCAGAAGATATATTCACAGAATACTATTCAGAATCCAAGTTCTTTCACTAGCTATGATTCTAAAGAAAATAAGTATTTTTCCCTCACCTCTATTTACTCAGAGGTGAAATCCATATTATAGGTCTGACCATGCATGCAGGATAGTTTTAGGGATTATTTGTTCTAAAATTGTTTTTCCCATTTTACCTCTGTCCCTTCCTCTCTCCCAAATGTCCTCCTGCTCTCCCTTACCTCTTTGTAGCAGTATTCAATAAGGGAATAGAGAATCAATAATAAAAGTCAAGAAAGCCTTGCCTGTACTTACAAAAGGCCGTCTCGATGCAGGCAGATTGTCCTTTGGGATCTCAAAATATATACACTAGAGCTGGTTTAGCTCCAAGGTGACAGAATGATTTCTTCTTTAACCCGGATTGAAAGATAACGCTTTGCATGTTGTTGGAAGGCCAAATTTGCTTCAGGAGAAGTACTACCTAGCCCCGCCCATCCCCCCCCAGAAAAAAAAAAAAAAGAGGGCAATTGTCCTAGGGTTGGGATTGGGGCAGGGCTCTGTTCTTATCATTCCAGGAGAATCGAAGTGTCCATTAGGGGAGCCCGGGGACGGCTGGACAGCAGAAACCTCAGCAGAGAGCAGAATCAGGCACCAAGGAGGACGAGTGAACCAGTTGATTCTGCCTGGCAGACTTCCTCAATAGCTGTCTCCATCAGGGGCCTGCAACCACCACGGCAATCCAATGTCGCTGGGACTGTTCAGCTCTACATAATGCCCCGGCCGGAACCTCAGTGAAGCCTGCAAGATCAGCTTCTGCCTACAAACCCCTTAGGTCATCTAAACAGCTGAGAACAGAAGGACTGAACATAAAAGGATTGTACTAACATTTTTAATCATTTTTCCCATTTGGGTTGGGGCCCCAAACAGGTCTACTACGACCCAAATCAGCAGGAAGTCACTTTAAGAGAGCGACGTCCCATGCCCAGAGGGTGGGGAGGGTGTTTCTCCACCCTTCTTTTTGGTTATTTGAAGGATAACTGAAAACTCTGTTATGTAGGGGAAGAGACTACAAGCTGATAAATAATCCTGTCTTAATGGGTTTTGGAGGTTAGCCCCAGGGAATTCCTACTTTTCCTTTTCTGTATCCTTCTTCCTCTCCTATGTAGGAGTGCATGGGCTTGAGAAAAATGAGATATAGACATAGCACAGGAAGGTCCAAGAAGAAGGGGCAGATTATTGAATATGCCCTTATACCTTTGTATATTGATACAAAATTAGTAGGTTATTTGGCTAAAGTGGTATTGACTATTGTTTATTGTGCAAAAATAAGATTGTATTGGATTACATCGGTATTGATCTTTGTATATTGATACAAAATTAAGATTATAGTTGGCCACAATGGTATTGACCCTTGCATATGGACGTAATATTAAGATTATATTGGGCTACATAGGCATTGATCTTGGTATATTGATACATAATTAAGAGTATATTTAACCACAATTGAATAGATCTTTGTATATTGATACAAATTTAAAGATAATGCTTCCCAATGGTATCATACCTAGAGATACTTAAAAATAAAATGTGAAGCTCTGACCTCTTGATACCAACCGTCTAAAACGGTCTAGGACAATTAAAACAAACTCCTAGTCATGCAAACATGTCTCTTTGTTAGCTACTATGACAGTCTATCACAGATATTCTCTAAACTACCCAGTAATCAAGTTGCTAAGAGACAAGCAACATTTGCTTATCTAAATACAAGAGATGGTTAGGGCATCTTCAAAAACCCCTAGAGATCTGCAGAATATGGCATTCAAAGATGTTATCTTAAATCAAGATTTTTTTTTGATATCGAGACATATCAGCGCCTGACAGCACCCCCTATTCTACTCCAAGTAGAAGATAAGCATCGAAGAACCTCCACTGTAAGATGGTTGAATTAGTGGCAAGCCTTTCTCTTGGCATGAAAAAACCCCTTGCACCAACTGCAGACAGACTGCTGTCCAAAAAGGACAAAACTTGGTAGCAGGGAAGTCGACAGCCTAACTCTGCCAAGACAGGGTAGGTAAGTCCTTCATAATCCCTGCTCTACAACAAATGTCTGTCAGAGAAACAGGACCCAAAGCCTGAAGATTGATGCTGGAATGTATGGAGAGAAAATGGGAACTGTCCAGGCAGTTATTGGTATGTTCTTTCTTAGTTTTGGAAGCTGCAGGCTCTGCACTTCCTATATAAGCAAATATATTTATCCCTCTCAGGTCTCTGAAGTGGTTGAAGAATAGACAGATAGAATCTTATAGTTAAATTTTGAACTGTTTAGGAATCAAGAGGGTGTTATAGATCTAAGAAGATACTCTTAAAAGTGTGTTGCAAGATAGTATGAATGTTGAGTCACATATAGACCTTTAAACTCATGGAGTTGGGTAGATAGTAGAATGTTAAAGTCAGGGGCCAAATAGGTATAAACTGAACATTGGGAAGGTATACTGGGCCAATTTACTCTCATAAATGTGGCATATTTATATCTATTGTTTTGTATAATACTTACTGTTATAAGGAACCAGCTGTTGGACTGAAAGGGGAAACCTCTGGAGGGAAGAGGGTGGAAGGGCGGGTTAGGAAGGGGGAATAGGGAGGGGTTTGTTACTGAGATGTAACTTGAAGAAAAAAAAATAAAGTATTTAATAAAAAAAAAATCTGTTTCAGAAACTAAAAAAAAAAAAAAGAAAGCCTTGCCTGGCTTGAGTTTCATTTCTGATGGTGACAAATAAGGATACAAATAAATAAAGATGTTAGTCCTGATAACGAAACATTCCATGAGGGAGAGTCATTGCACAGATATTTTTACTGTATGTTTGTTTTAAGGAAAGGATGATGATAAAAATATGATTTCTGTCTTAGTCATATCAGCTCTAAGAAAATTCCTAGGTAATGTTTAAAAGTTCAATGTGAAATTTTGGTCCATTGATAGCAACTGTCACAAACTGTTCAGTTTATAAGAGATGCAAACTAATAGTCATTCAAACATGTCATTTGGTTAGGTACTAGTATAATTTATCACAGATGTTTTCTAAGTTAACCGAAAATCAAATTGCTAAGAGACAAGCAACATTTGCTTATCCAAATATACGGAGATAGAGATATGGTCTTCAAAAACCTCAAGAGATCTGTAGAATTTGGCATTCAAAGAAGGTTTGTCAACTTAAGATTTTTGATATTGAGACAGGTCAGCTCCTGACAGCACCCCCTAGTCTATTCCAAGTAGAGGATGAGCATCAAAGAATCTCTATTTGGAGATGGTTGCATTAGTGGCAAGCCTGTCACTGGACAAGAAAAATCCCTTGCTTCAACTGTAGACAGAAAGCTGTCAGAAAAGAACAAAACTTGGAGGCAGGTAAGTCAACAGCCTAGCTCTACCAAGACAGGGTAGACAAGTTCTTCATAATTCCTACTTTACAGTTAATGTCTGTCAGAGATACTGGGCCAAGAGGCCGAAGATAGATGCTCTAATGTAGGGAGAGAAATCATGGACTGTCCAGGCAGTCAGTTGTCTGTCATTTCTTAGTTTTGGAAGCTGCTGGATCTGCATTTCCTGTATAATCAGATATATTTATCCTTCTCAGTTCTCTGATGTGGTTGAAGACTAGATAATTATAGTTTCACAGTTAAATTTTAAGTTGTTTAGGAATTAAAAGGATGTTCTAGGTCTAAGAAGATGGTTTTATGTTGGTAATGCAAGTTAGGATGGAAAATGAGATAGGTATAGAACTTTAAACTCATAGAGATAGATGGATAATAGAATATTAATATCATTTGCCAAATATGTATGGACTGGACATTGGGAATGTATGGTATACCTTGTAATTTTCATAATTGAGGCCTAATTATTCAAAAAAAGAATTATGAGTTCTGGGAGAAGGGAGAGAGGGTGGGAAGGTGGGGCTGGGAGGGGCAGTGGGAGGAGACTGTGATGGAGATGTAACTTGAAGTAATAAGTAAACATTTTTTTAAAAAAGACAATTCCTGACAACATTATAATTTAAAAAATACTTTGGAAATATGTAAGCTTTCCCAATTATATTCCATAGGTACTGGGTGCCACCTGTTAACGGCAATAGATAAGATATTCCCTGAATGCCTGCTTCTAAGAATCTTCCTGGGAAAGGTTAAACATATATCTTTTAGGTGTAGCTGCTTCTTTATCATCAATAAGGTGAAGAAAGGAAAGGGTTTGTGGGCAGAAGACTGATGCTAAGCCTCAGCACTTCCTATGTGTCTGCAGTTCCCATGGCAAGCCCTATCCAGGTATCTGTGAAGACTAGGCTAGGCTACCTTCATCAACCACAGAGACCTGACATTCCCCCCCGCACCACTTTCCATACATCTTACCTGGCAGCCTGGTCTCCTGCATTTATTACCAATGATAAATCCTGAAATAGGAGAAAAAATGCTTTAAGGTTAAGAAAAAAGCCATTGTTAATTAAATGGGTATTAGTATGTCATAGGAGGAAACCATGGCTCCATCCCAAACCTCAAATACTGATAACCAAAGCTGGAGCCATCAGGACTCTGAACATTGCATGTTTCCATCGTTTATATTTTTAAACATGTAACTCATGCCAGCCACTAGCTAGTTACAGGTCAACATGCTAATATTGTATGCCAATCTTAACTATATAACATAACATTTAAGGTAAATATGAAATCATACTAAGGAGAAAACAAAAGTCAAAAAGCAACGAAAATAGTTGAAATGGATTTGGAGAGAATTTGGTAAAGATTTGTGCAAATAAAACTGATTTCTAACTAGCATGAGGCATATTGTGAGTTCATCACTATGCTTAAAACTTCTTCAAGAGATGACTTTCATTTCACTCTGCATGCAAATAGATATTATTTTCTATCTTTTGATATGATCAGTATATGTTTATAATTTGAAAAAATAGAAAATTTAATCCTGGCATTCAGAAGTCAGTGATAGGAGGACCTCTGGGAGATGAGACCACCCTGCTCTACATAGGGAATAAGTAAACCAGGAATACATAGTGAGATCCTGTATAAAAAAATAAAACAGAACAGATATTTGCATTATGAAAGATATAGATATGGCTCCTAGTTTGAAAAGTAGAAAAATTTTAAAAATACCATATTCCCAACACAACCCACTTTAAAGTTTTTTTTCATTGTTTCTCTCCAATATTTTGTTCTGTACATATTTTATCTACTTGGAATCATACTGGATATACACTTTTGTTACCTAGGTATTTTTTTGAATTCTCCTTATAATCCCACAGCATCATATTGCTTTTATAGTTGAATAATTCCCTATCATATATTCATAACCCTGGTTATGAACTACTAGAATGTTAAAAAAAGAGTGCTTCATTTAGACAGCTTCAATGTAAATCATTTAAACCTTATGGGCACTGAAATGAGACAGTATAAGAACAATGCCTTCTGAAGTCCTGCTTCCCCTTCATCCAATATGAAACAGGCATAATGAAAGGAATTATGGAGACACATATTTGATACACTCAGAACTCTGCTAAAGTTTTGTATACTTGATTTCTTGACCTTAATAAAAATTCTACAAAATGGGGTCATTCCTCTTAATAGATGGAGAAACTGAGACCCATAGAAAACAAGCTGCTTCCCTAAATCACACAGTTCACTAAATAGCAGAGATGAGATTTAAAGATAGCCCATTATTTTAACACTATTTCAAATGTTTAAAAAGTTTATCTGGTGCCGAGAACCAAAGGAGGAACCTTTATGAGCATGCTGGGAAAGTTCTTTGTAAGTTAGCCACACTCTAGCTGGATCTGCACAGCAACATGGAACAGGTCACAGAACTGCTTGTTCAGTTGCAAAGACTGGCAAAGCAAAAAGAAAAGTGCAGTGAATGACTGGGTGCTGGTTGAACTGCAGAAATTGCTTATATTAATAGATAATTTGGTCTTTTCAAGCCAGAAAGATCCACTAGAGTGGATAAGGTAGCAATGTGAAGCACTAATTCAGAGCTAATGTGATGTGATGTAGGAAGGTTACTGCTCTATGTTGTTAAGGATCTTACCTTAATAAGGCATATTTTTGGTTCAAATGTCTTCAGGACACAATTGTTCCTGATGAAGTCTGTGGTGAGTTCAAGGAAATGTTCCCTCATAGGCTCATGTATCTGAACACTTGGTCCCCAGCTGGTTTGGGGCTGCGATTATGGACTGCTAAGAAGGCGGAACCTTGTTACAGGAGCCTTGAGAGTTTAGAGCCTTGTCCTGCTTTCACTTTGTTCTCTCAAGTGCCTGTCACAAAACGTGTTCCCTCAGCTTTCCACTATGGCTGTCACACTTCCTCCACTGTTATGGACTTTCCCTCAGAGACATAAACAAAAATGTACTCTTTCCTCCTCAAGTGGTACTTTATCATAGCGACAAAAAGTGAATAACATTGTTGCAGAGACTCTTCAGAGGTTTAGGTAAACAATAGGTTCAAAAAGGCAAGTACTTAATTTTCAGTGTTCTAAAAAGTTGAAAACAAACAACAGCAACAACAAAAAAACAAAACAAAACATGAAGTTACTGATTCTACATGCCCCAGAGGATTGTAATTGGATCTGCTTTACAGAACAGGTAGAAATCTGTAGTACTAATTCACAGCAAATATGATGCAGAAAGCCACTGCTTTGGATTGTTAACCCAACGCCTAGTCAAATCCTACCTAGGACAACTCTTCACTTGCATCAGGTACCTTCATTCAACTAGAATACGTGTGAAAGGCAGAGGATAGATCTTAAATCCAGAGAAGAAAAGCCACAGCAAGTTCCAGTCTATTCTTCACACTGCTTCATATCTTAAAGATGAAGCACATGGGGACAGGAGCTAGGTGACCAGGCCAAAGGCACATAGCCAAGTGATACCGCACACAGTGGAGCTCGACATTCTCAGCCAGGGCTTGTATCTTACTGTGGTCTTCCCACACCATCTTACAAGCTTGTGTTCCTTCCCTTTATTATCCATAATGTCTAGATCTGTACAAACACATTCCAAAAAACTGGAATTAAACTGGGTCATTTCCTTAGCAATTATGTCCCCATTTGTGCCAATATTCAACATGTTCAATCACTATTCACATGTGCTTGAACCTCCTCTGTGGCTCAATATTAATAAGCAGGTAAAGATTTTGTTTCGCTTTTTTTAAAGGAGATGAGTGAAAAACAAAAGGTTTTATCCTACAAGTTTTTACCTATTCCCCAGAAGGTCATTGCTTTGAAGTTATACACATTGAAGGCCTAATGTTGCACTGTTACTCAAAATTGGCAGCTATTGCCTTCTTAATGACAGTGGTAATTGGGTGTATGTAACTAGAAGTCATTACAATGAATAGATTGATTTTAGTTCCAGGCCTGAACATCACTGTCTGCAGTGAGGCCTATAAATAGTGCAGGGATGTGGGGGTGGGGGGTGGGGGCACGGAATATTCCAGGTCGCTGTAGCAAATCATTCAGCAGGGGTGCTTGAGAAGAGCCTGTTCTCTCTCTGTAAGTTGTTCTGGGCATCATCTCAATATTGTGAGAGCCCCTTCTAGGACTTCAGTATCTTTTACAAGCTCTTATATAACTTCACTATTCCACAAGTACCTTATTATTATTTTTTAATACTTGATATGGAGGTATGTCAAACACTGTGTCAATACAGATAGTATTCAAAGCTGATATTAATTGGGGCTTCTTGTAAGCTGAGCATTAAGCACCATGATTTATGTATGTATGTATGTGTGTATGTATTCATTTATTTATTTATTTATTCATTTATCCATTCATTACTTATTTATTTGTTTGTTTATTTATTTATTTATTATGTATGCAAATGTATCCGCTGAGTGCATGTGTGTGTTTATGTGGGTGAAGGCCAAAAATTGATGTTGGGTTTCTTTCTCAATTGCTCTCTACATTATTTTTTGAGACAATGTCCCTTATTGGACCTGGAGCTCACCTATTGTGGTACGGTGGACAGATACCAGCTAGGGAACAACCTGGTCTTTGCCTCCCCAGGGCTGCGAGTATTATTTTGAGACAGGTTCTGACTAAGTTGCTAAGCCTAGCCTTAAACTCGCTCTATAGCCTAGGCAGGCCTTGAACATGTGATCCTCCTCCTTAGCCTATGAGATTACTGGCCTGTGCCACAAGGCCTAGCTTAAAAGCTTCATTTTAATTTTTTCTTCAATAAATCTAAGTGCTTTCGTCATCCCTAATCATGGAGGTGGAAGTTTATTAAGATTACTTTCCCCAGGGTCAAAAATTAGCTTTCTCAGGGCCATATGGCTAGTAAATCACAGTATCTAACATGGTTTACATTTTCCCCATGTACTTGCTGATGTTTGACATGGATCACCAAATTCTCACCCTAGGAGGCAATCCTTATGCCCATACAGATAAGGAGATGGAAGATGGAGAACCCAGAGCTGCAATGATGCCAATGGTGTGGGGAGGGGCTTCAGCTCAGACCACCTCACAGCTGCCCACCTTTTCCCTAACTGTAGTGCTGTAAATCTGTGACAACAAATCCACTGCTTGAACAGTGGGAAGTGATTGGATGCTCAGGAAGGTGGCACAGACAAAAGGCCTTCACTACTCATCAGTAAGCCCATCTAAATACAGTTCTCATGTGTGAAACTCTCAAAATTTTAAATTAAAAAAAACATGAAATATGGAAGGACTGAGCTAACTAAACTGTAAATTTATTCCCAGTATCATTAAAATATGATGAGAGGATTTAGAGAAGGTCCAGATAATAGAAAGATAAACTAGTGTAGCAGGTTGGAAAAAATCAATATTACTAGCATGTCAATTACCTCCAACTGATCCCTAGTTTCAATATAATCCTAATCAACATCTTAATAGGAATTCTTAAATTGACCAACAGTATAAGATTTATGTGAAAGCCCAAATAATGAATATTGCTAAAATAATCCTTAAAAAGAAGAATAAAATTAGAGGATTTAGGGTACCTAATTTTAGGAATTACTACAAAACAATAGTTATGAAGATAACAGGGTGCTGTTATGCAGAGACAAATATGTCAATAGAACACAGATCTGTGGGTGTATAGACAGTTGATTGATTTTTCTTGCAAGATGTAATGCTAGTTTAAGGGAAATAGTCTTTTCAAGTGATTGTAAAACAATTAGATGCCCACATGGAAAAGGAAAGAAAGAGAGAAAACATTATACCATATTAATTCAAAATGAAACATAGACCTAAATAAAAATCTAAAGCTATAAAACTTCTAAGAGACAAGATAGGAACAAATACTCTTGGGTCAGCAAAGATAGGATATAAAAACCATGAAGCACAAAAAAAAAAAAAAATCTGATAATACCAAAATTACAAACTTTAGCTCTTCAAAGGAAACCGTTAAGCACAAGAAAAGACAAACCACAAACTGAGAAAAAGATATTTGCAAACATGTACCTGTTAAAAGATGTGTGTGCAGAATGCATGAGACCCTTTGAAGCTCAACAACAAGAATGCTGTTTTTAAATGACGGAAAGTAATTGTCCTTGTTTCATTTCTGTTTCCATGATAAAGTACTCTATGGAAAAAAAAAAACTTAATGGAGAAATGGTTTATTTTAGTTCAGAAGTTCAGGTTACAGTCTACCATGGTGGAGAAATCAACGTAGGATTTTGAAGCATTTGGTTACATCACAACCATAGCCAAGAGAAGAGAGAAATGAATTCATGCATGTTTACTCATATTCAGCACTCTCTTTATACACACGCAGTACAAAAACCCCTGCCCAAGAATAGTGCTGCCCACAGTGGGCTAGAGAGTGCCCTTCCCAGATAGTTCAATTGGTCGGGGACTCCCAGACAACTAGGCTGGTTGTCTCAACCTCTTCCAGGAAATCCAGGTGGTGTGAACCTCTTCCAGGAAGCCTCATTTGTCTGAGAGTGACTCTCAACAGACTTTACTGCTTAAATCACACTTGGTGAGGGAGAAGTCTGGTGAATCTGCTCAGTCTCAGGGAGCTTCTTAAGCTATTTTGAATTGTTTGCTTCCTGTCTTAAAGCTTACCTGCAGCATGGAATGCTTCACCTCCTCTCAGAACATCTGTGTCATACTGACTTTTCTTTCAAGATGGGAGGTTTCAACTTCAGTGGAAATGGCTACCCAATAGCTCAGGACCTGGAATTTTACCAGGATCTTTTATAATGTTGGTAGCTTGTATCTTCTCCATTGACTCAATGGCTGTTCCCTGAGTGTACTCACCTTTGAACAGGATCATGGGAGGGAATGGCCGGCCTGTCCTGGTTAAGTTGTGGCAGTCTTTCAGACAACAGTACAAGGGAATGCATGGCCATTTATAGAGGCTTTTCCTATAGCTGTGGGTAAAGAGATTGCCATGTCTCATTATTTTAGTCCAATAAATGGAGCAGTCACTGTTAGCCGTTCTCTCTGGCTGGTCCCTATTGCTCTTTCTTCCAGTCAGGGAGGGAAAGATCTATCTTATCTCTTGGCATTTTTCTCTCTTTCCCAATGTGTTACAGAGAGTGCCTCTTTTCTTCAGTGGACATTGGTGTTAGGCAAACCCCATTTGAATGCCACCTCTGCCACTTACCGGGTATAAGTTGAAATGACTTCATTTCTCATATTTGAGTCTGAATTCCTTAACTGGGCAGGAGTTTTTCTTCACAGGGAGCACACATGACTGTGGTAAATATGCATATGCAAATGATTGGAACTCTATTTTAACTCACTATTGGCAGCTAGAACCCATTGAAGAGAGAGAATAAGCTAAATCTAAGAGCTGACAACAACAAATGATGCCAGGCTTTTCCTTGGACCTAAAGAACTTGCCTTTTTTTCATCCCTGCCCTTTCACCTAGAACAACATTTATAATAACAGCAAAGCTACAACAAATCAAAATGAACTTTTAGATCTCTGAGGAGAAAGATCTTGAAAGCTTTGGAAGGTTCTAGAGCCTGTTGCAGAGGCTGATGTTAAACTGCTCATTTCTTGCCTCCCCACAAAAGCAAAATAGAAGGTCCCAGATAGAGATGAGAGGAAACCAAGAATTTGCTGAGTGCATTTCTATCTGTACATCAGACTGGCCAGGCTGTCCCATGGGCCATGTGTAAACAGGGGGAAATGGCTCTAGGGAGAGAGTACAATGGCTCCAGTCAGCCTGTCTCAGTTAGTTCAAGATGGTGTAACTGATTACCACTGCCTGGGTGGTTTAAACGAAGGAAATGTATTTCTCAAGTTCTGAGGACTAGAAGTCCTGGATTGGGGCAGCAGAAATGTATTCTTGTAAAGACCCTGTTGTGGTTTGAATGAGGAATATTACCCATAAGCTCATATATTTGAATACTGGGTCCTCAGGTGGTGATACTGCTTGGGGCATTGGGGAGTTTATGGACCCATTAAGAGGTAGATCCTTGCTAGAGGAAGTATGGCACTGGCCTTGGGTGGGGTGCTTTCAGACTTTATAGTCTTGCCCTACTTCTCATTTGTTCTGTTTCCCATGTAGAGTTGAAGATGTGATCACTCCACTTCCAGCTCCAGATGCCTGCTGCTATGTCTCCCCCACTATGAAGAACTCATTCATCAGAAACACAACCCCAAATAAACTCTTCCAAAAGTTGGTTTTGAAACACAACCCCAAATAAACTCTTCCAAAAGTTGGTTTTGAAACACAACCCCAAATAAACTCTTCCAAAAGTTGGTTTTGGTCATGACATTTAATCAGAACAATGGAAAAGTAACTATGACCAACCTCTTCCCAGTTTGCAGATATCTTTCTTTTTAGAGTGACTTTACTTGGTAAAGAGAAGAGCAGAGGAGGGAAGCAAGATCTCTCACAGTTCTCCTTCACAAGGCATTTATCCCTCCTTGTGGATTCCTCTCTCATGCTATATTTACAATCCAAAGCCCTTATTGCAAACTCCATCACATTGGGGATTTGAGTTCTGACATGTGGTCCTGGGGGCAACACACTCAGACCACACATAGTTCAGGCCTTACTAGTGTAGTTTGATAAAACAATGATGAACTGTTTCCTGTCGTAGTCAAAAGCCACCAAGTCCAGTAGGCCTGAGCTGCACTTGGTGCTAACATTGAATTTTCTTGCAAGCTAAGACATCTGAACAGAAAGACTCATATGATGTGGCCATACATACAGTGGGTGTATGACAGGCCAGGCACTACTGAGTCCCCCACTCTCGGACCTCTAAAACCCACATCCTACCAGCTATGAGAATATGGAGATATGCTGCAGAGGAAGCACAAGCAGGTAGTGAGGCCAGATGCAGGGCAGCAGGACCAACCCAGTGGGAAGGCTGGTAGGAAACTAAAAACCTGTCACTTGTGCCTTCTGCTGTAATGCCCCTCCTTAGAGACGATCATTGGAAAGATAGGTGGCCGTGACCCAGAACCAGTGTCTGGATCCTTCCTCCTAACCCATCCCTCTGCCACAATCCTGGAGGCACAGAGTAGGAGCATCCACAAAACATGGCATGAAGATGGGACTGTACATGAGTGAACCTGTAAGTCCAAGAGACAAGTCACAGGTCATGTGTCTGCCTAGAATAGTATCAAAAAACAAGAAAAGGGAGATTTCAGAAGCATACTCCAAATAGGGAATGGGGGAAGTTCCAGGTTTACACACTGCTCAGTTTGGGTTATGTTTCTATAAAGCAGCTAGCAGCTAGCACACCACACACACTCTTACCTTTCTCACATGGATGTACACTCACCCTTGTGTATGTGCATTTAAAGTATGTTATGTGTACAACTCAGAATAAAGAAAATAATCTTAAAAATTGTGTTATAACTTTTTTGAGGAGTTGTAAAAAAATGTATTTGTCCACCTAGAGAGAAGGCATTGATGGACCAAATAATGCATTCCATACATGTGCAATCTGGTGAACCAGTTAGTTTATTGGAGTTGCTAACAGGTGCATGCAAGACTCCCAGGTGCTTTTACCACCAGGAAGCCCCAACCCAGTCAATGGTTTACCTCATTTTGTTTCCAGTTTTCATTTGTTTTGTTTTGGAAATGTTTTGCTATGCTACCTTGGCTGGCCCAGAACACACTATGTAGACCAAGCTGAGCACAAATTCATAGACACCCACATGCTTCGGCCTCCCATGAGCTGGCATTCAATGCCTGTACTACCAGGCCTGGCCTCTCCTTTACCTCTAACATAGGGGTAATAGACCTCTGGAATGTCTAACAAACTGTCTGAATCTCATAACCCTTGCCTTCCCTCCAGTAGGGAATGCTGATAGGTGTTTCTCTCCTTCAGTATGCTGATGTTCATATGTAACTGATACATGGACATGTCCCCACTACAGTGCAAGTAGCTGTAAAGGAAAATACAACCTTGTTTTACATTGTATAATATAAATTTGCATTTGCTAAACTTATCCACAAACAAACAAAAAACAGAATGGGATCTTTTACATATGCAGTTTACTTGGGCATAATTAAACTGTCAGGTAGTTGACAGTCTGTGAGAGGAATTCAAATGAAGAAGTTTCTCGGGTAAGCACAGTATCAGGTATTCGGTACCGAGGAAACACCCTCAGGTTTTGAGTCGTCACTATGCCCCATGTCCGAGGAGAGAACCTGGCATGCACCGTTTCCCACAGCAGCTCTCGGGTTAGGCATCATGGCTATTTACACACAGGTCCTCCCCTCCTCCTCTTGCAATTCCTTGTTCCATTTTCACCAGCTACCATTATTTGAGCTCCTACCACTTACTAACTTGACACATCCATTATGGAAATGTACAAGGATATGACTATTTCATTGGGATGAAATGAAGAGCGTATGCAGGTATGGATTTTATAATCAGACTGACTGGAGTTCAAATTCTGGGTCCGCCACTTGCCATGTGAGCTTGGACAGGTTATTTAACCTCTCCAACCCATAGTTTTCTTAGGATAACATCTACCTTCCTGAGTATGATGAGAAATCAATGAGACGGGCTATGTAAAGCACCCACCACAGTGCCTGGCAGGCAATTTCTTCCCAGCAAGATACCAGCTCCCCGCCTCCTGCATATCCAAAGGCACAATATCTTTGAGTACATGAGATCTGGACTCCCAGCTCTCACCCTCCCCTCCTGACTGAATTCACATAGATGCTCAGACATCACCCTGCTAGGAAAGTACCTTTCCAAACATACCAATCAATCACTCCAGGCTTGACTATTCTCTCCATCTCTGTGCACACTCACTTCTTAATCAGCTTCTTCTTGTCAGGATTGGCCTTTATTGCCTCCATGTGCTTCTTTCTCTCCTCCGAAAGGGAATTTATGTTCCCTTCCATCATTCATCTCCTAGCTACTTCTGCTAACATTTACTGGGGGAAAGACTTAATTTTTTAAAGGAATGTCTACTTTCCTTGACAGCAAATTATGCTGTGCAGGTCTCTGAGGTTTCCACAACCCTTCCTTTGAGGGATAACTGGGTGTAGACTTGGAAGGCGGATTATTCATCTCTGCCTCTTCTTCGGTCTTCCTCACTAGTCTCATTTTAGCATTCCCTTATCAAGCTGCCTTTGTCTGTTACAATCACTCTAATCTCATCAAGCCTTTTAGATAACATGGACAGTATGTAGATTCCGGTTACTTTCAATGACTTTTCTTTGATTTCCATATATATATGCCAGCCATATTTGTTGCTTCATTATAGGCAAGCATTATAGGCATGCACCCCTACATCTCTGAGTAATGCGTATATTTGTCTTTTCATGTGATCATTTAAAAAAATTTTGACAAACTATATATACACTACTGTATATATATTATAATACTATTTAGTACTATATACTATATATTGTATGTATAATATATATATATATATATGCTACAATATTGAAGAAAATTACACTATCTCCTGCAGCAAACAAACAAGGAAGGGGTTAGGCTTTCTGGGCACCATCTTTACCTATGATGGACTGTTGAAGGGCCCAGTCTTGTGATAGTATACATTGCTGCTGTCTGTTCATGACTTCAAATACTCTGTTATATCTGGGTGGCAGCCTTTCATGGTATCCCTCACCACCCTCCAATGTTTCATTCTTTCTATTTCTTCTCCCTTGATGTCACTTGGCCTTTCAGGGCAAAGAGGGGATTTAGGGTGGAAATAGCATATTACCTCTTTATGTTCTTTTTCTATTGGGTAGACTCTTTTTCTCCATCCTCCAAGTCATTCACAATCCTCTCCCTCTTCCTACTCATCCATCTTTAAGTTATTTTTAAAAAACCAATACAACAAAAGGCCCCCAAATCAAGAAAACAAAATAAAACAATACTCCTCCAAATTCGTCAAACTTTAACCAAAGAAAAGCGTGTGCGCGCACACAGAGAGAGAGAGAGAGAGAGACAGAGAGACAGAGACAGAGAGAGAGAGAGAGAGAGAGAGAACTGTGATGTCCTTTATATGTTGGTCAACTACTGAACATAAGTCCTGCCCTAGAATGGTTGATATACCCAACATCACTCCATTGGAGAAAACTGATTTTCTTCTTTTCCCAGTAGGTATAAATGACAGGTTAGTTGTTAACCTTTAACATAATGACTAGGTTTACATTAATTCGTTCGTTCATTCATTCATTCATTTTTTTTAAAAAGCATAACAAAATAAAATATTATGAGATAAAACTCTCACATTGAATTTGAACACCACAAAGCAATAGAAGAAAAAGATCCTAAGAGAAGGCCCAAGATTTGGAGACTCACTTGTTCACACATGCAGGAGTCCCATAAAAACATTAAATAATATATGCTCAGAGGACCTGGTGCAGACCAGTGCAGGCTCTGTGCATGTTGCTTCAGTATCTGTGAGTTATGGGCTTTGAGTATGTCCTCCATTTCTACTGGCTCTTACACTTTTTCCTCCTCTTCTTCCATGGGGTTCCTTGAGCTCTGAGGGGAGATTTGATGGAGACACCCCATCTAGGGCTAAGTGTTCCAAATTCTCTCACTCTCCTATTGGGAAGATTCTTCAGGCATTATTTGTTGAAGGTTATTGCTAATACTGAAACAGTAAGAATAAAATTAGGATGGTCCATTCTATGAGCTTCTGAAGAACAAGTGGCATTTTGTTAATTCTTTCAAATCAGACATCAACTCTTCCTTCTCAGCTACAGCACTTCCTTCTCTGTCTGTAAGCTCCCTTAGACACTCTGGGCTACAGGAGAAACTCTTCTCTCTGCTCTCATGGAGTTCATTTATTTATTTAGGGTTGTTCCCCTCAGGAGTTCAATGCATTATGAAGAAATAATCTCATCTATCCCCAGCCATTCATTTGGGGCGGCATTCATTTCTTAGCTCCTATTTTCAGGTAGTCAAGTCAGGGGATCAATTTCCAATGAAAGAGTATTTCATAACTCTTCTCATATCATGTTGAAATTTTATTTTACAGATTTGCCTCCTCCCACAAATAAATACTTGTCTAGGCAGAAAGGTTTTCTAGGTTTCTTATAGTTATATACCTTCAGTGCCCAGCACAATGCCTTGAATATAACAGGCATTCAATACACCTTTGTTTGATTGTTCATTTGTTTTTCAAAGATAGGGTCTTTTTATATACACCAGGCTAGACTTGAACTGAAGATCCTCTTGTTTCAACTGATTGAGTACTGGGACAACAGAGAATGTGCCACCACACTAGACTATTAAAAAATATTTCTAAGATGTTTATTTAAAGAAAAACAACACATTTCCAAAGTAGACAGAGTTCTAGATCTGAGCTTTCCTGGCTTAATCATTTAACTCACAAACTTTCAGTTCCACCATGTATGCAATGAGTATGGACCAGACTGTGAAGTAGGATTTAAAGACCACACAGCTGACTTGCTCACTTGGTAAATAAAGAGCCTGAAGTTCCAAGAGAGCTCTTACCTAAAGCCAGCCTTTGGGCCCACAATGTGAACTTAGTGGTATTTAATAGAAATCTACTGGTAGATTAATTAAACAATTTAAATATTCCAAACAGAAAATCTAGAATAGAATGCTGATATGTAGACAAAGTACATCATCTCAAAGTTCATAGAGAAAATAAATGAAAACAATCTTCCCATGTGAGATCTTGAAGTTCCCAGATAGGTGAGAACTTTCTCCTTGACATTGGAAATTGATCCCTTGACTTGCGTATTTGAAAATAGGAGCTAAGAAATGAATGCCGCCCCAAATGAATGGCTGGGGATAGATGAGATTATCTCTCCATAATGCATTGAACTCCTGGGGGGAACAACCCTAAGAACATTGACTCTGAAGTCATTAAAGCAGAAGTGAACACAGAAAACAGGCTATGGAAGACATGAGTGGACTATGAATGGCCAAACAAGTAGGCAGCACAAACCACGACTTGCTCCATTCTCTCCCTCCTGCTGTCACTTGGAAACTTCAAGGGAGTTTACAGAGAGGTGGGGCATCCCAAACCCCAAATCAGAGAAGCATGGTACCTACTAATTTCCAGCATATCTTGAACAAAATCCCCTAGACTTTAAATCTCAGCTTCATTTTTCTATAAAACGAACATAGAAAAAAGCTATCTTCTTGGGTTGTCATGAGGATTGAATGAGATAATAATTGCCACTTAGCTTTTAGGTAAAGGGCTCAAGCAAATATCATGATTGGCTGTCTGCTTTCAAGTTTCTACTGTTTGCCTAATACACAATTCTTAGCATCCATCTTGTGGTTCTGAGTAGTTTGGGATGTCCTGATGACATTAGGACACAGATAAATTTGAGGTGCCAGATCTGGGTCCTGAGACATTTCCCTGTGGTTATAAGTTTCCTTTAACTACGATTCCTACCCCTGGTTTAGAAGAACCCCATGACTAGGTTCAAAGCTCAGATGTGGTTCCTCAGACTGGCTGAGTCCTATATCTCCTCTCACCACAAGACCTGGGTTTTAGGTTGCTGACTATGTTTGTCACAAGTTTTGTCAAAATCAGTGGAGAAAGAAGAGCGAAGTCCTAAAGTAGTCTCATTGGACAGGAGGCCCAGCACATGAGTCTCCTGGCTGCCTCTCTGCATGACGGACTCAGCTTCTATATGTCACTGTTGTATATACTTGATGTCTTCTGATATCCATTTCCTTCCATATGTTTCTACTAGAGAACATGCTTTGTTTTCTTCTTGGGATACCATGCATGTTTCACCAGATAAACATGCTATTTACTCCATAAGTTTCCTCCTTAATGTTTTTCTGGTTCCTGCTGGGACCTTCCGGTTCTACACCTCCACTGCAACTATGACTACACTTCCTGTAGAATGCTATACTGGCTGATCATGCTAGTCACTGTGTGCCATTTCCCAATGCCTCCTTAGATTTGAAACCTTAAATCACAGGGACCAGAGACCCTGCTTTATTTATCTCTGTATCTACAACACACACCACAATGTCTGATTCCTTACACATTTTCAAAACTCTTTTATGCTTTAAGGAACAAAATTAACTTCCATAGCACACTTCTTAGCCTGACCATGTTTCTGCCTAGGAAAATTCATGGCTATAGACATATGAACTATGGAAAGCAATGCTCCAGCAGGGACCACAGTCACTTGGCCTAATAATAGTCCTCATGAGAAAGTTGTACTGTTTGCTAGAGCATGGAACACAGTGCATAACCATCCATCCATTCAGTCAGCCAAGTGAACCTTAATGGTCATCGAATGACCCACGTCAGTCATGGTCTCAACTCTCTCCCATCCATCAGAGTTATTGATTAGGGTAGCAGTGTTAACATGTGCTTCAAGGAACACAAATAATGTGGAATAACATGGAAAAGACGTTTCTGTGGTTAAGTGGGGAATGTGCCACATTCTATTTAAGGAGTCATAGACCTCATTTGCCATAGCAAATTGTCTGAAAAATGTATTTACTATGTTTAGACTGGTGTTTTCCCAAACATTTTTGACCACTAGAACTCCTTTTTTTGTTAAAACTATTTTCATTGCAGGGAATTAGTGTTCAGGAAACATTTTTTTAGAAATTATGGATATAGGAATTCCCCTGAATGATAGCAGATATATCTTTGAAGACAGATTTCTAGACAAAGGAACACATGAATTTTGATAATGTACAAAATGTTTTTAAAACTGTAAAGCAATATATATACATATGCATTACATATGTATATATGGTTGTGATTAAATTAACTCTAGAATTAATGTGTGTAGATAAAGTATAATCTATTTATTTTCTATTCTAATCTGGGCTCTGTCTCAATCTCTCATATAATGGATGGCAATTTCTAAGCAAACTAAATGTTCTATTCAGCTTCAGTTCGTTCCAATTCTATAATTTAGGCCCTTTATAGTGGCTCCCAATGTCTCTGATTTAAAACAAAACACAAAACAATGTTCCATTTCCTGGACAGTATCTCCCTTTCCCTAACTCCTCCCTGAATGCATTCTGGGCTGTGGTATTGGGCTGGCACAGATGTATTCTGGGCTGTGGTAGCTGAGATGTAGCAGAGAGCAGTTGAATCTTGGCACAGCAGCCTCCTTTTGCCTGGAACTCTGGGCCTTGACCCTGGACTATTTGGGTCTTCTGCCTCCCTCCATATAGGTTGCAGGAGTCTATTCTGATGTGTTCCTCAGCTTGGTCTGAACATTGCTATCCTCTACTTAGGTCCCTGATGGCAGTCCCATATCAAGATGAGTCTGGTATTCATCATTCACCCCTCCTCCACCCTTCTGTAGGGTTCCAAGGTCTGAGTTTTAGTTTTAGCATCTGTACTGCTCCACCAGTGACCTTGGGCTCCCCCTAGAGGTTCAGAGGGGATAGCCAAAAAGTCTTAAGGAATGGATGGGACAAAGATTTGCTACAACAGTGGATCTATTTAGTCCATGAGCTCTGGCCTTGACTTGGAGAGTCTTATAAGAACACATCTGCCCACCTTGTTTTGTTTTCTTTTCCTTTCAAACAACGCTGAGAGTTAGAAAGAGGCTTTTCCATGCTACAGATGCATTTGAGTGGTGGAGCATTTGCTTTGTGTGTATAAGTTGCTGGACTCAATCCATAGCTAAATTAACAAGCTGGTTATTTAAGAAACCAACTAACCAACCAATCCTTTGATTCTCTTGACTTAGATCCTTTCCTCAGTGGGTAACCATCTCTGTGGTTCTCCTTACTTGGGCCCAGAAGAGAGTCCTGTTGGCTCAAACCCAATGGTTAAGCGGCTGATCCAGCAACTCAAGGTTTCTTTCCACAGTTTGATGGGTAACCTTCCTGCCCTGCCATATAATTCTACTTTGCAAGTCAGGAGATATTAATACTTTCTCCTTTTGATTTCACATTCTTTTTTTTTTTAGCACATTTGATCTAATTGGCTTAAACAGATGATGCTCTTGGTTCCTTAAGACAACACTACTCTAACCGGAAACCCCAAGGCCTTTTTAAAATCAACATGAGAGCAAATAGGATAAAGCTTACAGAAACCAGAACATGATGAAAGTGGGAGCTGCTGATTCCATGGGGCCACTTGGCTTTTTGTGTACAAAGAAGTGAGAGTTAACAAATTCTGCAAAGAACACAGGACAAAGTACCTTGGTGGGTCAACAATATGTAATAATTCATGTAGCTTCTAACAATTAATTAACCGCACTGGCACTTGTATTTTTCACAAGAGTTTAGAACAAACATATCTGCCACAGCATGCCATAAGGTTCCCATAAAGATTAAATGTGATTAACTATATAAAAATTGTGATGAGTCACACAAATATTAGTATCACTTTTTAGCTTGGTATCACAGGCGACTATGGTGATTACAACTCTTCACTGTTACATGCTTTGAGTGCTGTAGGAGTGTAGGAAGATTTACATGGACCAGCTCATTACATACTTGCAATGCTATTTGAGGGAAATACTGGTATTATCTTTCCTCATTTTTGAGGATGAGGAAACTCAGCCATAAACAGGCTAAATCATTGGTTCCAAGGCACCCAGCAATGAGTGACAGATCCAACATTCAAACCTAAAGGGTTGGCCTTTAGAGTTCAAGCTTTTTAATCACAATTATAGAGTACCTCCCCAACCCCCTCAGCCACACAAAGGAGAAGGCTGGGAATGTCCTGATACTCACAGCCAAGGACACAAAGCAGAGTCTAACTACCTTGCTCAAAATCACCCAGCAAGTTAAGCACAAGTAAGCATGGAAGAAAGCAGAGACTTCTGGTCTACAGGCAGTCCCCCACTGTTTCCTGACAAGGGCCTGGGTACCCAAAACAGACAGCTAGGGGCATTCTGTCTTCTAAACTCATCCTACCATGGAAGTATCAAAAACATTGAGATCCCGAGAAGGGACGCATAAGGGCCTCGCCTCTACCACCAACATCCCAATTCAGTTCCAATTTGTCTTGTGAAAGGATGTTGGCCATTTGTGTCAGGGCACATTAACTTCATCTGTTCTCACCTCCATCTACAGGAAACTGAGACAACTAATTCATTTTAGCAGCTTCTCCCTTTCTGCCTAAAAATGTGTCCCTTGATGATGATGATGCCGGGAGATAGAAAGTGTTTCCAGGCACTAAGTCTTTCACTGTGAATTAACACACCAAACGCGTTGCTCTCCTCTTATCCGGGTCATCCTCAAGACTGCCTGTGGAAGTAAGGAAACTATGGTGTGGTTTTGAAGCTGGAAACAAAGTACCTTATGTCCTCCTGATACATGCAGGCTTCACAGAAAAGGAAAATCCAGCTTAGAAAAGGGTACTGTGCATGCCATCTGCACTTATGCAGATAATGGAATGTTTATTTCTATCAATTGAAGAAGCTCTTCTCAGAAGGTCACCAGCTGTCATGCAAGAAAATACTCCAGAGGGTGAACTGCTGCTTCCACGTGCCTTAAATTGAAGCCCTGCCCCTCCTACATACTCTGTGTGACCTTGGGCCAGTTATATAATCTGTCTGTGAATAAGTGTCCTTGGCTGGAACATGGAGACATATTTTCACCATGTAGTCCTTGTGAGTGAGTATAGGTCAGGACAGATGAATGGAGGGACCTCGTGTTGCTGTGAGCCTCGTAGGGGGAGTTGCGGTGATGTCTTCATCCCCTCAACCCCACTGCGTCTGGGCTCTGCAGCACTGCTCGATGCTGGAGAAACTGGCCACACTAGAGCCTGCAGCCCCCACCCTACTCTTTCAATCACAGGCAATGAATTGTAACTCACATTCTTGCAAATAAGGGAAATGTTTGGGAATGTGGCATAAGACCCAAGAAAATCCTGTTCAGGCATGACAAATTGAAAGGTTTGGGCTACAGCAGGGAAGTTTCTGAGGCCCTGAACTCAATCCGTTCTCGTGGTCATACTAACGGTGCCTTGTAATTTATCTAATTTATCTAACCCCTACAGTGCCTAATTGTGGATAACAAAAAGTGAGCGTAGGTTTTCAGAAAAGAAACAAACAAGATGAGGGCTATCTTTTAGGACATTTAAGTGGCTACAGAATAGATGAGAGATTATATATCAGCTAAGGAAAACTCACAGACTAGCTCAGCTCATCATCTGTTTTTATATTATATTACAGCTTAGAATGAGTCCTACATCCTTGAATGTTTTTTTTTTTAAATCAAAACCAAAACTGGATACGGTGAAACATACCTATAACCCCAGCTATTCAGAATGCTGAGGTGAGAGAACTGTAAATTCAAGGCTAGTCTGGGTTACAGAGTGATTTCAAGGCTAACTCAGGCAACTTGAATCAAAATTAATTAAAACTTAAAAACTAAGCAAAAATTTGTGTGTGGGAGGAAAATCATATGAAATTAGAGCTGTAGAGTTCTTAAATAAAATGTTACTGACTGTAATCACGTATATATTAGCCACAACTGCTTTGGTTAAATTGACTAGCTGTATGAACCCATGGGCTTCCAAAACTAACAGTATTTGCTCTTTGGTCAGAAGGCACTTGCAGATTACTGGTTTGGAAAATCACTGAACAGTGGATACGTACCAGATTAGGATGTTAATGTTATTTTGAAAGCTAAAATAATGGCACATTTGCTACCAGCTGTAATTTTACCTGTGTGGTGGTGTTCCCAGCACACTGGCAAGGTCACAGTGGGACATGAGATCTGTTTGCTTAATCACTGTTTACTGCTTTTAGCAGTCACCCTGAAAGATGGTAAGGAATTGGGTAGAGGGAAGAATCCAAAAGATGTGTTGAGGACCTTTGAGGGGAAGGGTGGAATGAAATCTCAGGGAAGTTAGGATACCAAGGTCTAGGAGACTGGAACCGACAGGACCTCTGTCTATGGTGCTTGGGAGCCTGAGCATCCTCAGCTAAAATTCAGCTTCAGCTCATGAACTGCTCATGTTAATATTCTGCCATCACTCTTGATCTGCTAATTGTGCCACTTGGGCTCCCAAGCACTAAAATTAAATCTAGAGATTTGTCATACACCTTCCCCATGCGGTGGCAACACAGAAGGTGGGAGCTCCCACCATCAGAATGAATGACTCAGCCAGTTCATTTGTCACCAGAAGGTAATTGGGATTTAAGTTACAGTCTTGGGAAGAAATACATCACATCGCATGATCACTCGCACTAATGGCAACCTGCATCTAATGTTCACCCCAACCCAAACCTCCTTCATCAGAGCCAGTGACTGGGCTACAGTATAATTTGGCTCGTTTCCTGTTGCCTACCTGAAATATCAGACACTAGCTAAGAGTGATGGGGTATGGTGGCTATGACTACCCTACCTCTGAGCTGCTGGTACCCTGGTTTTCAGTTATTCATTCATTTATTTATCCATGCATAGATAAGAAATTATCCATGCACAGATAAGAATTTACTGAAGACCTGGTCTATGCCAAGCTTGAAATTTGTGCTAGGAATCCAAAGGAGAATAATTCACATTTATGCAGCCAACATATGGATTTAAACAGGACCAGAGAGATCCCATGTTTAGAGTCAAAATTGCACCCCTCCTTCCCTCCCTCTCCAGGAAATAGTATTCTACATTCTCTACTTGTTTGCAGCTATAAATGCAACCATTTCTCTCAGCAAAATTTATAAAAATAATATCACAATGAGCCATAAGCAGTGAGGACCGTGAAGAGAGCCACACTCTCTCCTTCCTCAGGTATAGATCTGTTGAGGGAACAGAGCTTTCTAGAACATGGGCATGGTGATTCCCATGTTACTGCAGAGGCAAGAAGATGTTAAGGATCTCCAAGGCCTCCTCTCTCCCCATCCTTTTTACCTCAAGGAGGAATCTTGTGGAATGTATTTTCACATCATGAGAAGGATGGAATAAACTTCTTATACACTGTTCTGTTATAGAAGGAAAGGGGACAAGTCAAAAAAGAGATAAAGTTAACACTTTCCTTGCCTACACAGAAGACGTGGTGCAAAGCAACAAAGCACCAACAGCACCCAGGTGGGAAGGTCCCTTTTCTCCTCAGAATAGGGGTCTAAAAATACTCTAGAGTCACAGGAAGAGACTATTATGATGCCCACTCTTCAGGCTCAGATCAAGATTTAAGTCTATATCTCAAATTTACCTTGAGCAAGCCAAGAGACTGGATTCCACCTGAGAGCAAGCCTCAGGGGAGAAAGAGTCAAAGACTACATCTGTAAACACACACAGGCACACACACACACACACACACACACACACACACACACACACACACACCTGCAAGTCCTGTCTGCCCATCCCTAAGCAGGAAGGGCTGATTCTGAGGACATCTATCTCTACTTGAGTCTCATAAAAGGACAGTGGTCATACATAAAAGAAACTGCCACTCACTTTAATTTCTTTGCCATCATTTATTCAGGGAAGACAAAAGATGAGGTATTCCTATGTCTAAGATTTTGACTGTTAGTCTCCTGCCACACTGGGCTCTCTGGAGAAACCGAGGCACAGGATCAGCTAGAGATCAGAGAAGGGAGTCAGGGAGCGACAGAGTGGGCTAGAGAACTGTGGGGTACTACCAAAGCCTGAGCACCTTATGGGAACTCTGGGGTACACAGTGTTCACCTAGGTCATCTCTCACAGGCCTCAGTTGCCTGCATGGTCCAGCCTGCTTCCTTACTTCACCTGATCACTGGAGAAGGGATTCCTGGAGGAGTATGACCCAAAATAGTGAAGCTTTTCACTGAGGTGGGTGTGTCACAGAGGTGCCTCAACTAAAATCTTGAACTTATGGCATAAGTGTGCAATCAGTAGAGTTTAGAGAAGGTGGCATTACTCTTTCCAAGCTTCAGTGGATGGCATCCATAATCCTCAGGGGCAAAGGACAGTGACTGCTGCCTGCTGCCATGACTGGCTGTGAGAAGGGGAGGGGTTATCCACCTGGAGCCTTGGCCTTTAAGCAAATAAATTCAGTGCTTCTCAGCCAAAGCCTGGAAGAGAGAGAATTATGGCTATGCCCTTCTGGTTGCTTGGTCCTTCTCTTTTCGCCTCCTGGTACCTGCCTCAGGCGAACACAAGTCAGGGGGTGGGGAGCAATGTGAGGTGATGCAGTCTCCCTGACAGGAAGCAGACAGGAAGAGCACCCTGCAGATCTGTAGGGAAGCAACAAATCCCAAGCACTCTCTGACACCAGATGCAGAGCCCAGACTCTTGTTGGGTGGTATGCAAAGGGCAAGGACACAGAAAATAGAATCCAGTGAAAATTAAGGGCCATAGTTAAATTCGTGACTCTTTCAGTGCCAAGTTAGTATATTAGGCTTGATCTTTACAGTTTGGCTAGAAATTGGAAAGGGTTTCTAGGAAAAAATCTCTTGAGAAAGGTTGGTTTGTCCATGTCTTCACTGATTTTTTATACCCATATGCTAGAGACCACTTTGCTTCTTCCTCTATCCCAGCATGTCTAAACTCTGCATTTCAGACAATAAACCCCAAGTTAATTAGCACAATATACTCTTTATCAAAAAGAATACACAGGAGAGTATATCAAAATATCCCTAGGTTAAAACTGCTGTTAACCATGCTAACACGTTGTGTGTTTCCAGAATTAGTCAAGATGACAGGTATAAATTTGAATGTCATTATGCCTGAATATTTGAAGATATGCAACATGAAAGTGTCTTCAAGAAGTTACCTTCAGCCGGGCGGTGGTGGCGCACGCCTTTAATCCCAGCACTTGGGAGGCAGAGGCAGGCGGATCTTTGTGAGTTCGAGGCCAGCCTGGTCTACAAAGCGAGTCCAGGACAGCCAAAAATATTCAGAAAAACCCTGTCTCGAAAAAAACCAAAAAAAAAAAAAAAAAAAAAAAAGAAGTTACCTTCTCTGAGCTTTTTATGCAAAGTAAGATAATAGCCTCTATATATATGATAATAACCACTCAGTTAACCAGAGTTCAGAGAGACATGTGAACCTTTCATTTCACTTATGTGTGCAATAACTAAGTTGCAATATAAGATATATGTATGTGCATTTCAATAAAGATTCTGAGGTCATTCATTGTTCTAGTGAGTTCAGAGTCATAGGAAGATGTTCCTAAGAAATTGTATAACTGACCTCTTCTTCTCATCTCTGCAATGTATCAGGACAGAGGTATAGAGTGGTAGATTAGAGATAGCCTCAAAGTTAAGGTTGGGGAAGTGTTAAAGCCAATATAGAATGTGTTTTCTTGTCATCACAGCATATCGATATTGTTCAAAAGATTTTCTAAAAAATATGATTTTTCCTATTTGGTTTTTTATACCTTACTCATGGTCATAACCATTTCAAACTGGGTCTGAAGATCTTATTCAGTTTTAGCAAGTGACCTAAGAGTCCAGATCAGGACCAAGGGTCAGGGAAATGTGCAGTTGGACTGGCTATGGGTTCAGCATCTCTAGAACTTTAGATCCCCACCATTTACAGGTGTATACATTCCATTTCCAAACTAGTTATGAAAGAGTCCACAAGCCGGTTGCAGTCTCTGTCTCCAAAATAGCATGCTGGTGGCTGGCCCTACCACTGTAACTGTGTGAACATCCCACCAGCCTTTGGTGCATAGGTTAGAAGCACATGCATTTAATTGCCTTGGACGATTAAGAGTTAACACTCCTGACCCACCCAGAGGGAAATTGAAAGGAATATCCAATTAGAGGCAACCAGCCTCTTTGAAAATATCCTATGTGCCAGCAGTACTTAATAATAATCATGATAATCATAATATTTCTAAAGACACACATTTATATATTTTAAAACTGTAAGCCATTTCTCACCCTGGAAACTTTATTTGCCAGAAAGAAGATTCTTGCAATTATTCAAATTGGAGATTTTTTTTTTTTTTTTTTGGTGGTGGTGATCCCCATGGCCTCTCTGGCAGAGGAAGGACAGAGAAAGCTATCCCAGAGGGGAACAGAATCAATCCAGCTGCTCATTAAAAGGTAAACCGTCAATAATCTCTGTCAGGCCTTTTTATCTTGGGCTTTAGTCCATGATGCTCCCTAAGGCAGCATGTGGAATTGAGATTTAGAATGGTTGGTGCACCCCCATTGGTGGGAGTTTAACCCTCTGCATGCCACAACAGGTTTCTTTTTTGTTTTTCTTCCAAGATATTTATTTATTTTTTTCTTTATTTTTTTATTTCTTCAACTTACATCTCAATCTCAGTCCCCTCCCTATTCCCCCCTCCAGTCCCACCCTCCCACCCTCAACCCCCCATCCTCTTCCCTTTTTTTTTTTTAAGTTTAAGGTGTATCTTATTTCCCCCTACAGTTTCCCCTTTCAGTCCAACAAATGGCTCTTTCTCTTATAATAATAAATACAATACAAAACAACAGAGGTAATTAGGCCATAGTTATGAGGGTTATATGGCTTAGCGTACATTCCCAATGTCCAGTCCATATGTATTTGGCACCTGACTTTAACATTCTACTATCTAACCATCTCAATGAGTTTAAAGTTCTATATCTAACTCAACATTCATACTAACTTGCAACACAATTTTAAAAGCATCTTCTTAGGTCTATAACACTCTCTTGACTCCTAAACAACTCAAAATTTAATTATGAGACTCTAGCTATCTGTTCTTCAACCACCTCAGAGACCTGAGAGGGATAAATACATCTGATTTTATAGGAAGTACAGGGCCTGCAGCTTCCAAACTAAGAAATGACATACCAGTGGCTGCCTGGACAGTTCCCATTTTCTCTCCATACATTACAGCATCGATCTTCAGTCGTTTGGCCCCGTTTCTCTGACAAACATTGATTGTAGAACAGGGGTTATGAAGGACTTGCCTACCCTGTCTTGGCAGAGCTAGGCTGTCGACTTACCTGCTTCCAGGTTTTGTCCTTTTTGGACAGCATTCTGTCTACAGTTGGAGCAAGGGGCTTTTCCTACCAAGAGATAGGCTTGCGACTAATTCAATCATCTCCCACTGGAGATTCTTTGATGCTCATCTTCTACTTGGGGTAGAATGGGGGTGCTGTCAGGACACAACAGGTTTCTTGAAAATGAACTGTGGATGGGTTAGGTTATGAAGCTGCTGTATGTATCTTCAGGAAGTGGGTTCCTTCTTGAGGAAGCAAGAAGATAACTCAGCATATTTGGAAATGAAACCTAGGCATTAAGATAGAATAGCAAGAGACATCGTTAATGTAGAGGGCAATGACCAAGTCTTGTTTATTTTGAGTCTTTTGTATGACTTGAACTGGTAATCCATGCCTGTCCTCAGTTATTTTCATTGTTTCTACTGTGATGCCTGAAGAGAGAGGCTATTATCGTATTTTGCATAAAAAGCTCAGAGAAGGTAACTTCTTGAAGACACTTCTGTGTTGCATATCTTCAAATATTCATGTACTAATGACATTCAAATTTATACCTGCCATCTTGACTGTTTCTGGAAACACACATTTGCATACCCAGCTGTGAACATGGTGTCTCTACTTAGATACCAATAGGTATCTCAAATTTAACATATCCTCAGCTGAGCTCTGGATGAGGTACTCTGAACTCAGAGTTCACAATAACACCACCTTTCCATTGCTCATTTCCCATCAGCTAATCCTTGGATCCAGAAACATATCTCCTCCTGCTGATGTTCCACGGCACCACAAGTGTTTGTCCTCTAAATGACTCAGTCACCTCCTAACCATAGACCTGTATTTTCTCTACTCTTACCAGAGCAGCTGACATAAGAAAACAGTAATACAAATGGCATGGTTTTTTTTTGCCCCAGTATTTCAATGGGTTTCCATTTCACAGTGGAAACCCTTTTCCTACTAGTAAAGTTCCTACCTGATCTGGACCCAGTTGTATATAGGAACTCTTCTCTAAGGATTTTTGTCCTTCATTCAGTCACGTGATCTTTGTTCTGTTCTGTTCTCTGAACTACTTATGTATTGGGGCATGTTATATCAAAAAGACATATCTTTTAGTTCTGAGCCCTCACCTTGCCTGCTCCCTCAGAATGTGGCCTTATTTTGGAGAAATAGTTTTTTAAGAAGTAACTAAGAAGTGACTTTGCAATGAGGTACTCTGGGTGGGACCTACTCTAGTAAGGCTGGTGTTCTGACAAAGGGGGAGGTATACAGACACAGCATCATAGGCATAGGGAGCAAACTATGTGAAGGTGGAGGCAGAGATTGGGATGGTGTATCTATAAGCCAAGCAATGCTCCTAACCTCACAATTAAGGACCAGGAAGACCAATCTTCAGAAGCTAATTGGCAGGCCAGGAGCAGATCACACCTCATGCCCTAAGAAGGAGCTAACCATGCAGATATCTTGATCTTGGACATCCAGCATCCAGAACTATGGGTAAATAAATCTCTGTTGTTTAATCTTTCCAGATGTGGCAGGTTGTTAGGGATGTGACAATGGTTCCCTTTGTCTGGAATATTCTCCCAGTGGCCACTTGGCATGTATCTTTCTCTCCTTCAGCTGAATTCATTAAACTAATGTCTGGCCAGGTCACCAAGAATCTACTATACACATTTACTAATACATACTACCTCTCTTTTTACAATTATTTTTATCCTTACAGCATACTAACACTCACCTCATTTGCTTTCTAGTCCCCCTAGCCATGCTAGTAGCTAGAGGAGGGCAAGGACTGTGTTTGTTTTGTCTATTGATAAATTCCTCACACATGTGCACACAATACTCATTCAGTTAGCATATGCTGAGTGAACAAATGCATGATTAACCTAGCCCTTCTCTTCCTCCACGAGCTTGACAGCTTTTATGAGTTTTTACACTCTCACTATTTCTTCCCAGACTATGGGACCAGCTCTAAACTAGCCTCTGTCAAGTTGGCCTTGCCTTTTCTGATGTATCTTCCATTACTTTCTCTAATGTATCTTCTATCAAGACTTAGTTTGTTAAATATGTGGCCTCTTCTTTTCTGTACTGACAAACCTATCAATGGTGGCACCACAGGTTCCTCATGGCATTCTTTCCTGTGGTATGGACATATTTAGGTTTCAGTAGCACATTCTCTGAAACACAAGCTACTGTGTGAATAGACCCACCAATACCCGCACCTAACTCTGTTCTGTTTTTTTCCCCATCATTTATTTATTTTTTAAGAAACATCTCAATCACAGTCCCCTCCCTCTTCCCCCTCCCAGTCCCATACTCCTACTTTCTTCCCCCCCTCTCCTATCTTCATTTTTTATTAAATTTAAGTTGTATCTTCCCCCCCCAAACAGCTCCCCTTTTAGTCCAATAAACGGGTCTTTTTCTTAACACAATAAATATAATGCAAAACAATAAGAACAATTAGGCAACAATTATGAAAATTATAAGGTATAATGTACATACCCAATGTCTAGTCCATATGTATTTGGTAACTGATAATAAAAATATTCTATTATCTATCTATCTCTGTGAGTTTAAAGTTCTATACCTAACTCAGTTTCCATCCTAACTTGCATTACCAACTTCAAAAAAACTTCTCAGACCTAGAACATCCTTTTAATTCCCAAACAACTTAAAACTTAACTGTGAGACTATAACTATCTAGCCTTAAATCATATCAGAGACCTGTGAAGGGTAAATATATCTGAATAAACAGGAAGTACAGAGCTAGCAGCTTCCAAAACTAAGAAATGACAGAAAACTGGCTGCCTGGACAGTACCCAATTTACCTCTATAATATTGAAGCATCTATCTTCAGCCTTTTGGCTCAGTATCTCTGACAGACATTGATTGTAGAGCAGGAATTATGAAGGACTTGCCTACCCTGTCTTGGCAGAGCTAGGCTGTCAACTTACCTGCTTCCAACTTTTGTCCTTTTCAGATAGCATTCTGTCTACAATTGAAGCAAGGGCTTTCTCTTGCCCAGTGACAAGCTTGCCACTAATGCAGCCATCTCCAAATGGAAATTCTTTGATTCTCCATCTACTTGAGGTAGAATGGGGGGTGCTGTCAGGAGCTGACACGTCTCAATATCAAAAAATCTTAAGTTAGGAAAACATCTTTAAATGCCATATTCAACAGATCTCTTGAAGTTTTTGAAAACCATCTATCTATCTCCTTATATTTGAATAAGCAAATGTTGCTTGCATCTTAGCAACTTGATTTCTGATTAACTTAGAAAACATCTGTGATACACTATACTAGTACCTAACAAAATGACAAGTTTGAATGATTATTAGTTTGAATTTCTTAATTATCCTAAACAGTTTGTGACAGTTGCTATCAAAAGGCCAAAACTTCACATTGCATTTTTAAGAATCACATAGGTACAATACCTTAAAAAGAGCTAACCCCGCCGGGCGGTGGTGGCGCACGCCTTTAATCCCAGCACTTGGGAGGCAGAGGCAGGCGGATCTTTGCGAGTTCGAGGCCAGCCTGGTCTACAAAGTGAGTCCAGGACAGCTAGAGCTGTTAAACAGAGAAACCCTGCCTCGAAAAACCAAAAAAAAAAAAAAAAAAAAAAGAGCTAACCTTAATTTTGTATCAGTATACAAAGATCTTTCTAATATAGCCAAATATAACCTTAATTTTGTATCAGTATACAAAGATCTTTACTAATGTAGCCAAATATAACCTTAATTTTGTATCAGTATACAAAGATATAAGAGCAGAGTCAATAATTTTCCCCTTTTTCTTTATCATTCCTATGTCATGTCTATATCTCCTTTTTTTTTCTTTTCAAGTCTTTCCAACCCTCCCCCTACATAGGAGAGAAAGAAGGATAAAGAAAAGAAAAAGAGAGAAATCCCTGGGTCTAACCTCCTAAACCTATTTGGGCCCCCAAACATGTATGTGTCTAGAACCCATATCAGCAGAAGCAATTTTAAGAGAGTGACGTCCCATTTCAAGAAGGTGGGGTGGGTGATTTTTTTGGTCATTTGATGGGTTATAGATGTTTGTTGTTATTTAGGAGGATTGGTTATAAGTTGTTAAATGGACTTTGTATTCTTGATGTGTGATCTAGCCGGTGCTACAATTTGGTCTGGCTAATATAACATGGTAGAGGGGATGCTTTAGAAGTAAAGATCCCAGGCCAACTCACAGAAGAGACAAACTTTCTCCAGCATCCCTTCCAAAGGGAAGAAACACAGTCAAGTGGGTGCTTTCTGTTTTTAATTTTGTTGTTGTGTTTTTGTATTTAAGTCACCAAAATCCAGGGATATCACATGCCACACCTGTTGCTGAATTGACAGGCAATTTACAAATGTATTGGGTTCTTGGTCTCACCCCCCCCTACACACACACACAGAGAGAGAGAGAGAGAGAGAGAGAGAGAGAGAGAGAGAGAGAGAGGCATGAAATTACACATTTATGTTTTCCTTGCTTAAGGATACCCCTCTTGTTTTGTTCTTTCTTTTTTTCTACTTGGTCAACTGTAGTCTCATTTGCTGAGCCCTAGTCATGGTCTGCCCTGGGAGCCCTGAGACATGCTGTGCCTGTCAGCGGACTCAACACTTCAGTTCTACGTTCATTGTCTCCCCTATCCATCCAAATGAAGCTTATAGAGGACAGGAAAAGCGTCCTTACTGTCTCCTTGGCAACAGAATTTTGCTCTTCTGGCTGGCACAGGCCTCTACTGAAGGATTTTGACATCACTGACTGTACTGAACGAGGATGTGCTCATGGTTACAATTTACCCGGAATAGAAGCAGAAGATTAAAATGCACGAAACAATTAGAGAACAAAGCAAAAAGCATAAAACCAAGCACCAAATGCTCACAACTTCAGAAATACTCTTATCTGGATAATTGGCCTGTGCTATATTAGGTTCTTTATATTAGCAGTAATTAGAATAATAATGATCCATTACAATGAAAACTTTAGTTTCAAGATGCTTTCACACATATTGTCTCATGTGACTTTTCTCCAATTATTTAGGGACAAAGAAGCCGTGGAATCTCATATACAATGTCATGTAACATGAACAGATTCTTATGTCATCTCTCTGTGCTGTTCCTGGCTGCTTGCGAACAGACTATTGCTGTGCTCATGCGAATTCAGGGAAGAGGAGTCTGTGAACACCTGAAACACACTGTCACACGCTCACAAGGACTGAACCTACTTCATAGATTCCTCTGGCTAAACAGAACCACAGACACTCCTTTGAAAACATGAATCTTTGAACAGAGTGGTATTGAGTGCACTAAAATGCAGTTTGATATCTTCTGATTTAATAATGATCCCAAGATTGACAGAATTCCATGCTAGAGACGAGATGCAAGGCAGCTTGTATCATTTGATGGAGAAAATGATGGTGGACTGAAAAGCTGATCTCAAACAGAGCTGAAAAATTATGGCCATCTCTCCCTGAGACTGAAAGAAGCTGGTGAACAGAGAAAGCCTCAGCAAAGCAACAAAAAGTCAAGGACTAAACCCTGTGGCACAGCTTTTGCCTAGAGGGGTTCAACCAGTTCAAACAGTGGCCTGAATGGAACTATGGCCAGTCTCAAAGACTGAGGCAGAGGGACTGAGTTGCTAATACAAACTAAATAAGTTGGCTTACAGACAGCTAAGGACTTCCAGAGAGAAGAAAGCCTCAAGCCTCATTTAAAGTGAAGCTGCCATAGACAATTTACCCTAAAGGACCTACGTCTGAGTTATTCCTGAAGAAAGACTGTTGACTAGGTGCCTTAAAGGATCTACTCCTGAGGTGTTCCTGACAACTGAGGACTTGCCCCCAGAGACTATTCCTGACCACTGAAGATCTGCCCCAGGGACTGTGTTCCTGACAACTGAGGATCTGACCCAGAGACTGTATCCTTCTAAAAGGTTAGGATTAGTTATTAGATAATAGTTGTTATAGTTATTAATAGGTTTAGTTGTTAGGTAACAGGGGCTATAGTCATTCTTAGGGCTAGTAGTTACATAATTGTTTATATTTGCTATAAGTACATATAGTTATTAATAAATATATATGGGTAATTTTAAAGATTCATCTTCAGAATCAAAGTCTCTGTCCATTTGTAGACTGGCAACAGTACCTGTCAATCCCAAGAGGCTCACTAGAAATCAACAGAGTGATTAATTAGGAAATGTCTTGAACTCACCAAGACATCACCTGTCCATCACAATGTTCCTACCTCTAATGAGCCCTATTTACTGAAGCCCTAAGGGGATTCAGGCAGTGTATCAAGCCTTGCATTAAGTGCTTTATCTTCCTTATTCACATCTTTGGATATTCCATAGAAGTCAGTGTCATTACACCCATGTCTCTGATGAAAAAACTGATGACCATGCAGGGATAGTAAATGTTGCATTACATCACAAGTATGAAAAGGCTAGGACTTGAAGAGATGTTTTGATCTCAAAGACAGTGTTCTTTTACCTTAAAAAGGTTGCCCACTAGAGAATATATGAATATTTTAGGGTTCCCTCATATTCTTAGGAAACTGATATTTCAACTGTTTCTCACTATTACTCCTAATGAAACATGAATAATTAATTGAGGACTGATAGTTGCCTCCTGATTCAAAACACAATGATTTGTGCATGGGTTCTCTCTACCTGACACCATAGCAACCAGTAGAAAAATGGGGAAAACAAATCTTGTCCTTGATTATACAGCAGTTCTCTTCCATTCTAGGAGGAAGAGAAGAAGTAGAGAGTTTACTAATTCACTTTCTTAGTCTTAGGTGTCAGACAAAGTCAGAACTTCCAGGTTCCTCACCTGTGCTTCTCTTCTTCACACCTCTCTTAAGGCCCCACTTAATAATGTCACATGTGTGGGAAGCAGCTCACCAGGAAGGACTTAATAGGATTTTCCTAAAGATCCTTCTGAGGAATAACATTTTCTGAATGAGTTTTTAACCTAGATACCATTGCTCAAGGATTCTCCTTGTTCAACCCTTCCCCTTTTCTGGGTCACTTAGATTCCCAATTGGGAGATGGATTAAAAAGGCAGTATTGACACCTGGGGCTGGGATTCGCTCTTCCCACTTCTAGGATTCAGGACTTCAGTTAACAAGACTGAGGTTTCCTTCAAAACAGAACCTGTTGGCTATGTGAATTAAGAGACAGTGGAGGAAGAAAGCATGCCTGGGAGGAACATTACAGCATTTGTGAATAAAACTTTCCAAAAAGACAATATTAAAAAAATTGTGGAAGAAAGTAACAATATGTGTGTATGTATGTGTGTGTGTGTGTGTGTGTGTATTAGGTGCTTTCTTGTGTATGTGCATGAATGTTGGTAGCATGGAAAGATAAAGAACTAGCATGTAGGAGACATAGAGACTGGACATGGCAAGGTACATACTGCACAGGTAGCTTCTTCTACCTGCAACTACTTAGTGCTGTGACCTTTGACTGATTAACAACTCACACCTGGCTTTTAAGATTTGGCTATGATATCAATCCATCCAAGCAGTCCTCCCTGATGTACCAACTCCAGAACAATTTCTCCTGCTTTGGGTCTCCTCCAAATGCTGTACTTCCCTGAATGAAACACTTCTCGTTCTGAATAGTAATTGCTTGGTTAGGACTAGATGGTAACATCTTTATTGCTTTCCTATCGATGCTATGACAGATTACTATAACCTAGCCACAGCAATTTGTTCCCTTATAGTATTGTAGGTCAGAGCTCTGAACTCAGCCTCACAGGGCTCAAGTCAAGGTACCATTAGGATCATTTTCTTCTGGAAGCTCCAGGACAGAATCTATCTCCATCTTCTGGTGTCTTCCAGGATCCCTGGGCTCTTCCCACATCACTCTGGTCCCTGCTTTCCTGCTCACATAGTCTAGTCTTTGTCTATCACCAAGTCTCCCTATCCCCTGTTCTGTAGACATTTGTGACTGCCTTGATAATCCACAGTAATCACACTAGGCCAGAATCTATAACTTATTCATAGCTCCTAAGTTCTTTTCCCTCCTTGCAACACTCTGAGTATGGGGAATTAGAGACTAGGTATCCATAGTCACCGTCACTCAACCGGCTACAAAGTCCTCATTGTCACGAGTACTCTAACTTTGTTTTCCACTTTGTTCCTCATCACACACATAAATCCATGTGCAATGGACATGCATGGAAAGAAAAAAAATTAGAGGGGTGAAGAACTGAATCGAGCAAACTTGAGCCATGTTCTTGAAACTATCTTGTTGATGCGGATGGATCCATGACATGGATAACTCATGCAGGGATGTTAGGATAGTAAAGAGCATGAGCATTATATGATAATCACAAGTCACAGACAGGCATCAGATACAAAAACATTTCTATAGGATTTTATGCTGCCATCTTAACACAAACTATTGACCCCTAGCCTTTTAGCTTCTGAAGATTGTGTTTCTCCTGGTTAAATCTGGAAAGGTGATGACTTCTGGAAGATGAAGCTATCCCGATTTGATTTGCATTTGTTGGTGGAATGGGGGATAAGTCTTTACAGCCTCATCATGTAGAAGGCTCTATAAAAAGCCTCCATATAAGCTAAAAGTTTGTGTAGTCCAGACGGAAAGGTCCATGGCCTCACTACTGAGACCAGCCTGCAAGAAGTCTGTCTCCTTTCCAGTTGTCCCAGAAATCCATATAGCCTGGGTTTCCCTACAAAGCTGCTAGAAAGAAGTACGGAAAGGCAGAACCTCGGAGATGTAGAAGGGGCAACAAACCACAGAAGATGAACTGCAGAGTGACCACATGATTTTGAAGTAGTAGTAGGTAGTCAGTCAGGACTGACCTTAAATTCTCAATCCTCCTGCCTCATCATGACCAACCGAAGCTGAGGTTATAGGCATGCGGTATTACATCAGGATCCTAGGCATTCTTTTGAGCACACCCTTCCCTAGAGAGAAGGCTGCAGGTGCAGTCCTCCAGTGGGACAGGAGAAAGGAAACGCACTGTGCGACAAGAAAGGGAGTAAACTCCAGAGAATGAACAAGAACTGCCACTTACTGAGTACGCCCTTTCAGCTCCTTCTCTGGTGTGTTGTCTCCTACATTTGGGTCTGGAGAGATGGCTCAGTGGTTAAGGGCTCTCAATGTTCTTTCGGAGGACCAGAGTTGAGTTTCCAGCACCAACATCATTCTATCACCTCACAACTTCCCATAATACCAGCTCCAGGGAGGTCTGACACACTTTTTTGGCATTGTGGGCACCTGAACACACAAGTGCAAATGAATGTACATCCATAAAGGCACATATACATGTAAAATTTTAAAGTAAATCTAGAAAAAAAACAACTACCTCATATAATCCCATCTTCAAGACATTATTTTAAAGGATCATATCATATGATACATGTATCTGGACAACATGCACATATATACACTAAGCATAAAGTATTTTATTTATATATATATACATATCATTATATGTTTACACATGGCCATTCTTACATACATATACAGCATAGAAGTCATAGAAAAGTACTTGAGATAACAATAGGGGTTTAGAAAAAAGTATCAAATTTAAGTGAAATATGAATGAACAAGGAAGCCCTCCCTTTACTTCCAATAGCTAAAGAAATGGGCAAGAAAATGACGATTTTGTGAGGATCAACAGAGAACACTTGGATACTTTTGCTCAGAAGAGCTAGATCCTAATTATAATGTCATACTCTTCTACAGCAAGGGTTTGTCCATCATCACACTCCCCGAATCTCCAGCCTCAGCAGTCCTCTCTGTGCAAAGCACCGAGCACAGTGATGGGACACAGGAAAAATTAAGACATAGCTCTGTGCTTCTAGGAACTGCCTGCAAAGGGTCAGGCAGATGTGAAAATCTGCAGTTGTCCCACAGGGTAGCAAGTGCTTCCATCATACCACCCCATAGGAATGCAGAAGGGAAAGGCTACCTGCTGTAGCTTGCAGGAGACTTTCAAGAATATGTTGCTTTTGCTCCTATGGCATGGCATGGAGGAGCTGACAAGGTGAAACATTCACTTATATAATGAGTCAGTGAAGGAGGAATCTGGATGAAGAGGTGAGTCGAGTTTCTAGTCATAAGATTGATCCTTTTCCCAAGAAACCTTGCCTTCTGCTCACCCTCTTTAAAGAGTCAAGTATGAGAATGGCTTTCTTGGAAGCCTTAGAATTCATAGATAATTCATGAAGTGTTAAGGTAGTAGGTGTCACACCCAGTGAACAATGAAGCCCTTAACTTAGAGAAATGAAAAGATCAGCAGGCTCTTCCCTCCTCTAATGAAGAAAATCAACATGCTGGCACTGTTTCTCTCCAGGCCGGCCTACCCTCCCCATTCTTACTGGACTTTTTGGATGTTCAATTATCAGACAGCCTGGAAACGAGTTTCTTTTCTTAAGATAAACAGCCAATGACCGAAGAACAATTTATATCTATTATTTTTTCATCAGGCTCCTGTCTCGGTCTGGGCAAGGCTAAACAAAAAGAAGTGTTAGGAAAACTAGAGGTGAGGAAACAAATGAATGTTTTACCTTTGACATTTAGATGCCGATCTAATGCCAATCCTGGTAGTCTCTCTATGTGGCATGTCTGGCGTTAAACTGGAAAATAATGAAGCTAAGGACAGATATGGTCTATAAGGAATCAGTCTGACCACACACTGAGCTTTTAAATATTTACAAGATGGTTCTGGCCTTACTAAACCTACAGGAAAGAGAAGAAAAGTTTCCACGTGAGGCTTAAGAAGCTCCCCTCCCCAACCCCACCACTAGTCACACCAAGACAGCAGCTACAAGAAATTTCTAGAAAATAATTTGCCAAAGTCTAAAGGGCAGGAAATGGCATAGTAAGAGAAAATAGCTTGCTGGGATTTCCAGATTGCACATGATGGCAAAGCAAAGTACATGGATGAGTTATCAAGTTCACGTTTAAGTCTGTTCCCATCATTAGAAATTATTTCATGCTAATGGCCAAGAAGAGGCAATACCAGTAGCCACTGGGGACCAGAAAAAAACATGGGGTAATAAAATGCTTCTCAAGGGCAATGCAAATAAGGATTTGAACTTGAATTGGAGCCCAAGTACTCAACTAGGCTTCCCGACAGATCCATGTGACTTGACCTCCAGAAGGCTGTGGTAGGAGGGCAGAAAAGTCACTTAGCTTCCTGGGTCCACTTCACATCCATAAAATGAGAAGAACAAGGCCTGGATGATGGAGGGCTTTCTAAACTGGTTTAAGTACTGGTCAATACATCTGGAGATTAGTCCAGTAGATTAAAACTACTTTGAGATTCCATCCAACCCCAACCAAAATGCCTACCATAGAGAAATTAAATAACAACAAATGTCACTTCATTTGTCCTCAGACACTGAAAGAACTGGAAACCTGTTCTCTCAATGACTCTTCTAGGCTGGCATTGTCCATTACTGACTGAGTAGCCACTCAATACATAGTTTGTAAACAAAGTCTGTGGAACATTATTCAGGAATGAAAATTATTGGGTTAAGGTTAGGTTCTGAACCTTTGTTTAGGTTGAGGCTTTGCCAGGTGTCATGAGGGGTGATGCTGAACGGGTCATGGTGCTGTATATTCTTGTTTCCCTTGCTGGAGACATCGATACCATGCATGCACATGTGTGCTTTGAAAGACCCACAATCAGAAGCCCTTGCCTGCCACAATGGGTTACTCTCAACTGACCTACCTACTTTCTTTGTTTGGCCTCTGCCTCAAAATCTCATTTGACACAATGATCTCATTGGTCCTACCCATCCCACATGAGTGGTGCTCTCTCTGGTACTCCCCATCTTCACTAAGTTAAAGCCTGCTCAGTCACCAGTGACTGGCTTTGAGGCTAATACGAGTGGAACACTGTACAACACACAACAGGGCTCTTCATTTGTCACTGGGCTTTCAAACAGAGTCCAGCAACTGCTCCTATCGTCCTTTGACTCCTACAATTCCCAGTGACAAATGACATCGACCTCTGATATGTAGCTACTCCCATAGATCTCTCAAAGGGCTTCTGTTTCAGAGGTTCATCCATCAGCAAGTGTGGATGAGGAGGATGTTTAATGGTAACTTCATTATAACAAGAAATCTGTGAACTGTCATCATAAAATTTGCTCTTGCTTTCAGAGAAAGCTCTATCACTCACCCTTGTGAAAGCGGAGGATGCCAGGTTCTGCCTTGCCTCCCGTTTTGTCTTGTGGTTAGTGATGCTCATCCAGATGTGTTATCTGATTCATCCCAACCCATTTTTGCCAAGTGTCTCTGTGCGGCACTACTCACAAGCCAAAAGCTTTATACACCCACACACCTGTGGGATACCATGTCCCCCAAGAATTCTCTTCCTTATCCTCCAAGACTAAATTCTCCACTCATAGACAAACTCATTATCATCATCCTTCTGTGTTCCATTGTCTAATCTCTCCCCACTGAACACACAGATTACCTCAATCCTGTAGTTTATCCTGTGGGGAAGACTAAATGAGTACAGAGAGGTGGGAAACATGCCAGACAGTAAATAAATCTTAGTTGTCATGATAGCTGTGCTTATCATTTAGAATTAGGGACTGCATCTATTTAAGCTGAGCTGATGAAATAGGGCAGAAAAGAAGTCTGAGAGCAGGGCTTGGCACTGAGATGGGCCACTCAAAGAAAGGAGGGAATGATCCGGATACTTGGTGATGGAGTCATTCCTGGAGCCAGCTGTGTAAGGGGAGAGATATTCTAGAATACTAACAGTTAACTATAGAAACATTCTCCTGACTGCTTTAGATGTCCAGGCCAAGCTCTCCAGCCAGCTGCCCGTGAATGATCAGACATCAGAATTCTCTCTCAGCAAGCCACAACCCCGTCTCTCTTATCCCTATTACCCAGGAACTCTGGTAGGGATTTTCTGCTCTGCCTTTCCAGGAGATCCTCCCTCAGGCTCTCTCTGCTCGGGCTGCCAATGTGGAGAGAGCAGGTCACACTTCTTGGCAGCGGAAGGTAGAGGGCTCCTCGGGCAACACTTGATGACTTGGCTGCTCTTCTGGTAGGCCCCACTCACAATTACTGAATTGAGTGTGTGGATGAGAATTGAAGCTGGAGCTGCAAAGCAGCATGTTTACCCTCCCTAGCAGGACTCTCCATTCATACACCCTCAGAGCCTCTCAATCTGCTTATCTCAAGGCCAGGAAAACTGCTCTTTGCCCAAGGCCAGAGCCACAGAACCATACTCTTCAGAGACTACTTTGTTTCCTAGCTGGAAACAGGCCAGTTCAAAGCATGTATCACTAAAATCCTCATCACATGGGAACATAAGCAGGCTTCCTTTTAATTTTAAAAAGCAATTATTTAATTTGATTTTCTTTATTATTTTGTCTATTTATTACCTCAATGAATACATACTTCCTTACCCTCCTGTTGGGTGTGGCTCCAGAGGAATTGCCTCTGGAAAAGGTGAGATCCCAGCAAGTCCAAACCCTGGGAATCTTGAAATTGAGTTCAGAAGGAGGGGGAAAACTCTCTCTCTGTTTCTGCCTGCCACTGGAGCACTTGGATGGAGCCCCCAAATGGCTACTTTTCTGTGGCACATAGAAACAACCCCACAGGAGGTCACGAGTGAGCTCAGTCATGTACCTGGTATCTGGGACCTTTCCCCATGTAAATATAGCATTGCCAGCATCTCAATCTCAGCCAATAAAATACATTCACCCCCCCCAAAATCCCTCCCCACTTTCCACAGTTCAAACAGGCCCCACTCATCTCAGAGTTTGGGAAATTTAATAGCTTTAGAGGATGTTCAGGAGATTGATAGACATGGAGTAGATTTTAGAGATTTGGGGAGAACCAAGACCATCATGACACCTAAGCTTAAAAATAAAGGAAACCTGGTTCACCAAATAGAGCTGTAGTGAATCTTCCTGAAGGAGTTTCTGCCACCTGAGAAAGCTTTCTCCAATTGCTCCTGCAGTTCCCTGAACCTGCCATACCTTCTCAAGCCTGGTCTGATGCTTGGCTTTAGTATCCCTGAGGTAGTCCTCCAGATCCCCCCCACCCCCGCTGACTTCCACAGGAGCCATTGTGACCCCACCTTTCTCAGAGCTCACAGGTCTCTGGAGAGAACAGGTGACTGCCACCACCTGCATTCCCAGCTCCTCTCACAACCCAGATACTCACTCCAATCCACTCCCTGTCCACTGTGCTATACCACCCTCCCCGAAAGCACTTGATATTTAGATGAATAAATGTGGAAAAGGCCAGACACAATTATATATTAGTTGCTTCTCACATCACCAACAAGTACCTAAGAGAAACAACTTAAGAAAGTTTCAGAGTTGTCAAGTCTGTCATAGTAGAGAACAGCATGGCCAAACAGAACAATTCTACTTATCGGGGCCGGGGAGCATAGAGATACGAATCCTGGAGGGCCGTGGCTCCCGCTTCTGTCTCTCCAGGTCTTTGGATGTAGGCTGATAGTGGCTACTTCCAGGGTGGATCTGCAACCCCCTCTTCCAGTTAATCCTCCCTAGAAATGCCCTTGTACACATACTTTCATGTGTGCGTCACCAGCCTTCTGGTTCATTCTAATTCCAGTCAAGCTGACAATGGAGATTAGTCATGACAAGTCATGACAGGCTGTCAGAGTAGAAGTAGGAAAGAAAAGAATAAGGAGAGCTAGCATGGTGGTCACTACACATCAAAGCCTGGGCAAGGGATTTGGAGATAGAGGTTTCCAAAAATGGACACTAAAGGATGTTCTTTCAAAACATGCCCAGAGCCATTCCTTTGCTCAAGGATCTTCTAGCATCACCCAAGATCCTTACATATTTCCTCATGTCTGAGGTCCCCTGGGTGGGAATCACCTTAGGGACATGAAAATATTTATTTTACTGTCACTTGTTATTAAATGTACTTTTTTTATAAGCTGAACAAAATCAGCTGGATCAAAATATTATACAACATTAACAATAAAAGTAAAAATCCCACCTGTCAATATTTATCGGATTCTCAGTATATGCCACCCAGTTGACTAAGCATGTTTCATATACTTTCTTAATAAAACAGAGTCCTATGGGTTACGATATATTGCTCTTCGTTTTGTAAGAAATTATATGGAAGCTCAGGGAAGCTGTGTAAATTCACTCAGTAAGTCAGTCATATAGCTTAACCATGAACCTATTCCTAACTAATAAACTGACCCTCCTCATCACTGTTATACAACTGTTTAAAAGGGGCCTCTGGGAAGTTAATGGGGCAGTTACAAAATCTACACTCAGAGGACTATGTGTGGAATGAGAACCAGGAATTCTGAAGTCTATTAATTCTAACCAATCAACTAGCATCTTTGGTTTCCCTACGGGTACATAAACAGTCATTGTATTTTAATCAAGTGATCTTATAGAAATACAGCATCATAATGAATCAGATTTGTAAATATGTATAAAATTTTCTGTTACATTTATCTTATGACCCATCTCTTTGATCCCAATGAGCCCAGTGCTGTATAACAGTTTGACTGCTTGACTGATGGATGTGGACAAAGTCTGAGATTTGGGGAGCCTCCCTGATCATCAGTCATGAAACAGAGCTTGAAGGTGACAGCTGTCCATGCAAAAACAACACCTTATTCGGAGACACAGTTTAAGGCATCTCCTTTCCTCTGAGAGAGTTAATTATTTCTAAAGCACAGGAAATTGGTCCCCAGACTGGGGTAGTGACATCCAGACTCCTTGCCACTCATTCTTTGGAACAGATTGCATTTCTTTACAGAAGATGCCCTGTTTAGTCTTTCAATTTATTTTCCAGGGACTCCAGACTGGGGCTCCACCCTCATCTCTTGTTATACCATCCTTTTCAGAGACCTGGGGAATGGGTGAGGAGACAGAAATTTTCTTAATGGCAATGAGGAGAGAACAGACCCCATAACTCATTTTCCTTTGTGCTTTAGAAACAGGAAGAATCAAGATAAAGTTAAGAGATATCTTTTTGTTGTTGTTGTTCCTGGCAAATTCGTTTTCCATAATGAGAGGCAGTCATTTTTTTGTGAAATCTGAAATGCTAAGGTAAGGATGAGAAGATGGTGTTTTATCATAACGACACGGATCTGCATCCCATTTATTTTGTGCTCCCACAGCAAAAATATTCCAGGGACTCCCATGGCACTTTGAAAAGTGAGACAATATTTAGCTGCTTAAATGATTCTGGAATAAAAAGGCATCAAAAGGGAGAAACAGAGAATAATAGCTTCACAGTCTCCCAGAACGGTTTGAGGGGGACTTACCACTGACCCAGATTTCAGAACCGACAGCTCACCTCTTCAACTCCCCCCGCTAGGGCTACTCTTTAAGGAAAGTGTTTCTTTGGCATTTCCTTAATACGAATAACCTGTTGCATCGCTTCAGCATGTTAGGCTTCTTTCAAAGTATTTCCACATCCATTATCTCATTTGGTCCTCAGCTCAGCCCTGTAGATGGCACAGGCCCTGATGATAGCTTCCATTAACAGAAAACCAGACTGTTCACTGGCCTCACATGAGCACTGGCTGCAGTTAAAAGTGCAGAGTCCACTACTGTGGGCTATGCCCCCAAAACCAGGTTTCACCTCTTAGTGGCCTAGAATTTTCTGAGAAGGTGCACAGCCATCTGCAGTTTCTCCTACTTTCAGATTTCATTGTCTTCAAAACAAGTAATTCCTACCATTTCCCCTGGGCCAATACTGTTGAAAAGCCAGCTGTACTTTAAATACCAAAGCTGGGCAGTACCTCCCTGTCTTTCGACTATATTTGGCCCAAGAATATTTGCAAAAACTTCTGGGAAAAAAGATTCATTGCTTCTCTAAGTGAAATAAATAAAATGCAAGGGCTGTCTGTGAGATCACCTTGCACTATCTGCTTCAGAGTACCACTGTGTTGTAGTCTTGCTCTACCTCTGTTAAAAACCTGCAACTGGGATCTATTTCCACCCTCTGGTTTAAATACATCTTGAATGTGTCAGTATCCTTGCCTCTACTAGATTAATAGGATCAGCCAAAAGGATGGCTGACATTTTTGTTGCTATAGAAACTGGTCCTGATGTTGCACAGTTTGCCTTTCCTCTATTTGCTGTACATCTATCCAGCTACTGAACACAGACATCTTTTTGTTTCACAAAGAATTATATTTTTTTAAAAAATAGAGCATGATTTCATCCTCGTTTCACCCTCCTTCTGTTGAAAGGGGTATTAAATAATATTAAGAAGCCTCCTAGGAGTAGTGATGTTGCTCTACAATTTATGAGTTATGAAAAGAAGGTAAGTTCAACAAATTATCCCACATCTGAAGTTGTCATTCTTTCCTGCTGGAGTTCGAGACTTTAAGGTTTCCCTTAGCAAATCTCTAAGCCTAGCCAGCACATTTCACATAGATTTGGGATACCCAAGTGAACACAGTTCCTCTCCCTTGCCCCAAACACAAGAAGTTCCCATACAGCTGTTTCCTTAAATATGCCACCCAACTCCTCCAGCACATCACCTCCACTCACTGTGTACTCAGGCTCCTTCCCAACAGATGCACTGTTGTCCCCAGAGAAAACCTCTCACATAGAATTAAGATGTGAAGTCTCAGTACTTAATGATGCAGGCCATATGTACAGCTGATGCCAGAAGGTACATTTGAGAAGGAAAGGGTAAAGGAAATGAGAGGAAAAAAAAGAATCTTTTCCAAATGACCAGGAAACACAGCTTCTCCAGCCCCATCAATGGCTGGTGTTCATCCAAAGCAGAAGCTAGTAGCATCTCTCTAATTGGCAGGATTTGAGCTGTCAGGTTTCTGTTTGTCATAACTGTGATGGAGGCGGCACAGGATACATCAGAGTGCAATTTTACTTTTCCAGTACAGATTTAAATATGTTTCCCAGACACCTGGTAGGCACAAATGAACCAAAGGGACAGATTTCTTAGGCAGCTATTATGGGCCCCCAAGCTTACCTGTAGCTGCTGTGGAACTCCGGGGGAAACAGCTGCTTGAAAAGCAGGAAGGATTTATGAAGATTTACTGACCAAGAGAATATTTAAGCAAGATTTATCACATAATAAAATGTGGAAGACTGCATCATACCAGTTAGATACAGAAGGAGGTGATGGGGTCAGGGTTGCTCTGTACCAACAACCAGAGAAGGATGAGCCAGCATGTATTCTTTTTTAAGGGAAACACAGAAGCCTTATAGTGACCATTTTTTGGATTTGAGAGAGTGAATTGGTAGAAGTTTAAGAAAGGGCAACAGAAAGAAAGAAAGATGAGCCTCACACAACTAAATGCTATGATCTCCACCAAAAGCCACAGTTCCTGGGAGGGAGACAGTATCCTCAAATCACCTGAGAGAGGTGGAAACTAAGCCATACCAAAGGCTATGTCTGGTCCCCAATACCAAGCCTTAGGCTTCATTAAGGGATCTGAATGGGAAAACAGGGTGGCCAGGGATAGATGGCATGTGCTTCTGACCATTCTTGCAGCTGGTAAATTCATTCTAAAACAACATGGAATAAACAAATAAAGAGAATGCAGGTAAAGTCCATTTAAGACTGGGGATGGAGAGGAAAATGCTACACAGTATTGGACACAAAGGATCATGTTGTCCACAGTAATCAAGAATGGGACTTCTTTTTATTTTTCAAATAGGAAGTAGGTCTTCTTGCTGAAAGTTGTTCTGATGGGCTGGGTAGTGAGTGGTGAAACCACAGGGAAGTGGGTCGGTCTGGAAAGAAGAGAGATGGTCCTTATGGCCACACGGAGAGGATGCTGTGGTTTGGATATGTTTCAGTTGGTCCACCAGAGGTTCATCTGCTGAAAGCTTGGTCCACAGGGTAGAGGGTTGAGGTGATGGAACACTTAAAATGAGAGGCTTAGGACAAAATAATTATATTATTGGACAGCATACCCAGGAAGCATTAATGCTGGCATCATGGACTCAGTTCTGGCTAGAGTTGGTTGTTATAAAGTAAGGCTACCAATTAATTTGGCTCTTTCCACAAATAAATACAGCCTTTTATCAGCTATTTTGGTATATAACCAGGAAACCCTGGTTAGGACAACAGACTCATGCTGTTTGGACCCTCCAGAAAGCAAAGTTTTGAGTCAAATAAACTTCATACTTCATAAAATATCCAGTCTCAGGTGTTTTGTTGTGACTAATTGACTAATAAAGAATATTGCTGGCTCTTCTGAGATAAGGGTACTCAAGAGGTTCAGGAATTTCTTTCTAAGTAGGGTGACAAATTAAGTTATAGCTTGAAATAATATTGTTTTGATAGTGAAGTGACATACTACTTACTAACAGGTGGATTCATTTAGGAATTCATTCTCATAAGCAGAGAACTTGCCTAGGGTTTGTAATGCACTTAGCTTGATTCCAAACACCAAGGAGAAAAAGGAAGCACATTTTCCTGCCATTACCCTAGACTACTAGCCAGTTGGTGACTCATTTTTAGAAGGATTATAACAGCTCCATTACAGTGATGATGGGAGTAATGGTGAATATTCATAATATATACTATAATACACACACACTACAATAACCCCCACTGCCAAAGGAATATTTTCCAATACTCCCAGACAATGCCTGGAACCATGGACAGTATTGAATGCTACATACAAGTTTTACAGTACCACATCAGTCAACTTAATATGTGAGGTGGCTGCTAACAGGCAGGTAGGATCCATAGTGTGAACCTGTTGGAGAGAAAAGTGATTCACATGCCAAGCAGGATGGGTCTACAGTTTTCATCAAACTATTCAGAACGAGGTGAATTTTTTAAGCTTATAAATTACTTCTGGAACTTTTTTTTTTTTTTTTTTTTTTTTTTTGGTTTTTCGAGACAGGGTTTCTCTGTGTAGCCCTGGCTGTCCTGGACTCACTTTGTAGACCAGGCTGACCTCGAACTCGCAAAGATCCGCTTGCCTCTGCCTCCCAAGTGCTGGGATTAAAGGCGTGCGCCACCACTGCCCGGCTACTTCTGGAACTTTTTATGTACTATTTTTAGAGCAGAGCTTACTGAGTAACTGGAACAATGGAAGCAAACCTTCAGATGAAAAGAGCTACCATAGTTGTTAATATAGCTCTAAGAGTTTACTCTGCGTTAATCCTGGTAGCCCACACAGACATCCTAGGTAGGAAGTACGTGTTACCAAGAGATGCATATTAAGAGGGAGCTGAGAGCAGGATTCTTAGGCCATTTATCAAAGATGGAGTAGCCAAACTACAATCTGAAATATGGTGGTTTGATTCCAACATCCACTTCATAGTATTACCCTCCAGACCATCCATTGCCTTTACCACCTGTCAGAGAGGTCTAACATTCCAGGTCATGGATAGATGTGATCAAGCTGAGGACAATGAGTAGGAATTTGCCTAGAACTTTGCTCCTGACCAAATGACTAAAGCTTATTACTTTTAAAAAATGTTTTTCCTAGCTGTTCTTCGAGGGTGATTTACAGAGATGCAACATCCAAGACATGCTGTCTTAAAATGGTTTTCAGGGTGATCCTGAGAGCTTCATTATTGACTGTGGTGTAATACAGGCCATTCTCAGCCTGGGATTTATAAGTGACCTCGGTGATAACATGTACGAGGCTGATATATATGTCACATATTCACTTGCAATTTTTGCCCAAAGCCAGCAGTGGGATACACCTATTCTGCAACATTACAGTGTAACCTCTCAGAGAAAACAACTATTTATTCATGATGCCAGTCCCTCCTTGCCTGCAGCAAATATTTATGGGCTTCATCCACAGTTCTCGCCAGCAGAGACAGCCCTATCAAACATCAGGGGGTTCATCAGCAGCTGGGCAAAGGAGCACAATTGTTTTTCTGGGGAGTCCTGAAGCTCAGAGCCCAGAGGAGCAGCTGACAAGTGATCTGCTTGGGGAAGAACAGGAATGACACCAGGCTGTACACATGAGTGGCCTTCTGGATACCTCCACAGGATAGCTAAAAGTCAGGAGGGGCTGGAAAAGTGCCTAGACTGGGCACAGTGCTCATATGGCCACAGGCTTCCCTAGGCTTCCACAAGTCACTTAACTGCTCTGGCTCTCAGCAGTCTCAGAAGGAGCAGACCCATTTTCCTTTCAAATGCTTATGATTCTTTGCTTAGATAACATAGTTCATTCCCACTCTCTGTCAAGGTTGTGGTCCTTAAAGTCCACTGTGAGAGCTTGGAGCTGGTCCCAAAGCAAGGCTTTGTCAAGGGATAAAGCATCCAACTAGAGGTGGTGTAGATCTTGCAGCTTCAAGAGGAATTTATTTTGTAAACCTTAAAAATTCAAGAACTCATTCAGGAGAGTCACCATCTACCCAATTGTTCTACATCAACATCCTCTAAACTGAACACCTATCATCTTCAGGAGGTCACATGAGACTCGGGCACAATAGGACCAATGGATTGTTGACATTCTCTCAGAGAAGGAGGGGATTAGGAAGGGTCTTTGAACCTAAACCTGCATGTCCAGGCACTTGTAAGCAATTCTGTTCTAATAGCACATGGCCTCTGGGTCTCAAGGAGGAGGTGGAGCATACAAGCTAGGAAAGAGTAGAGAGAAGGGGCTCTCTCTATGAATCAACGGGGAAGCTATCACCCCTTCCAATGCAGCTGCTTTAGCGGCACACATACTCCTGCCTGTAAGGCTCCACTCATGCTCTATAAGGAAGCCCAATACACTCTCCGCTTCCTCAGGGTGAATTTGGAGGAATCAAACTTCAGTCTATCTCTGGGACCTTATGAGGAGGAGATTAGATAATGCTTAGTCCCCCAAAGGAAGAAAATTTTACAAACGCTAATAGAAAAAGGAAACACAAGCTCACCAGAGGAAACAGGAGTGTGGAGAGGAGGGGTTGCTGGGCAGCAGCAGGAGCTGAAGCCAGAACTTTAAGGCATGTGCCTATCTCCTCAGGTTCAGATTCAGGACTGCAGTCTACAAAGACAAATGTCATCAGAAGTGCTCGAGCTTGAGAAAGAGGAAGAAGACTCCAGGGAGTTTAAGTAGAAGAGAAGTTGCACCAGAACAAAGATTGGAGTAGGAATGGAGAGGTCCTCTCCCCTTCATTAACCCACTGGCTGATTCTCAAACAATTGGTGCGGCCTCCTGTGAATATTCCTTGACTGGAAAGTGAGTATATGATCCCCGGGAAGAGAAATTTCCCTTTTTAGTAGCATTTTTCTCCTAGGACCTTATGCATAGTAAAGGCAAAATTGTCCCTTGTGGGGTTCATACATGTTTTAAAATGAATGTGGTTAAGTCAAGTCCTCAGAAGGACAAGGCCATGGGGAAAGAGTCGGAAAAACCCTGCCATCTTGGGGAACTTGGTACCATTTCTGACTCCCTCTTGGGATGATTTTACATGCCCAGCTGCAACCGCATGTTGAGTTGTACAAGGTAGCAAGCTGTCGCACTGCAATAGGCATGACATATCATTCCATCCATGCATGAAATTAAAAAGATGTGGTTTACTGGAGATACAGCAGATAAACCAAACTTGCGTCTCAGCCCATCTACTTTTATTCACATTTAAAACTCTCAGAAGGAAAGGAAGGACCAGTCAGTCTGATTAACTATCCGTTGATTGGTGCCAATAAACAGTATCAAGCTATCCAGTGTCAGGGAAGTGAGGTGCTGGCTGTTTATTGAGTCCTTACTATATGCTTGGTATGTTATGGGATACAATGTTCTATTGCATCATACCTTAAGTTTATATTTGCTGGTGGACAGAGCATAGGTACTATGAAGTGTTGGGGAAGATTTAACTGGGATCTGGAGAGTATCAGAGAGGTGCCTCATCCAATCTGAGGATATCAGGCATGCTGCTTGATGGAGGTCATACCTAACTGGGATCTTGCAGGAAAGCTAGGAATGAGCCAAGAAGAAGAGAGAAAGGAGGCTGCACCAGGTTTGCAAAGATGGCGTGGAGTAGGTAATGCTTTGTTCTACTCTGGGCCAGCTGCATGGAACATCTGCTATACAGGCTCCAGCCTGAGGCTGTAGCATGGACAGTGAATTCTTGACAGAGGGTGAGGAGACACAGTGAGCAGGTGCCACAGCAGATGCAGCCAGTGCCTGGGGTCAATCAAGTGTCCTGTAGCCAGCATGAGAAATAAAAGCCCCCAAAGCAACCTCGGCAGCAGCTTGCAAAACATGAAACAATGTCAGACTTTGTCTTCATGGGATATCAAGTGTTCCAATGCTCCAAGGACTGAAAGTGCCACCAGATTTTCCTCTCTCATCCATTTTCATTTCTCCTTCATCAGTAGAGTAACAAACATGGGAAAATGGAAGAAGATTAGTAACAGCATCACTGACCTACAGTGAAGACTGATCAATAATCATTCCACAAAGGGAAAGGAGACTAAGAATGGCTACTTGCATAGCTTGATGGTTTCTATTTGCTTTCTGCCTTTGATTTACAGTTAGGAAAAATGTAAGTGTTATTACATGGCAATGAGGTTGCTATGGTAACTCCTTATTGTTTAATAGAAGATGAGCTAAATCTTAGATAAGTTACTGAAAGAAAAATTAATGCCGCCAAAGGCCAGATCCAGTTTTTGATTCCCATTTAAAAAAAAAAGTTATATCTGTTTATTTTTTACAATATGTCTTTCTCCTTTAAGCTAGGAGACATATGAAACATATAAGGGTGGATGATGGCTCAGGACATTGTAGAAGGTCCCCATAAAAGTCAAGTAAAGCACAGCACATTGGTCAGAGTAGGAAGTCACTATAGGAAGTAGTTATCTGTGCCTTGGAGAACCCTAATGGGCAGAGGTGGTATCTGTACCTCAGAGCACTCTAAAGGCTAGGGGTGGTTTTGTGTGCCCTGGAAGATCCCAATGGTTGATGCCTGGGCCATGGGAGACTCCAAAGACCATTCTCTCTCTCTCTCTGTCATCTGAGTAGTCACTATACCTGTGCACACATAAACACTAACTTGTTGATTAACCATTCTGTGACCTCTATCAATTAAACACCAAGTGATTTCCTCATCCATGGGGACAGGAATGGTGTCTGGCTCATCAAACACTTTTGGAAAAAATGCATAATTTGAGGTGTCAAGGTATTTCCTAGCAAGCCAGCCTGTTGTTTATCATTAGCAGCCACTTTTCATTCCCCACCCCCAATATGATAACAATGATGGTGGGTCTACCAATATTCTACATCTACATCAACAACCTCAATTTATGGTTCCCCCTGCTCTCCCTCTAGCTTAACTTCAGAGGATGCTAGGAAGGGAGGGAGAGAGGAGCTACTGACCAGTTCTGAGAGCATACTCAATATTCTACATCTACATCAACAACCTCAATTTATGGTTCCCCCTGCTCTCCCTCTAGCTTAACTTCAGAGGATGCTAGGAAGGGAGGGAGAGAGGAGCTACTGACCAGTTCTGAGAGCATACTTTCTTTTAAGCCTTATGTGGATCTCCTCACTTTCTTACTTTTACTTGTTACTATGAGTTGATTCAAATGACATCATCTCACCAGGTTCAAAGGACTAACCATTCAGATACTAGCTGTTTCAAGATGGTGGATATTTGAACATCTTGCTGCAAAGTTCTGCTTCTTTCAGAAGACTGTGCTATTTCTTCTCCTCCTCCTCGTCTCTCTTCTTTCAGTCTCAGGGCACTAAGGTCCCAATGCAGGTCCTTGTGCTTGCCAAGGTGGCACTCCACCTCTGAGCTACATGTGTAGTCCTAGGCTTTCTTCTAACAAATTTCTCTTTCACTCCCTACTCTGTCACCAGCCTTTCTTCCCTCTACCTTGCATTGTGTCCCCTCCTCTGTCCCTCATGAAATATGTTGAACAAAAGCCTGTTGACTAAAGTATTGGAATCAAGTCAAAGAAAAAAAATGACGGAAGAGAAATGAATGCAGTAGCATACGCAGGCAGAGACTGACTTGGCTAATACAGTAAGCGTTAGATTTCAATTGACATCGAGGATAGACAAAGAGGAATATGTACTATGTTTTTGACATTACTGACAATCAGGAATAGAAAAGGGAAGGGCTGAAAAAATCATGGTTAAAATAAAGCAGGTGAAATCTGAAGAAAACTAATTAACTTTCCAATTATGTCAGAAGTTGTAAATTATAAGTTTTTGCACTGTTAGAAAGGAGGCTGGGAGGATATGATGACAAACGAGTGGTTTCAATATCAGCAGAGAACACATAACTTTCATCTAATAGGCAGCTGTGGTGGTAATATTATAAAAAGCATTCTGGTTTCCTGAAATTCCCTTTTAATGAATGGCTTCTCAATTCAATAATTTTATTTCAGTGAATCTATCACATTGAAGGCATAGGCTAGGCAAGTCTAGCAGAGCACTCTTTGGGATAATTTAATAAATGTTTCATTTTTCCAACCCCCCCCCTTTCCTTCATGTAATAACCTTGTTGGGGGGACAGTCTTAAATGACAGACACGAAGGCCACTTAGGATTGTCTGTATTCAGGCTGGCTCCTCTCTTGCCAAGGTGTATTATGAAAAATTTAAAAGTGAATTATGAGACTAGGTCTGATTATTGACTAGCAATTTTATTAAACATTTAAGAAGCCCACTTAAGAAAAATTGAGTAACCAAACAGAAGGGCAATCTTACAGTTAGGTAGTATCTGGTGGCTTTGGGGCCTCACAGGAATGAACTAGCCTTCCAGTTGGTCCCCCTAGGGTCTCACTTTCCTCATCTGCATAAGATAAAAAAGGTAAAGCTTGCTCTCTAGGTCTGCTAGTGACTGTGAAGAGATCACCTATCAAATGCTTCATTGATAGTGGCATCCCAATCCATCTCCTTTGCTAAAACTAAATGCCACCATCTGATTAATTTATAAAAAATAAAGTTTATTTGGTTCATGGTTGTGAACAACAGGAAGTTAAAGTTTGGGGAGGCAAATCTAGTCCCTAGATCCTAGTGAGATTCCTTCCTCTTGTTGGTATGGACTACCTACAGAGACTCAAAGCAGCATGGGGTATTGTGTAAAGAAACAGAAAATTCTAGTTCAGTTTTCATAAAGCATTAGGGCTCCGACCTTAGGGCCCTCACTTAACCTCAATTGCCACCTAAAGATCCTCTAATCTACACCCAGCAAATTCCTAACAGCAGGGACTCAATCCAACCTGAGCTTTGGTGGGGCATCTAAACCATGGCAGCAGGCATTCAATATATGATTTCACTCTCTAAGAGACATCCTTCCAGTTGATCAGACTCAGGCATTCATACAACACTTACTGAAAGCTTCTTGCTAGCGGATGGACACTGTGCTAGATGCTGAGGATCTAGCATCAGGAAAAGACACAATATGGAGCACTCACAGTATGGTGGAGGGCAACACTCCTCTCCCTGCCACCCCTGTGAAGCCTGTCTCTTCCTCACCCCCAGAGACTCCTGCCTCAGTTGAAGGAAAATCATTTCAACAACTGCAGGCTAAAATAGTTTGTTCTGGAAAGAACATAACCCAGCTAAGTGGTTGACACTCAGAACAGCGTCACATCCTTTATCTCCAGTGAGTGTCACTATACAGTGTTGTCAGTAACAGTGGGCAACAGTCATGAAATAAGACACAAAGGAAAGAATAGCAGTTTCCCTGCACAGGTTGGAGACCTGCCCCATTGTCTGACCCCATGCACCAAGTTCCTGCCACCATGTTACTTTCTTCTGGCATGCTACAAGAACTGGACACACACTGTATGAAGGCAAGGCAACTGAGAATGAAGGATGCTAAGATTACTAAAGACTATACAAGATCTCAAGATTACTCTGTAAACCACTGGCAAGAGACAGGATTAGAGATTAGAACCCAGTAACTTGTCACATGCAGATTCAGAGATTTAGTTAACGTGCACTAGGAAAACATGGAAATATCCTGAACAATGATAAAGGTAGCACAACATAACATCCATCACAAGGTCCTGGTCGCCTTGAATCTGTGTAGCATTGCTGTGAGACTCTGTTACTTTATCCACTAAACAATTGAGTAAAGAGCACAAATAGGTTGGAAACCTGCCCCCAGGAAACACAGCAGAGTTACAGTCAGGCTTTTGAAACCCATTCAACTTGGTCCTGAGACCTGGCCATCTTTATCCCTTTCCCTGAGAAGCATTGTTTCCACACCTCTAAGGAGCATCTCTCAGCTTATATGTGAACAGGCATGTGAGTATATGTCTCCTTACCTACAGGAGACAATTAAGACCTGGTCCCTTATTCAGGAAAAGAACCAGGATAAGAGCCCAAGGATATCACACTGAAGAGCCTGCCTACAAGATCTGTCCTTGGATGATATGTGCGCATGTGGCTCTTCAAGTGATCCTTAACTCACAATACTAATCCATGATACCTATACTGTTTATGCAAAAGACGTAGTTTATGCTGAGCACATATTTTCTACCCAAGGGTTGAGATTTTTGGTGGTTATCAAGCAAAGAGTAGATTTTTATGCAATGCCCAGCATGCATAAAATCCAAATGCATAGTCTGGGCTGCAGGAGACTTTTTCTAATAACAAAGCAGTACAAACAAACCTACTAAAGCTTCAAAAGAACTTTCCTTGGCCCCAAATAACATACAAATGCTGCTTCTTTCTACAATTAGAATGAAGTGCTTCCCGTGTGACCCTTGTGGGAGAGGTTAGGAAGGCTGAACTTGGATTCCTCCAGATTCCACTTACGTTTTCTCCTATGGACCCAACTGGATATTCTTGCTGGACCTCGATAAAATGTTTTAATCCTGAGTGTGATGATGGATTGAGATATTGAGTCCTGTGAATCCTCCAAGCAAAAATTGATGTAAGTGACTTTAGCCTCCTCCAAAATATTTCCTCATTCATAAGCCATAAAAAGTCCTTATATAAACCAGATAGTACATGTTTGCTTTATTTTCCCAATCATTCACTCAATAAATACCAAGGCAATCTTGGGGTGTGGGTAGGGGGTGAGGTACTGTGCTTTGTGCTGATGAAACAAAGGGTAGAAATAACACAGGCTCTTCTACATAACACTTAGAGACTATGTAAATCAGAAGAGATCCCTGTAAATCGGTCCACAAGAGAAATGCATAGAAATGAAATCGTAGAAACATTTAACTCTGTGTGACCTGAAACAAGGGGTTGGAAGGGGGATAAAGTCATCCAGGCTATAGTGAACCTGTCTGGCTTACAGAGAAGTGTCAAGGAAGGTTCTTCTGAGGAACTCACATGTGGACCAGTGTCTGGAGGTCAAGACGAGGGAACTAGGTGAATAAATGTAGGGAACAGAAGAACAAGATTCACAAGGCTACCTCTCCTTTCTCTTCCAAGCTTAAAAGTTGGGCTGAAGCATGGAAGGGGTTGATGAGAAAAGCCAACCCTGCAGAGCTGTTGGTCTATAAGGACACTTGTAAGAACCTTAGGTATTTGGAAGGAGGAGTTCTTGGAGACATCTGGAGGCTCCCCGAGGGGCAGACCTTGATCCCACATTTGAAATGACATGTGAGAGTAACAGGCGGCTTCTCTGATTGGCTGTGTGATTTTAAGTCAGGTGCTAACACAGAATGGTCACACCTAGGGCATCTCAGGCAGTCCAGATCTATCTTCTATGGTGGAAATCAGGGCATGCTGCCATTGAATACTTGTAGCTTACCTGCTGGAATGCAGATGTGCAGTCAAATGGAGGGGGAGAGAGAAAAGATGGAGGGAGTCAAGCAACTTCAGTCCTTTTATCACTCCTTCCTGAGTCTTTGGCTATTCTATTGATTGAAGTATGTCTGTCGTTTTCCCACAGGAACTTGGATAAGGTATTTCCACATCTTACTTACCCAAGTATTTTCATAGTAGAAATGTATCAGGAGGGGGATGTAGATGGTTTGAGGTGAGCTCCCTTTCCCTCCCCATCAAAAATTCCTGAAACTATAACCACAATCTTACAGGGATGCAGGCATAAAGTAATTCCCTTTGGAAACGGAAGCGGGGTGGTGCTAACATGAAAGGGAAGCCAAGCACGCCTGGGAGGAACTTCCTAGTCAGTAGAAGCTGGACATATCTATGCTCACCGACGTTCTCTGAAATTTTCCCAACCCAGGATATACAAATATGTCCCTGCCCATGTTTCCTTGGTGGATTTTACAACATATTTTGAGTAGGAAATCCTGCTGTATTTCACTAGGAAAAGAACAGATCCAACACTTTAAGTCAGATGTTCTAGCAAAGTCGGCTTATTGTTCCATCCTCGGAGAAAACCTGTAAGTGTTTAATTCCAATTTTACAGACATAGGAATGGGTTCCTTAGGGCATTTTGCATAAGCATTGAGTTATATATGTCTTACATAATTTCAATTAATTCTTAGATTCAAGACCTTAACTACATGCAGGAGAAAACATGCATTCATTCTTCCTGTGTCTGTATATCCATACCCCTTTAAGAACAAGGAACTAACTATCATAAGCCCAATTAAAGTGGGTTGTCTTAGACTCCACAGCCTATGACTCATGAATGAGAGTAAGAAAAACAGAAAGATTAATTCCAGAAGCATAGAGCTTAGAATAAATAAAGAGAATAAAGCATAGCATAGAATAAATAAATGAGTGAGTGAGTTTGGTGAATTAATAAATAGTTGGTGTATTGAGAAGCAGGCAAAAGTGGAAACAGCAATATATTCTCATGAGGAGAGTTGAATTATTTTCAAACTCATTTATAGCCCAGCCTAACGACATAAAACTCAAAACTTCATTTGGCACGGATAACAAAAGGCCATCAAACTAGGAAGGCCAGTAAAATGAGGAAAAAACTCATTTTGTTTAGACTTGCTTTAGCTATGGTTTAACACAGTTTAGGATTATGGTCACAAAGCCCTCAGGAACAATCTAATGTGCTTGAAAGTATCTTATTAAATTACATTTCATTATATTTTGCCCAAATAGCATAGTGATATCTGTGTACAATATTTGTAACAGAATAAAAATGTGGCTTCTATTTGAATTCCATTAACCTATTTAAAATCTCAAATAGAAGATGATGAATTAAAATCTTTTGTTGTATAATGCATTAGAAAACAAAATGTTAAAATACAAAATAGCATTATATAACTATAAGAGCTATAACAAACACTGTAAAAGTGATAAGATTTTAGGATCCAGAAAATTCTCCAAGTTTTCTTCACAATTCCACACTGAGATAAGGAATGTTGGTTAGAAGTGCAAATGAAGCTTTAAGGAAATACAAATTTTGCTGTTCATACTTCAACTCTTCTACCAAGAAAAATGATTGTCAACTGAATAATGGGAAGAGAAGGCTCATGGTAACTGCCTCCACGAACACACAGTATAATCAATTAATAATATTTGTAGAATTAACTACATACTTAATTCATTCTCTAAACATTCATTAGCAATTTACTGTGTTTTAACCACTAGATTATTTAAACAAATGTACATAGGAATTCAATTGTGTCCTCAAATCTACCAGCCTACAGGGAAATAAATGCAATACAAACTGTTTGTGCATGTGTGGGACAGGAAAAATATACATGCAATGTTCTATGATAATCACTCTTAAAACACACATACACACACAGCTATACATACATACATGCATGCATACATACAGAACTATGCATGGACTGACTCTACAAACAGATATACTGTTCTATGTAGATATAAAGCATGATGAAAGTTATCATGAAGAACAGAGGAAACAGAGAAATCATGTTGGCCAGGGCTAAGGCCATCTCATTCCCCATCCCCTGTGGGCCAATGAGAGTGGACTTCAGAGTAAGCCAAGCTCTCCTCGAGTCCATTCACTCCATCCTTTATCGAACTAGAAGAAGTTTTGATGGCAGCTGATGAGTCATCTGTTCTGGTTGAGGACTCACAGTTTCAGGAAGGAGAATCTGTGCTCATTCTTGAAGAGGAACAAAGTGGGTGAAACTCTCCTACTAGTTCACCTATGAGGAATGATGTGGGTAGATGGCAAGATGGTAATGACACACATAACCCATCACAAAAACCACTCTTAATGTGATCTTAGGTTCTGTGCTCAGACTGACTATATAGTGATGGCCTTATTAGTTATCAGACAGTTTTGGCTGGGAACTTACTGTAAGTCAGGAACTAGGGCTAGGACTTTATATCAGAGTCACAGACAATTTGAATAGCCATCCTCTATGTCAACTATCATTGCCTTTGGTCTTAGAAAAGGAAACTAAGTCACAGAAGTATTGAATAAATCTTCCAATATCAGATAACAAAGAAACCTCCTACCAATTTCCAAACATTGGTTGTCACTAGAAACCTCAGGCTGCCTCTGAGAACTTTTAAAGTAAGAAAGTGATCCCCAGAGAGTCCAAATGGCTGGCCCAATGTCACTTGGCATATTTTAGACAAAGCCTGGAGATGAATCCAAGTCTCCAGAGGCCATGTCAACTCTTCCGCCAGTCTTTCAGGCTGCCTCCCCAGAGTTACTTCTACAGCTATAGCCTTTACAAACAAGGGAGATGGCACAATGATAGAACTGATAGATGGTGCCCAAGAGCTGTTTTAATAGCCCTGCTGTTTTCCTGGAGAAACACAGATGTTGCATTTTGCTCTTCCTGAAGCCTGCAGCCAGGTTACTGCTCAGGCAGCCACCAGCTGCTGCTCTTTCCAAGATACCCAGAAGCAAACCAGCTCCCAGGACCAGAGGGAGGACAGTCTGCACTAACAGAGCCTGGTGACCTTCTATAGGAGTTATTTTGAACCTTGGCTAACACAGGTACTCAGGCACTGTGTCCATCTGGGCTAAGGCCCCAAGAAAAAGAAAGGACTCCCAACCCTCTGAGATCGCTTGATACCCATGCCTCAGGAATATGGCTGCCTCATGGTTGCGGCTGACTCTTTTAAAATACAGGGAAGGAAAGAATGGGAGAAAGTGAGAAGAGTTACTATTTACTGAACAACCACCACCACGGCACTTGGAGTCTATGAGTGTTTTCTCTTTTTATTATTACGCTATTTGTGAGACATTTCAATCTTAGTTTACAGAACAACAAACTGATGTGAATAAAGCTATAGTACTATAGTGACTCTTTAATGAAAGGGGCGGTTTTAACAATGACAGGAAGAGTGTGTAGCCAAGTGACAGCAAAATCCAGGTGGCCTCATCCCTTCCTTCAAAGAAAAGAAATTCTTTCAGAATCCTGTGGGTAAGTCATCCCTTTACCATGCCACTCTTTCCTGGGTGCTCAGCATCTCTGCCTGCAGTTGCTCAGGCTCAAAGGCTTCTGAGCTCACTCTTTGGGGAATAAAGGAGAGAATCAGAAAGGCAAGGGACTGAGCCCATCATGAATCCCATTTTCATAAATGTGGATCTTTTTGCAGGAAAATAAGTGTCCCACCTATGGTATCTGTGCATCTTATTTGGCACCCCATCTCTTGATCATCACTGTGGTCTGTAATGTACACTCTATTAAATGGGCAATAAACACAGCAAGGGTTATTGCTGCATGTAATAGCTAACAGAGATCCTGTCTTTCCTCCCCTAAGCCTCCTACACTTTCCTTCTTATATCCTTCCCTGAAGGAAGAACAGGAATACACTCTGGCTTGTGGCACAAAATCTTACCATTGCCTGAACAAACTGACTGCCTCATCGTGGCATCCCCCACCAAGGATGCTTCTCCCCAGCATCCCTATTTCAGAAAACACTTCTGCAGGCACCCAGCTGCTTTTCCGAGTCTAAGGAATGGGCCCTCTAGGGAGTGGACTCCCCATCATTTTCATTCTTCTCATCTGCTGATGACAATATGTACATCTACGCCTTGGTTGTCTCCTAACCCACTTTCACTATCACGATCCTAATCTATAGCTAACACTCTTCTCTCTCCTCTACTTTTACTATTTCTTTTCCTTCACTTCATGATCCATCTACCAGGCAGTAGCAATAAGGATCTTTTAAAAGTAAAAACTGATTTTTGTCACTTTCCCTTTCTAAAAGCCATCCAGTGGAGGTTACCATAGCCACCATGCAAAACTTTCCTCTTTTCTGTGGATGGAACATCTTGGCTGAGGTCTTCTTACCTCATGCCATGGTATCTAGCTCTCATCATACTGTTTGGCTCATTCCAGGTACCTTCCTCTGGCCAGAGACATGCTTTGTTTTGTTTTTTGTTGTTCTTGTTTGTTTGTTCAAAATAAAAGTGGACCTTATAGAACGAGAGTGTGTAGATGTCTAGATGGTAGGGTTGGAAGGATTCACAGCCTGAAGTGGCTTTCCCATTCTCAATTAGATCACATTGTGTCCCTAACTGAGACTATGCTGTATGATCCACTGCTGCTGCTTTCAGGAGAAATATGCAGCTTGTTGTAGTGGTGTGTACGGTCCTTTTGGATTGATATGTGACCACTGTTCCTGCTTCGTCTTTCCATTGTGCCACCCACATATATGTCCCATCCATCTCTGGCAGCTCAGCTTCCTCTACCTCCACCTGTATCCCATCTTCATCACCTTGAGGATAGCACCCTCTACCCCCACTATCTACCCTCTACTCTCACTAACACTAGTGCCAATCACCACGCTACTAGTGTTAACTGAACCATCCCCATCCCCAGCGGTACTTACTGTTTGTTCTATAATGGACACATGCTGTCTTTACAAAGTTTGTCACATTAAATAGTGAAGCACTGACAATAGCTGGATTTGGACCAAGCCACTGAGACTGCAGAATCCAGTTTCTTATAAGAATAGGAATCCTAGGATGCAGGGACCTGTGTCATTGCCTCTCACTATTTTCTGTGTCCTGCATCAAGTACTTATTCTGCTCTCTTTCTGCTATATCTGTCTATTTTGTGTTATGGAAAAATGTCTATTTCCCCAATAAAACCCCCGGTACTATTTCATCAACTCCTTCAGAGAGACCTCTGTTCTTGGAATTTGTGTATGATCTTCTATCCAACACACATCACATGATAATTAATTATTTGTGTACATTACAGTAGTTCTCAGTAAACAGTGAGTGTGAAACCGAGAGCAGGACTTACCCAAAGGCTGCTGTTTGGCCCGGGCAACTGACTGAAAGGGTTTCATGATATGTCTTCTGAGGTTTATGGAGAGATTAAATATCAAGTTTGGGGAAGCATTCACAGTATTTGACAAATCCTCAATGATGACTAGAAATAATAATGATATTAGATTAAGTTTTAATTAAATTATGAATTTCTCAGCAATTCTTGTTAACAGTATCTTGTTTATATACCTTAAACTTAAAGGAAAAAAAAAGGGAAGAGGATGGGAGGTTGAGGGTGGGAGGGTGGGACTGGAGGGGGAATAGGGAGGAGACTGCGATTGAGATGTAACTTGAAGAAATAAAAAATAAAGGAAAAAAAAGAGAAAAAAACAGTATCTTTTTAATTTATGATAAGAAAAGATAATTTATGATACAAATACAGACCTATTTATAATTAAAGTATCTTTTTAAAAATAAACAGTTTTAAGAATGTATGAGTGTCCACTGAATGCTAGAATTTATTATTGCTTTTTACAATACAATCTGATAACATATAATAAGAAACTGGCAATATTTAAGAACTTTATTAAGTACCGATCACATTTGGAATTCATTCAGAAGATAAGATCAGAAATGAATACAAAAAGTAGATCTGTTTATTAAGACATATGTGAAATGTCTAATAGATACAACATTGGATTCCATATTTGTTGACTTTTCATTATAAGACAAAATTTGGAAAATCTAAAATATTTATCAAGAGAACCTACATTTCAATGAGATATTCAGGAATTACAAAATAATATTTGTCAGAGAATATCCAGTGGTCTCAACTAATATTTTTTGAAAGTCAGGATACTTCAATATTTAGTTCACTTATCAATATAGTTTTTAACTCCTATATTTTAAAACATTTTCACAGAAGCAAATTCAACAGAAAATTTACACTGGATATTCTGGATTTCAGAATTAGAGGAAATTTAAATTTTCATCAAGTTTAAAACTTGGTCTCAAATTTAAGTGACTGTATATCATCTAGGAATCAGAACCAAATAACTTGTGATGAAAAGATCTGAAAGGGACAAAACTGTATTCTTCAGAGGCATAGGAAGGCAGGAGCCCTCTTGTGTAGCCTAGAGACAGCTCACAGAAGAAGAGGCAGCACATGCTTGGCTTTGGTGTCCTGCCATTTGTTTCATATCCCTGTGTCTCAGATCCTTTAGTTGAACAATAAGCCAAGTTGACACTTCGCAACTATGAACTCCCTTTCTTAAGTTCCACTTAACCACAGTTCCAATCCTCTGGGGCAGCAGAGGTGTTCCTCTGGCAATTGTCCTAAATGCAAACAAGCATTAGAAACCTTAGGCCAGGGAATACAATGGAGAAAAAAAAAATCAATCTAAGTGCTTGGCTTAGACCTCCTACCCGTTAAGGTGGGAAATGAAACCCAGAATTTCAATAAATGACTTCGATGGTTCTCAGCCATGATGCCAGTGGAAGCGTTCAGGGACTGTGCCACCATTCTCAATGACTTGAAATGCCACCAAATTGCCTACTTGTCTCAGATTTTCTATTCTCATTGAAGAAGACATGAAATGACCGTATTTATAATTAGTACTTTTTGTCATTTAAAGTTCACCAGATTTGTAGTCAATTATTGACTAAAAAACATTTATTATTTGCAATATATTATTAGTTTATTATGGCTCATTGCTTTAAAATACTTCGTTTAATCCTTTGCAGGTCCTTAAACACAAATATGGCAGCTATTAGCAACCTCTTCAGTCAGGCATCAAATTGTACCCAGAGGCCTCATAAACAATAGAGTGCTTTGCAAAGATTAAATCAGTGTACACAGCTGTGAAGGAGGCCATTAGGAAATGCATTATCATTCTGCTTTACTGTTACTTTGTGTGTTATCCTGCTCCTGCCAATCCATCAGCTAGCCCTGCCTTTGCCCTGTGAGTAGCAGAGCCTCAGCTTTATGTCAGGCAAGAGGCAGGCTCTGGAAAATGTGGGATCCAAGTCCTGCATGCAAGGCCAAGGGGACCTGGATGATGCTGGTCTAGATGCAGTCTGGACAAAGCACAGAGACCGAGATATTACTTCTTTAGTAAGAAATAGGCAGGGAACAAGATTTCCTGGTTGGAATACTTCCTGGAATATTTTAATTCAAATAAAGTTATTACTATCTTGCTTGCTTCTGAGTCTTTCTGTACTCAATGTTTCCTGTCTCTAGAAAGAGAAGGAAGAAAGGAAGGCTATCGTTTATAAAGCGCCTGGGATGCTGTAGGATTTCTCAGATCTGGATTTATTTATTTGATGGACTACATTTTGCAGACAGTGCTAAAAGTCACATGGTAGAGTTCAAAGGGGCTCAGTGTCTGGAAGGGGAGGTGCCATTAAGGCACATCTAATACTATGCAAGAGTGCAAAGCTTTTCCAGGAGGGACATCTGAACCAAGTTGAAATGATAGAGGAGTGTGGAGTGTTGAGGAGGGAAAAAGAAGTACAGACAGCCTGTGAGGCTGGCATGTGCATCATGGGAGCAAGAAATAAGAGGGCTTCTTCACATGCTGTGTCCAGAAACCTTGCTACATGCATGCATTTGCTTACAGGACAAAGCCACCTTCTGCTAGGCCTTCTGTACTAATTGTGTAAGGCATGCTTTGTCCCATGGACACAAGGCACACCATGGCAAGAACGGCAGTTTTAGATTCCTACCCTGTGAGGTTGAATTCTGCTTTATTATCTTATCAAGTGATCTTGGATAAGTCCATTCTCTGAGCTCTACTTTCCTATTTGCAAAATGGACTGTAGACTTTGCATAATATATAAAAAGCATGGCATATATTCCCAGTCATGTAGCAGAACCTCAAAAACTCTATTTCCCTCCTCCTGATCTTGGGCATCAGCTCAAATTCTGTCTCTCCTGGAAGCTTGCTGGAATACACCAACTTGAGAATAAAGTTTAGGTGAGGCCTCATTCTATTGGAATTGTCCAGAGAGTCTATAAGCTGGAGGCTTTTAAAAAAGATCAACTAACCCAAAATGACTTGGCTTTGTACCCTGTATACCTAAGTACATCACTAGGCACAACCATGCTCTTCCCCTTCCATCGGAGCACACTCTAGGGACTGGGACACTTCCTGGGTTACAGGGTTACGGGGAGGGGGTTGGGGATGGGCAGAATGGCAATGCTTGACCTTTCTGAAAACATCTGCTTGTGACTTGGCGTATAGAAGAAACAAAGATTTGGCAAGGTTTGTCCATTTAAAGAAGTTCCTGAGCCCTTGGATGCTTCAGGCACAGTTTCCTCTGGTTCTTTCCTCCATGCACCATGTCCTCATTTGGAGTTCGTTGGCACCTGTCTTGCCAGCTTCCAGCACTGAGTTGGAAGCTCTGTTCTGCTGATTTTAAGGTGCTTTCTTCCTCTCCACATCCCTTTTGCATCAAACTTCCTGAACTAACTAATCCATGCCTCTGCTTTCCCTAGCATGCAGTGATGGACTAGAGATCCAGCCTCCCTCACCCTTTTCTTCTCAGTATTTAGAATAAAAGAACAATAGGTGAACCTCTGGTAAATGAATGGATATGACTCTTCACATCCAGGAGGATTCATTCACACTGGCTAGCATGGCATTTGAGATCTCACGAGTCATTGTGAGAATGACAGCTACTTCAAGAGGAAATCCTTACAGAATTTTCCTCTCCTTCCTTTCTAAAAGTCAGGCCTTAGAAACTAGAGACTATCATGGTGCTCACGAGTCAATTTGCCTCTTGATTCTGCCCACAAGAATGCTTGTCTAGTCTCCTCTTTGAACCAGCTATTTTCTATTGGGCCTCTTTTACTGCTGACTCTCTGCAGCCACAGACTGACCGTAAGGCAGTGTCATGGGGTCTTCCTTTATGTTTGGCTGGCTCCCAACATTGGGAACTGTGACGGAATGTGGAGGAACCAGGAGGGAAGCTGAAATAGTTCTTCCTTCTTCCTCACAGCCTTAGAGCCTCCTCTACAATAGCTGCGCCCATCCAGAGTGGCAGGTGGCTTCTCCATCACAGACTCACATGCTCAAGCAACAGTGAATTTCCAAATTTTCTGTTTTAGAAGTAGAAATGGTGTCAGCTTCCTGATATTTCAGCCTTGGGGTCCTCACTGCCTTTATTGATTCCCCAACCCTGCCCAAAGCTTTGTGAAAAGTACCTCCATTTTGCTTCCTTATAGATCAACCAGGGAGGAGCCACTTCACTCTGCCATGTCTGGTAAACTACACATGTCTCTCCAGATTAAATACAAGATCACGAAACGGAGTGCATGTCCAGTGGTGAGCAATGCTTTTGAGAAGTGGCCCCACTCACAACCTGAAGGATGAAAATACCAAGGATTTAATTTTGTGCATGTTGGGGCTGTTGAGGGGCTGGTAGAGATGGGCAGGAAACAGACAGGAGATCAAGAAGAGTGTTGAGAGGAAATGGGATGATGGCTCTTTAACTTTTGCCTCCAGTTTCTGGTGGCCATGTAGAAAAGATATTCGTTTGTTTTGGAGACAGTGGGGTCAAGAAGGAAGAGAATGAACTCTACAGAGAAAGGAGAGATCTGACTTAAGCTATTGCTCACCCTTGCAAGTGAAAACTTTTTGAATTTTTAATGTCTGCATAACAGAATTGTGTGCAAAATGGGATAATTATACAAATAATACCTTCACAAGTGTTATGTAAAAAGCATCATGGATGGATGGATGGCAAAGAGAAACAGTGACATGTGTGAAAGAGCCTGCCACTGTGATCCAGAGGGGAGAAAAACTGTATAAAAGGGGTGAGCTCTTCTCTGATGCCCTGTTGAGGAAAACATGTCAAATGTATAAAGAAATGTTATTTCTCAGGTTGAGCTAAAATCTGTCTTTCTGTGACTTTTCCCCAATGTTTAGCCCTGTCCTCCCTTGAAAGCCAGAGAGAATAAGCCAACTTTCTCCTTTAAATGAAAACCCTTCACATATTACTTGTTTAATAAGTTGAATAAATAGACTGCACTTTAATAAATTTTCCCAAGGCCTGTGGTCCTTTGCAAGGCAGGCCAATATAAATGAAGATGCTATCAGAACAGGAGGTACTTTGTGGACCACGTGACTGCCATTCTGTCCCAGAAATAGAGAGTTTTGTGGGGTAAGGGGTCATTTAAAATGAGTCAATAATGTTGTTCAGAAATATATGCATTGGTCTTTCTAAAACAATGTTATTTTACCCCCCAAAATATCATTCCATAACATGGTTTTAAAATATATAACACAAATTTATTTTTTATTATATTTATTTATTACTTCAAGTTACATCTCCATCACAGCCCCCTCCCTCCACCCCTTCCAGTCCCATCCTCCCACTCTCTACCCCTTCTCCTACCTATCCTACTCCTCTGGTGTGGACCCCCATATATAAGACCCCCCCAAGTTCATCAGTCACATAAGGGTTAAGAGCTTCCTCTTGCACTGGGGGCCTACATGGCAATTCCACAAAGGCAAAGTGTCTCACTAACAAGTAACAAAGTCCACATTCTTGTTCCTTTTGGTCTTTTGGTTGTAGAATAGTTATCCTGTACTAAATGGCTAAAATCCAGTTATAAGTAAGTACATGCCATGTGCATCTTTCTAGGTCTGGGTTAGCTCACTCAGGATGAGGTTTTCTAGTTCTACCCATTTGGGTGCAAATTGCATGATTTCCTTGTTCCTGATAGTTGAGTAGTATTCCATTGTATAAATGTACCATAGTTTTTTAATACCTTCTTCGGTTGATGGACATCTGGGTTGTTTCCAGTTTTTAGCTATTACAAATAAAGGTGCTACGAACATGGTTGAGGAGATGTCCTTGTGGTTTGGTGAGGAATCTTTTGGATGTATGCCCAGGAGTGGCATGGCTGGGTCTTGAGTAGAGTTATTCCAAGTTTTTTAAGCTATTACCAGACTGGTTTCCATAGTGGTTGTACAAGTTTGCATTCCCACCGGCAATGGAGGAGTGTTCATGAATTTTTTAAAAATGTGATGAGCCAAAATACGGAGCTATGTGAGAATGTGTCTGGTTTGGACAATGGTTAGTAGGAAGGCATGCCTAATGCACATGGTACTTAGTCTTAGATGAAATGGAGGCAGCTTGGACTCCTGTGTGCAACACAGGAGTGTGAGATAGAGCCAGGCAGCATGAGCTGTACACTACTATGATAAACTGGCCTAGGTAAAGACCATCATTATTTCTCTGTGTTTTAATACAGGTTTTATTAACTTCCATGCTCAGTGGCCTGATCACCTGCCCACCAATGCACTGCTATTACTACAGGAACTCAATAATTTTTTTTTTTCAAATTCCCCTGGGATTATCGAAAAGACAGATATTCAGCTTTTAAATCAGTAGAAAGTAACACAAAATATGAAGATAAGCTATCTTTCATTAAAAAAAAAACAGGAAACAAAGCAAGCTGAAGAAAACAGAGGAGAGAAACACAAAGAGACAGGAATGAGACCTAACATGCCAGTTATGACAGTAAATATACATGTCTTAAGTCCCTAATAAAAGATGGAGTCTTTCATACTGGGTTAAAAGCAAAATTTCACCATATGCTCCTTACAACAGACAAACAATAAAACAAAAACAAGAAGAAAGTGGACTAATGTTGGCAAATATTTATCAAACTCACAGAACAAACAGAGAAAACAGTGACTTGCCACAGTTAAAAGTGAAATTCATGGCAAAAAAGCATTATGGGAGACAAAGAAGGTTGTTTCATATTAATAAAAGGCACTCTTTTCAATGAAGCAACAAGAGACATGTTGCTACCTAATGGCAGAATACATACAAAGACAAGATGCAGAAATACAAAGACAACAAAAAAAATAACCTTTCATGGTATCTTAATATTGACAGTAACAACAAAAAGATAAAACTATATATTATCTTTAAATAGGTACAAATATAAAAAATATAAAGCTGCATAAAGCTGATCTGATGTTTACAATGTTGTGGGCACTAATTTGCATAGGCTATTATAGGGAAATAAATTACTAACCCTGTATTAGAGCTAAGAAAGCTGAAGCACCAAGTTGGGAGCATATTATCTAAGACTACAGTATTGCTGACCTACCTGCATGTACAAACCTCATTCTACTCTGAGACAGATACCCACAGAGTCTGTTATGTTGACTATTGGGCTAAATAACTCCAGAGTGAGAACCCATAAGAACCCTTCTCAGTAAGTGAGAACCCATCTTTGTAAGCAAAGGAGAACATTGTTCATTGAATAAGGAGAACCCTTAGTAATTGAGTACCTTCTTAGTAAGCAAAGGAGAACATTGATCATCCAAGGTGAGTTAATGCTAGACTACAAAGAAGCCTCAAGAAAAACAAAAACCCAGAATGGGCTGCTGATTGGAACACAGTGTAAATCCCAACATTCATAACCTGACTAAGATGGCACACACACACACACACACACACACACACACACACATACACACAAATACACGTGCACACACACATACAACATAAAGCAATTATGGGAAGATAATAGCAAAATTCTAAGCAAATTCTTGATAATCTATCTTGTTTTTCACTAAAAGAGTCATGGCGATTGGTAGGATTTATCTGGTGGTCCAGAGATGTATATAGTAATGTGATAGTTCTTATCCTTAAGTCAAAGGAGAAAAGCACATGACCATTGTAAGATGTAACTTATTCCAGGAAAGTTGTAGCATCATGATGCTGAATCTGAGCCCCTGGTGTTAAGAAGTTCAGGCCAGACAGAAAGGGACTGCTCTGTTCCAGGAAGTACCACAAATCATGACTCAGATAGAAGCACCAGGGTAGGCTGATCAGGATTGTCCAAATCAGACCAGTAGCAAAATACTCGAGGCCGAAGGAACTTTATAAGTTGGTTCTGAACTACACTGAACCAAAGAAATTATTGAGCCCCATAGGGAGATACATGTAGTGGCCACAGTCAGAGTGGTGACAGGTGTGTTTTGTGTGTGTGTGTGTGTGTGTGTGTGTGTGTGTGTGTGTGTGTGTGTGTGTGTGTGTGT